>QXEO01000758.1:600000-1179997 GCA_007115705.1 Dactylis glomerata
TCCTTCCTGACCAAGCCATCACGGCCACCAGAATCAGGAGAAATGGAGAGAAGGTTTGGGTACTAGAGCTTGTCTCTCTGCGAGGTAGGTTTGTGGTGCTGATGTGGAGAGGGTACGAGTGAGGATTGGGGTTCAAGAGATGGGTGAGAGTGATGAGAAAAGGGGGTGCCCAAATCATTGGCAAGATTTGCATCGGGTCACACCCTCCTCTCCAATAAGATAAGACAAAGGTACTGCAGCAACTTGGAGCTCAACCGGAGGAAGGGAGGCATGCATGAGAGGCTAAGAATGGTTTTGATGTGTGCTCCAAAGTGAATTTAGTTGAGAGAGATTGATAAGAGGATTAGTACAAGAGTTTATTGGGGATTTTATTTGAAGTTGATGCAAAGCAAGGGTATGAGGAGATAAATCAGAGAGGGCACTTTGATGTGAAGGAGTGGTTGTCCAAGTTTGAAATTTGTTGGAATTAATTTTTGATCATCTCCTCTGAATACACCCAAGTTTGGAGAATTTTTAATTGATCAAACTCTTGAAATTTCTGAAAGTAACGCATGAAGTTTTGAGTTAAAAAGGTTCTACTTGTATATCAATGCATAGTAGATATTTCTCATATTGGAAAGATCCAAGAAAATGAAGAAATGGCATAGCTACCATTTCCATGCATTTCGATTTATAAGAAAACATAATAAGAAAAATAGTTTTATAGAAACTATTTGGATGAAGAGGGAATGATAAAATGTATGAATGACAATGTGTTTTGGGAATAGTTGCATGTGGGATATAATGGATGGTGAGTGCTAATGAATAATCTAGAATTTATAAAGAAATAAAGAGGATGGAATAGTTTTGACTAGAGCTCAAAACTAACCCATATTAATTAAAGCAAAGCCCCAAAATGGGATAGAAAGTGTACGGAGGGGCAGAGTAGGTCATGAAGAAGAGAAGTAGGGCCTAACAGAATCCCTACTGAATTTATTTCAAATTTTAAGGGGTGTAAAGAAAAGGGAAACTGCTGAAGATCAAATGGTAACTGATTTGATTAGGGATAGAAACATGAATAGAACAAGTGGTAGATGACCTCAAATGTCCAAGTTTTAATTGAGAAAATGGAAGAGTAGATGAAAAGGATGATTTCTAGGTAGGTGCATTGCAATGGATATGAGATTTGAGCTTAATACCAGTGTCTGAAAATTGAATCTGTTCATAGAAGGGAAGACAGGGTCAAACTTGGAGTTGGATGATTTTGCATTTTAGTTTCCCTTTTTAATGCTACTTGGCTTCACTTAAATTCTATAAAGCATTAAATAAGATTTCACAAGAAACAATAAGTATTTAGAGGGAAGTCTTTAATCAAAACAATCATTCATACAAGTAGAGATCAAACAAAGTCAACACAGTCAAACTTATGACACATAGTCAATACTAGCAACTAGTCAAGCATCCCCATAAGAAAAAGGTTGAACAAGCGCTCAATAATGATCATGCCATGGTGAGTTTGAAAAGATTTTTTCATATTAGGGAGTACAACTTTTGTAGATAATTTTTAGAAAATGGTGGAGACATAGATATCTCCTTTATCTAGTTTTCCCAAAGATGTTTGAAAAACAACTTGCTAAAGGTTTATGAAATAGTAGTTTTATAAAAAATAGTGGGACCACAACACTATGTCCCTGTAGTTTTATAAATACTTAGTTTGGTAAAGCTCTTGTTTTAAAATAGGTCTTGGCTCCTGTTTGGGAAATTAAAATATTTTGAAATAAGGGAGGTGCCAAGAGACTTTGTTTGGAGAAAAAGCTAGTAGCACAAAAGATGGCATGATCATAAGAACACAAATATTGGGTTGGTCCACAAACTTTTTCATCAAACAACACTCTTACAAACATGATTTGCACAACAATTAAAGCAAACATGCATGAAATACTATTTTATTGGGTTAGTTGTAAAAAATTTTTGTTGGCACTCATTTTTGCATTAGCAAACTCTGCTTAAACAAGGTTCAAAAGTTGGGGTGTTATAGCTCTTCCCCCCTTAAAAAGAATCTCGTCTCAAGATTCCTAAGCATAGTAGTCGAGAGGTGTAGAGACTAGGTTAGAGTTAGGCTTCATCGACTTCTCTTCCAACTCACCGGTGATACTTTGAGTTGCGTCAAAGACTTGCTTTTGCCGAAGATGAAGATCGTCTTCATTTGCTAAAGATGATGACATGAAGAGTTGATGTTGCCAAAAGTATCTTGCCGAACCCTTATCGAGACAATTTTGAGGTTAATGGGTTCAAGCTATCTAGTATATCCTAAAAGATCCTACGAGAGTTAGAAGGTTCTCAGCTCGCAATCAAGGTCCTGAAGAGTCAAGGCTTCTCGGGTAGCTTTTGTTGGCTTGGAATCGTCGCTTCCTTCATGTAGCTTGATGGAATCTTCAATTCTTGGTGTCGCGCCTTGAAGCTTGATGTTGGGGTAGACCTTTAATCTTGAGCTTGCAATCTTATAGGGATTGCAAATAACGACGTCTAGGATTCGGTCTTCCTAGGAATGTCAGGTCTATGGACCTGGCGCTCTACAGTTTCCAAACTATTGGAGCACATGCTAGTTCTCCTTGCAAAGTGCTTCCGAGCCACTGTAGGCTTCAGTTGTAGTGCTTCATCTGTCGGGGCATGGCTTTTGATGTCTCCTCAGGTAGATCGTGATGCAGTTCTATTTGCCCTCGGGCTTGTAGGTACCTTCGAAGATCTTCTTATTTCTTCATCTTCCTGGAGCTTTGAGGCTCTTGAGGTAGTTTGGCGTACCTCGGTATGATAGGGTCTTGCTTGGACCTTCATGAATCTTCTTAGATTCCTATTTTTAGTCATAAGTTAGTTTTGGTTTTATTATCATAAAGATGTCAATGAGTGAGAGCCTAAGTTAGGTAGTCTTCAATCTTGTTGTTGCTCCCTTCCTTGGTATCTTCTATTAGCGGGTCAATATTGATGGCTTGATTTTGGAGTCTTCACTCTTCTGTTTGCTGGGTTGCAATCAAACCAATGATTCATCGGGCTTCACATGGCAACGATTTGTTAAAACTAATGTTAGTGTAAACTCTAGATTTAGGGTTAAGCCATGTTAGTGAAGTCTTTGTATTCTAGGAGTCTTCCGAAGTCCAAACGGGTCTATCTTTTGCTTTCTTGATGTCTTAGAGAGGTCTTGATGAAGCTTGAACACTCAGCACAAATTTTTGTGTCGGGTCTTGGGTATGTGTTACGAGAAGAGTTATAATCCGCTATTATCAAGTTTTAGAGTTAGCGCTTTACTTTTACCTTATCGATGCTACTCGAGCTATCATAAATTGATGAGAGGGAAACACATTTTAGAGAGGTTTCCTATTCAGAGTTTTACATGCCAGAGGATTTTTAAGGCCGAGAGACTAAAAACAAGCACTAGCACATGGTAACAACACACCCTCAAGAAACACACAAGGCAATCTTCAAGCAATCATATAAAGCATAGGAGGTACTTTAGGTACCGAAGAACGCCTAATATTCACACATTTGGGGGTAGCTCATATGAGACAATTGAGCTTATCCTATTCATCCTAGGGCCATGGTTGGTCATAGTTGTTGAATGCATTTTCTTGACTTTCAATTCAGCAGAAACTTGATGGCAGTTGGTGGTGAAGTTGCAGTGTTGTTCAACCATTGATGTTGATTTGGGAAGTGTAGATTTGTAGGTTGATACGTCTCAAATGTATCTATAATTTTTGATGCTCCATGCTTGTTTATACACCATTTGCTTTGTGTTTTGTTACACTTCGTGGCGTTTTTATGCATTTTCTGGAACTAACCTACTAACGAGATGCCATAGTGCCAATTCCCTGTTTTCTGCTATTTTTGTGTTTCAGAAAAGTTACACAGGAAATATTTTCGGAATTGGACGAAACAAAAGCCAAACCTCCTATTTTTATCGAAGCTTCGCGAAGACCAAAGATGAGATGGAGGGGGGACAGGGACCAGCCACACCATGGGGTGGCGCGGCCCAGCCCCTGGCCGTGCCACCACATGGTGAGGCCACCTGGTCCACCTCCTGACGTTGCCCTTTCGCCTATAAATTCCCCTCGACGGGAAAAACCTAGAGGATAGATCGCTTTTCCTCAAAACATACTGCAAGCCGCCGCCGTCATCGTCGCGAGATCGGGAGGATCTAGGAGCTTTTCTCGGCACCCTGCCGGAGAGGGAAATCCCTACCGGAGGCCTTCTCCACCACCATGGTCGCCTTCAAAGTGATGTGTGAGTAGTGTACCTTGGACTACGGGTCCATAGCAGTAGCTAGATGGTTGTCTTCTCCACCATGTGCTTCATGTTTAGATCTTGTGAGCTGCCCTACATGATCAAGATCATCTTTGTGTAATTCTACATGTTGTGTTTGTTGGGATCCGATGAGTATTGGTACTATGTCAAGTTGATGTGATGAATATATATATTTATGTTATCTCTATGTTGTTTATGATCTTGCATGCTCTCCGTTGCTAGTAGATATCTTGGCTAAGTAGATGCTAGTGACTCCAAGAGGGAGTATTTATGCTCGATAGTTGGGTTCATGCCTCTAGTAATCTGGGGGAGTGACAGAAACCTCTAAGGTTGTAGATGCGTTGTTGCCACTAGGGAGAAAACAACATTCTTATGTCCAAGGACATTTGCTTTGTTTACTTTACGCACTTTGCTTAATGCAGTTATCCGTTGTTCGCAACTTAATACCCGATGGTTGCTCGGATGACATCCGGAGGGTGGATTATTAGTCATAGATGCAGTTGGATTACAGTCTATGTATTTTGTCGTAATGCCCAGAGTGAATTAAATAGTGATCCTCATGACATATGTACGTTATCCTTATTCTATCAATTGCCCAACTGTAATTTGTTTACCCAACATGTTGTTATTTATCTTATGGAGAGACACCACTAGTGAACTGTGGACCCCAGTCCAATTTCCTTTATATTGCTATACCGTTTACCTTTACTCGCACTGTTTACTTTTACTTGCATACTATTACCTTTTACCACTCGATACGCTAAATCCTTTTTTTACAGCAAACCGGTGAGATTGACAACCTCATCGTAAGTTGGGGCAAAGTACTTGATTGTGTTGTGTGCAGGTTCCACGTTGCTGCTAGTGAAAAGCCACACACCAGCATTCTCTGGCGCCATTGTCTGGAGCATCGCGAAGCTAACAAGCATCACCTTCTGAAGTTTGGCTTTCTCCTACTGGTTCGATAAACCTTGGTTTCACAACTGAGGGAACCTTGCTATTGTGCTCATCATACCTTCCTCTTGCGGTTCCCAACTGGGTGCTACACCGCACTATCAAGCATTTTTCTAGCGCCGTTGCCGGGGAGAAAGAAGATTTCTGCAAGGGGAGTCTCTCACGCTCAATCTTTTACTTTGTTTTTGTTTTGCTTTATTTTATTTTTTCTTGCATATTTTTATCAAAAATACAAAAAAATTAGTTCTCTTATAGTTGTTACTTTTACTTATCTGCTTTTTAGTCTTGCTAGAATGATTAATCCTAAAGTTAAGGTTCGTACTTTTAAGCAATAGGGGGAGAGAGTTTTAAAGATGCTTGGTACTGAATTAGCAATGCTCATCATAGGTGTACGAAGAAGCATTCTACCATGATCCTCCTTAGAAGTTTTTATGTTGGTATATCTAGTTGGAATAGGTACGTTCTTGATACTCTTGCAGGAGGTAATTTTTTGGGTACTCCCGCTCTTGAAGCATGCACTTTAAATGAAAGTTTAGTGGGAGTACCACCTATCCATGTTGTTAAAAGTAGGGTCACCTTGGATGAAGTTTTAAAAAAATTTAGCTTTTTAGAAAAAAGTTTGCCAAATAAAGCTTCAATAGAAAGTATCGGTAAGAGAATCACCGTTTTAGAGGCTAGTACTACTCTTGATAGTCAAAACATTAGGATTGGTAAACTAGAGGAGTCTATGGAAACTTTAATTTCAATTTTCTCTTCTCTTAAATTTAAGAAGGAGAAAGCTTTTGTTGGAAAAGAGCAAAAAACTATGTATGTTCCCAAGGTGTCTGTGTCTAAACCGTAGCATGTTTTTAAGATTGGTAAGACTTTTAGTTCAACTAAGAGTGACTTGCAGGTTGAATCATCTTCGGGAACTTCTAAAGTGCCTAGTGTGGTAAGTGGTGAGGAGACAGTTGATCTTAATGCCTCATTTGATAATACTTGATTTGCACTTTCTGCGCCTAGCTCAAAGGCGTTAAAAAAGCACTCTTGGGAGATAACCCAATGTTTTCTTTTCAGTACTTTTTCTTTTATTTGAGTCTTGGAAGTTATTACTACTGTAATGACCTCTCCTTATCATTTTTATTTCGTTTTTGTGCCAAGAAGAACCTCTAATTGGAAGGAGGTAAGATTTGGGGAAGTTGCTGTCCTAAAACAGCTTGCCCCATGCTTCAAGTGCAATGTTGAAAGCTTGCCCCATGCTTTAAGTGCAATGTTGAAATCTTGCCCCATGACGGCATGGCTGGGCTAATTTCCAACTTACAACTTGCAAGCATAACATCAACATAAGAGAGCCACAATGTCAAAATTTTAAAAGAGAGAAAAGTAAAGTGTGCCGTCAGGTTCGTGAGAGCTTTACTGACTAATTTTCGCATAACACCAAAAAGAGTTTAATTTGAAGGATAGATAAAAGCAAGTCAAATGTACTTAGAATAGCAAATTGCTAATAGGTATGTATGGTGGACACATTGGAATACTTGGTTTTTGGGAGTTGGATGCACGAGTAGAGCTCATACTCAGTACAAAATGAAGGCTAGCAAAAGACTGGGAGCGACCAACTAAGAGAGCAATAACGGTCATAATCATGCATAGCGACAAAACATCATTAAAAGAAGCATAAAGTGGTATCACAATTCAAAAACGAAATGATCATAGAGGCTTATGGCGACTTTGTAAGAGTCAAACATGTTGTAAGCATGCGCCAAGTCAACCCAAACAAAGCATCAAGGAGAAAACCAAATAAATGCTTCCATATAATAAAAACAACGCATGATTTTTTCAAAGGCTCATTAAGCAATCTAAGTCATTTGAGACAAGTCATGCTATAGCAAAAACTACTAAGAATACTATCAAAACAACATCAAGCATGGCATGCAAAAGTCTAAGCCGCAGTCTAAACAAGTTCCCATTTGTACCACTTTTTGCATGAAACTTTTTTCTCTTTTTCAACACCATTCAAACCTTTTTGAGACAACTCTTTTGATGAAAACCAACATAGACCAGAGGTCTAAATACACCTTGATGCAAAGATAAAACAAGATCTGAACAAAAATCAAAGCGAAAAACGAAAGCTAAAGGCAGTTCGAGAAAAAGAGAACACTCGTTGAACGATAAGAGTAAAAATTAGAGTGTTCTTGGCAATGAAAAACGGAGCATGGCTCTCTCCAAAACAAACATGATGTGATACAACCATTTATTGCAGCAAACAAAACAAAAGAAAACTGAAAGCGAAAGTAAAGACGCTCCAAGAAAAACGCATAGAATATGAAGCAATAAAAATATAGTGTCTTGAAAGGTGACCTAATTTTTGCCGATGAAGAAGGGGTGCCTCGGGGGCATCCCCAAGCTTTAACGCTTGTAATTCTTGGATATTTCTTGGGATGACATGGGCATACCCAAGCTTGAGCTTTTGTCCATACTCCATCTCATCTCATCACTCTCCATTCCCTACACTTGAAAACTTCCTTCATACAAAACTTCACACAATTCTATTAGCAACGTTAGCATAAACATAATAGTAAATCAACCCTTTTGGTTCAGTTTCAAACCCAAATATACCACATATAAAGCATATACTACTGTAGCAACTTCCTCAAAAGTTCCATGATCAAAAGAACTCAGAAAGAAAGCGATCGAGAGGCAAACACAAATAGTGGCAGAAATCTGTCAAAACAGAACATCTGACAAAGGTCGATTTTTTCGAGGACCTTCTATTGCTCAAATCGAAAAGTGCAAAACTAATGAAAGTTTGGATATAACCTGAGGCATATGAACAAGAAATTTCAAATCAAAAATATATTCTGAGAATTTTCACGAATTTTTACGGTGCAGCGCAGAAATCTATTTCAGGACAGCAACTTCCCCAAATCTTACCTCCCTCAAATTAGAGGTTCTTCTTGGCACAACAACGAAATAAAAATGATAAGGAGATGTCATTACAGTAGTAATAACTTCCAAGACTGAAATAAAATAAAAAGTACTGAAAAGAAAACAATGGGTTATCTCCCAAGAGTGCTTTTCTTTAACGCCTTTGAGCTAGGCGCAGTAATTTCAAAAGATGCTCATGTAGGCGCCAGAAAAGAGCTTAAGGCAAAGGCGCCATAAAAGAACTTGAAGCAAGAGAGAGCATCAAAAATAAAATATGAAACATATTTAAATCTAAACCACTTCCTATGCATAGGAATCTTGTAAGAAAATAAATCGACTAGGCACATAGTAACAAGCATGGGAAGGCAAAATAAGTACAACTTCAAGAATTCCAACAAAAAGAGGGGAAACTTAATATTGTTGAGATCCATCAAACCATATTTCCCTCTCATAATAACTTTCAGTAGCATCATGAATAGAATCAACAATATAACTATCACATAAAACATCCTTATCATGAGCCACATGCATAAAAGAATTAACACTCCCCACATGAACAATCGTAGTAGGAGAAAATTCACCAAAATAACTATTCTCATCACCATAATCATCAAAAATAGGAGGCATATTGTAATCATACCTTGCTTCCTCCTCAATGGTAGGTGAACTGAAAATATTATACTCATCATGGTAATCATCATAAGTAATAGAATAGCTATCCTCCAAAGTGTGTTCATAAGTAAACATATCATCATTAAAAGGAACATGGATAGCACTAATGGTACAATAATTATTAACCTCATAATTTCCAGAATCGGTACCAAAACAATTTTCAATATCAAAAGTACAGTGCTTTTCCCAATCATGATCACTAATATAGGTAACAGGCATAAGAACATCATCGAGTTCAGACTCATCAAAAAACTATAATAGGAGCAATATGCTTAGGGGAAGATACCGTTTCCTCTCTCCTTTTACCCCTCCTTTTCTTCTTCTTCTTCACTTCTTTAGGAGGGAGAGGCTTGAAAGGAAGCTTCTCCACATAATCTGGTTTATTGACAGAAATGATAGAGGAAATTTTGAAGGATTCCTCCTTTTTGTTAATAAGATGGAAACACAAATCATACCTGTCATATTTTGGTAAAGCATCCCCTTTTATAACATTTTGTATGTAAGTATTTGCGAGGCAATCTTTAACACAATAGAGATGACAACCCTACATGATGCTAATATTATTAAAAGCACTCATATCAACCAAATAAGTTTTTCTCGATAACTCTTCACACCCCAAAAATAAAGTAAGCTCATCATGCTGAGTGAGGGTGATCTTGTCATCACAATACAAACTTTCAGTACTCATTGGATTAGAAAGGTCATTATTATGGCCTGAGCATTGAAAATTAAAATGACCGTCTTCATAGCAAAGTTCACAAATAAAAGGATAAAGGGCACAAACCTTTTCACCAAGCTCATCTAGAGCCTTGTGCCACATTCTAGTTTCTTCATTCCTATGGTGGATACAATAATCTTCTTTGTCGTGAGTCTGTTCACAAGGTCTAAGTGCTCCACAAAAATTAACATGCTTATAAGAAATAGTACTTTCAGAAGTTTGAGCATGTTCATTGCAATCATCAAGAACAATATAACTTTCTATGCAAGTGTCTTTAAAAGGTTCATGATACACGTCCCCATTTCCCTTAGGAACATTAATATGGGAAGCAAAGGCTCTAAAACAATCAACCATAATTTGAGGATCAAGACCATATTTAGCACTAAGCTCTTGAAAATCACCAGTTTCAGCGAAAGACTTAATGCAATCATACTCATAATTTATACCTGATCCATTACCTTTGTTGCTATCCCAATCTTCGATATTGCTTTGAATTGTTTCAAGCAGATCCCACTTGACGTCAACATCCTTGCTTGTGAAAGACCCATTAAAGCATGCATCTAGATAGTCCTTGTAATATTCTGAAAGCCTTGCATAAAAATTATTAATAACAATATTACGGGGAAGATCATGAATAAGACATTTGAGCATTATTGACTTCAATCTTCCCCATGCTTGGGCAATGCTTTCTCCATCATGAGGATGAAAATTATAAATATAATTCCTATCTTTATGAACCTCACTAGAAGGATAGAATTTAGAATAAAAGAGAGGTACAATTTCCTCCAAGCCAATAGGTCAGCCATCATTCAGCGTCTTATACCATTCCGCCACTCTGCCCTTCAGTGATAAAGAAAATAGCTTCCTCTTAACTCGATTCATTGAAATACCTGCACACTTGAACAACTTGCATAATTCATGTATAAAGAGCTTATGATCACAGGATGGACAGTTCTATCCCCTAAATAGCAGTTATTCATAGCATGTTCAACAATTTTCATAGGTATTTTACAAGGACGAGGATCACAAACATCATTAGAATCATCACATATGGGAGATAAAATATCATCAGAGCAAACTTTCTCCACTAAAGCTGGGGAACTAAAAATATCATGCTTATCAAAACCAGCTTCCCCAAGCTTAGACCTTTCTATAGCATTAGCAAAACGGTGTTCAAAGAATTCATACAAATAACATTGCTACTAGCATGTGAATAAAGCTCCAATGGTTTTTCAAACACTTCATGTCTTAACTCAGGAAAAATACT
Organism: Dactylis glomerata; assembly: GCA_007115705.1. Taxonomy (NCBI): domain Eukaryota; kingdom Viridiplantae; phylum Streptophyta; class Magnoliopsida; order Poales; family Poaceae; genus Dactylis; species Dactylis glomerata. Next base: position 610,788 of record QXEO01000758.1, read on the forward strand.
ATAAAACTCTTTGTTTTCCATTAAGCCTAACTAGTGAAAATAAAAACAAGAAACAAAAAGATGTAATTGCAGAATCTAAAGGAAATAACTTCGAGCACCCACACACGAAAATGTGAGTACCTTTTACCTTACCTCCCCAGCAACGGCGCCAGAAAAGAGCTTGATGTCTACGCACCCTTCTATCCTTGTAGACAGTGTTGGGCCTCCAAGTGCAGAGGTTCATAGAATAGCAGCAAGTTTCCCTTAAGTGGATCACCCAAGGTTTATCGAACTCAGGGAGGAGGAGGTCAAAGCTATGCCTCTCAAACAACCCTGCAATTACGATATAGAAAGTCTCTTGTGTCCCCAACACACCCAATACACTTGTCAGATGTATAGGTGCACTAGTTCGGCGAAGAGATAGTGAAATACAAGTAGTAGTGATGATTATAAGTAGTAAATGTAATCTGAAATAAATATCACTGCAAGCAAACATGTAACAAAATTAAATATAAACGGTGTTCAATGCTTGGAAACAAGGCCTAGGGATCATACTTTCACTAGTGTTCACTCTCAACAAAATAACATAATTGAACCCATAGATACTAACTTCACTATGCCACTCTAAACTATTCTCCAACGGATAACGAACACTAATCATGTGTAGGGCTACGATGCACTCCTCAAAGTTCGCATTTCCCCAAACTACATTGCCCCACACTGTCACCTTGAGCGCACTATATGGTTCCAACAAACACCAACAATCATAGAGACACTAGCCAAAAAGACACACATAATGCGCACACTGTCACCTTCACATCATGATACAAGGTGTCTCCGGAGATTACAATAATAAAGCACAGGAGTAGCATAATATCTGAATAATAGCATCTACCAATTCAACTAGATACAAAGCTCACAATCACATAAAGATCACATCATGGGAGAGAAAGATGAACCACATAGCTACCAGTAGGGCCCTTAGCCCCGGGGGAGAACTACTCCCTCCTCATCATGGGAGATAGCAACGTTGGTGGAGATGGCGGTGAAGTCGATGCAGACGGCGGAGGAGGCGACAGTGTCGATGGAGATGGCTCTGGGGGAACTTCCCTGTCCTGGCAGGGTGTCGGAACAGAGACTTCTGTCCCCAGAAATTCATCGGTGGCGGCGGTGGAGCTGCAGAACTCTTTCTCAAAAAACACCGATTGTTTTAGGGTTTTTCGTCCCGAGGCTTTATATAGGCGGACATGCAGCATCAGAGGGTCACCAGGGCCACCTCACCATAGGGCCACGCGGGCCAGGGGGCGCCACCCTAGGGTGAGGCTGCCCTCTTGCCTCCCTCCGGCTCTCGTTCGGTCCTCGGCCTTCTTCCAGGAAAAATAGGAGTTTCGGTCTTCGTTTCGTCCAATTCTGAGAATATTTCCCGTGTAGCTTTTCTGAAACACAAAAACAGCAGAAAATAAGAAACTGGCACTGTGGCATCTCGTTAGTAGGTTAGTTCTGGAAAACGCATAAAAACGCCACGAAGTGTAAACAAAACATGAAACAAATGGTGTAAAACAAGCATGGAGCATCAAAAATTATAGATACGTTTGAGATGTATCACCCCGCCCAGGCCGCCGAAACCCTAGAGCAGACTCACATCACCCTCCTGGGTTAGGCGATGGACATGAACGACACTCGATGCCGTGTGGATTCCTCCCTCTGCGATTACAACACCGTGCAAGGCTTCACGCCGGCCGGGGATGGGCCCAGCCGAGCTGGGCAAGTGCGGCAACGGGGTCGTGACCTTGGCGTGGAGCTGGACCGCATGGCACCGTCTGCAAAGTCACCTACATAGCGACCGAGCTAGCCGGCTTGCAGGGGGAGGAATTCGGTGAGAAGCAGGCTTGTCTCCAAGAGCTCCTAAACACTGCCGAGCTGCAGCAACAAGCGGTGGAGCCGGCCGGGGAGGCCAGCGGCTCCCGATGCGACCACGGCCCTCCGGCTGCTGGCCAGGGCAAGCCTCAGGTGCAGCAAGCCTTGTCGCCCAACCATGGCCGGGCAGAGCATAGCCGGAGCAACCGCACTCCAGGAAAAAGTGGTGGGAACCACCGCACTCAGTAATCCAGCTACCACAGCTGGCAACCTCGTGATCCGGTTGCAGTCACGAGCAAGTTGTGCAACCAGCCACGACCTAACACCGGCGATCCGGCATAGGGCAACGCCGCGGCACAAGCTGCACCAGCGTCTACAGCTGGACAAGGCGTTCAAGGCCTACCAACCGGCTCGCTCTCATGTGAGGCAAAGGATCGGCGAGCGAGTTGACCCCCAAAGGACGACGCCCGCCACCGGCTCAACCTGTTGGCATAGTCCAAGCTCGATGAGGAGGAGGCCTTGATACGTCCATTTTGCATCACTATGTTTTATCATAATTTACTATTATTCATTGATATATTTCATATTTAGAGATGATGCTTATGTTATTTCCTCTATTTTGCATGTTTGATGATTATTGGAGAATTGACTGCCGGAGTCAGGATTCTGCTAGAAAAAGGACTGTCAAGATACAATATTTCTGAAGATCGGCAATTCTCGGAGAATACCCAGAACTTCCTATTTTGCCAGACGATGGAAGTAGCCAGAAGAAGAGGGCGAGGTGAGCCACCAGGGGCCCACACCACCCCTTGGCGCGGGCCAGCCCTGGCCGCGCCGCCAGGTGGTGTGGCCACCCTGGCCACCTCTGCCTGTGCCCCTTCGCATATATCTTCCTCTCGAAAACCTAATACGGGAGGGAGGATCGAAAAATAGACTCCGTCGCCTCTGCGGGGCAGAAAACACACAAAGAGAGAAAGCTCTCTGGCATGCAGAAATCTGCCGGGGAAATTCCTTCCTGGAGAGGGGAAATCGTCGCCATCATCACCGTCATCGAGCTGGGCTTCATCGGGATCATCATCATCATCACTAGCACCATCATCACCACGCCGTCCCGCTGTAACATCTTGGGGTGAATCTTGTCCAGTTCATACGGGAAACTTTCCTAGTGTTAATTACTACTTATAGTTGATGCTATTGAGTGAAACCGTTGAATTAAGGTTTATGTCCAGATTGTTATTCATCATTATTTCACCTCTGATCATGATCCATATGATGTCTTGTGAGTAGTTCTTTTAGTTCTTGAGGACATGGGAGAAGTCAAGATGTTAGTAGTGGAATTATGTTGAGTAATATTTACTGGTTTGATATTTATGTTGTGGTGCTATTTTACTAGTGGTGTCATGTGAACGTCGACCACATGATACTTCACCTTTATGGGCCTAGTGGAACACATTGTGTATTTGGCTACTAATTGTGGGGTTGCTGGAGTGACAGAAACCTAAACCCCCGTTAAAAACTAGTGCACCAGGGAGTGTAGGATCTCAGAGTTTAATGTCGTGGTTAGATTTATCTTAATTACTTTCTTGTAGTTGCGGATGCTTGCAAGGGGTATAATCACAAGTATGTATTAGTCCAAGTTGGGGTAGTGCATTAGCATAGGTTCAACCCCATAACACCTATCAAACCAACGAAGATTAATCAACTGTATGAAGCGAAAGCACTTGACAAAACTCCCGTGTGTCCTCTGGAACGTTTGGTCATCATAAGTAACACAACCGGCTTGTCCATTGCTCTAGAAAGGATTAGGCCACTTGTTGCAATTATTATTACTGTCTTTTATTTACTCATACTTTATTTATATGCATTATCAAATACCCCTAAAAACCCGTTTGCTAGTATTTACAGTGATTCCTTGATCAAAACTGCTTGTCAACATCGTCTGCTCCTCGTTGGGTTCGACACTCTTATTTATCGAAAGTACTACGATACACCACCTATACTTGTGGGTCATCAAGACTATTTTCTGGCGCCGTTACTGGGGAGTGAAGCGCTATTGAAGAGTGGAATTGGTAAAGGAAACTTTTACTGTAAGTACTATTTTTATTTCTGTCTATTATTTTATTTTATTATGGAGAAGTCTCCATTTAGTTCCCTATTTGGGAATACTACTGCCATTGTTACGGTAGTATATGAACCACCACCCACTCAATTGGATCCTTTTAGAATACCTATGAAGATTGTTGAATGTGTTATGAATAACTGCTATTTAGGAGATGGAACTGTCCATCCTGGTGATCATTTGCTTTTTATACATGCATTATGCGAGTTGTTCAAGTGTGCAGGTATTTCAGCAAGCTAAGTTAAGAGGAAGCTATTCTCTTTATCACTAAAGGGCGGAGCGGCGGAATGGTATAAACTGCTGAAGAATGGCCAGTCTATTGGCTGGGAGGAAATTGTCCTCTCTTTTATTCTAAATTCTATCCTCCTAGTGAGATTCATAAAGATCGGAATCAAATATATTATTTTTGGCCTCATGATGGAGAGAGTATTGCCCAAGCATGGGGGAGATTGAAGTCACTAATGCTCAAATATCCCATTCATGAGCTCCCCAGTAATATTGTTATTAATAACTTCTATGCAAGGCTTTCTCTTCATGATAAGGATTTATTGCATGATTCTTGTTCTGGATCATTTACACGTATGAAAGACAAAGCTAAATGGGATCTTCTCGACCGCATTCAGGAACATACTGAAGGATGGGAGAAAGACAAAGGAAGAAAGTCAGGTATAAATTATGATTATAAATGCATTAAATCTTTTATGGAAACTGATGACTTTCATAATATTAGTGCTATTTATGGTCTTGATTCTCAAATACTTGCAAACTGTTTTAAGGCCTTTGCCTCTTATCTTGAAGTTCCAAAAAAGGAATGGAACAAGTACCATGCACCTTATAAAGATACTGTTAATTGTGTTCCTGCTAGAAATATTGAAGTTTGTACTGTTGATCATATTTTGCCTGAACCTTATATTGAGAAAACACCTTTCCCTGCTAAGGTAAAGGAGCATTCCCTGATAACTAATGTGTTTAGCAAAAGTGCAAAGAAAGCTATAGGATCTGATGAACAAATAACTGTTAAACCTGCAGTAGCAATAGTGAAGGACCTTGTTACTAAAAATGTAGAAGATGGACACATTATCTTTTGTGAAGATGCTTCTAATATTGTTTCACATCCTAGTAGATCTAAGAAAACTAGTGTTCCTGTGCTTTCTGTCAGGATAGGTGATCATTGCTATTATGGTTTATGCGATATTGGTGCAAGTACAAGTGCTATTCCTTATGAGCTTTATAGAGAGATCATGCATGAAATTGGTTGTTGTGAACTTGAAGAAATTGATGTGGTTATTCAGCTTGCTAATAGAGAAACTATTTCTCCAATTGGTATTGTTAGAGATGTGGAAGTTCTATGCGGTAAGACTAAATATCCTACTGATTTTCTAGTACTTGGTTCAGCTGCTAGTAAAACTTGTCCTATCATTTTTGGTAGACCTTTCTTGAACACTTGTGGTGCCATTATAGATTGTAAGAAGGAGAAAATTTTGACTAAATTTGATGGAAAATCTTATGAGTTTAATTTTTCCAAGTTTATCAAAGCTCCTTATGAAACTGAATTGCCTAATGAGGATTTTAGAGTTGAACAACTTGCCTCTATTGCTCTTGGTCCTAACAATGCTCTGCAGCAATATATGGAGGACCATGAAAGTGAGTCTTTATGGAAGAGAGAAATGAGATTGACGAGATTCTTCTTCGTCAACCAGAGATGCTTAGACATAATTTACCTGTGGAAGATTTGGGTACCACATTACCACCCAAAGAGGATCCTATTTTCGATTTAAAACCTTTACCTGATGATCTTAAATATGCTTATATTGATGATACGAAAACATATCTTGTGTTTATTAGTTCTAAACTTTGAGGGGAGGAAGAAGAAAGGTTATTGGAAATATGGAGGAAACACCGAGGAGCTATTGGATATACTCTTGATGATTTAAAAGGGATTTCCCCTACTATATGTCAGCATGCTATTAATATGGAGCCTGATGCAAAACCAGTTGTTGAACATCAATGCTGTTTAATTCCTAAGATGAAGGAAGTGGTAAGAAATGAGGTATTGAAACTTCTTGATGCTGGTAGTATTTATCCTATTGCTGATAGTAGATGGGTTAGTCATGTGCATTATGTCCCTAAGAAAGGAGGTATTACCGTTGTGCCTAATGAAAATAATGAGCTTATTCCTCAAAGAGTAGTAGTTGGGTATAGGATGTGCATCGATTTTAGAAAGGTCAACAAAGTTACTAAGAAAGATCATTATCCTTTGCCTTTTATAGATCAAATGTTAGAGAGATTATCTAAGAAAATTCATTTTTGTTTTCTTGATGGTTATTCTAGGTTTTCTCAAATTGCTGTTAAAAAGCAAGATCAAGAGAAAACCACTTTTACTTGTCCTTATGGAACTTATGCTTATAGACGTATGCCTTTTGGTTTGCGTAATGTCCTACTACATTTCAAAGATGCATGTCTGCTATCTTCCATGGTTTTTGTGAAGAAATTGTGGAGGCATTCATGGACGATTTCTCCGTCAATGGAACTTCTTTTGATAACTGTTTGCACAATCTTGATAAAGTTTTGTAGAGATGTGAGGAAACTAATCTTGTTCTTAATTGGGAGAAATGCCACTTTATGGTTAATGAAGGAATTGTTCTTGGACATAAAATTTCTGAAAGAGGTATTGAAGTTGACAGAGCAAAAGTTGAAGCAATTGAGAAAATGCCCTGTCCTAGGGATGTTAAAGGTATTCGTAGTATTCTTAGTCATGCTGGTTTCTATAGGAGGTTTATTAAAGATTTCTCTAAAATTTTAAAGCCTCTTACTAATCTTCTTCAAAAATATGTACCTTTTGTTTTTGATGATGATTGTAAGGAAGATTTCAAAATTCTTAAGAAGGCTTTAACTACTACTCCTATTGTCCAACCACCTGATTGGAATTTACCCTTTGAAATTATGTGTGATGCTAGTGATTTTGTTGTAGGTGATGTTCTTGGACAGCGAGTAGATAAGAAGTTGAATGTTATTCATTATGCTAGTAAGACTCTTGATGCTGCTCAAAAGAATTATGATACTACTGAAAAAGAGTTCCTAGCTGTCGTCTTTGCTTGTGATAAGTTTAGACCTTATATTGTTGATTCAAAAGTTACTATTCATACTGATCATGCTGCTATTAGGTATCTTATGGAAAATAAAGATGCTAAGCCTAGGCTTATTAGATGGGTATTGCTTTTACAAGAGTTTGATTTGCATATTGTAGATAGGAAAGGTGCTAAAAATCCTATTGCTGATAATTTGTCTAGATTGGAAAACATTTCTTATGATCCTATTCCTGTTAATGATAGTTTTCCAAATGAACAGTTGGCTGACATAAAAGTGACCTCGCGAGAGAGTCCTTGGTATGCTGATTATGCTAACTTTATTGTTTCCATGTATTTGCCTCCAACCTTTACAGCTCAGTAGAGAAGGAAATTATTTTATGACTTGAGACATTATTTTTGGGATGACCCACATTTATATAGAGAAGGAGTGGATGGAATTATGCAAAGATGTGTTCCAGAATATGAACAACAAGAGATATTGAGGAAATGCCGTGGTAGTGCTTATGGAGGACATCATGTTGGAGATAGAACTGAACAAAAGGTTCTACAATCAGTTTTTTTATTGGCCCACTCTTTTTAAAGATGCAAGAAAGTTTATTTTATCTTGTGATGAATTCCAAAGAGTTGGTAACATTTCTAGACGCAATGAAACGCCTATGAATTTTTCTCATGTTATTGAACCATTTGATTGTTGGGGATTTGACTTTATGGGTACTTTTCCTCCTTCAGAAGGTTATACTCATATAATTGTTGCTGTTGACTATGTTACTAAGTGGGTAGAAGCTATACCTACAAAGAGTGCTGATGGTGAGACCTCGCTAAAAATGCTTAAGGATGTTATTTTTCCTAGGTTTGGTGTGCCTAGATATCTTATGAATGATGGAGGTTCTCATTTTATTCATGGTGGTTTTAGGAAGACCCTTGCTAGATATGATGTTAATCATAGAATTGCTTCAGCTTATCATCCCCAGACAAGTGGGCAAGTAGAGTTATCAAATAGAGAGATCAAGTCTATCTTGCAAAAGACTGTTAATAAATCTAGGAAAAATTGGGCTAGTAAGTTAAATGATGCTTTATGGGCTTATAGAACTTCTTATAAAAATCCCATGGGTATGTCCCCCTACAAAATGGTTTATGGAAAAGCATGTCACTTGCCTTTAGAATTAGAACACAAAGCTTACTGGGCAGTGAAGGAGCTTAATAGAGATTTTAAACTTGCTGGTAAGAAAAGGTTGCTTGATTTGAGTTTTTAGATGAATGGATAAGTGAAGCTTAGGAAAATGCTAGACTTTTTAAAGATAAAGTTAAAAAGTGGCATGATAGGAGAATTCTTAAGAGAGAATTCCATGTTGGTGAGAAAGTTCTATTGTATAGGTCTCGTCTCAGATTTTTTGTAGGAAAGTTACTCTCAAAATGGGAAGGACCCTTTGTTATTGAAGAGGTGTATCGTTCAGGTGCAATTAAAATTGCTTCACTAAAAGATGACACTATGCAAGTGGTGAATGGGCAAACACTCAAACATTATATTTCTGGAGATTCTTATAATGAAGATATCGATATTATTCAAGTGGTGACTCCGGAAGAATTTATCAAAGAACAAATCCAGGAAACTACAGAGTCCGTTTTCGAATAGGTAACAATTTTAGTAAGAAAAAGTTTGCGTTAAACTTTTCTGCTTATATTTTTGTTGTTTTTATTAAATATGGCAAATTACAAGACAGAAATGGGTAGGAAACAGTGCCCGAGGGCACCACACCACCCCGTGGCGCGGGCCCCCTCCTGGCCATGCCACCAGGTGGTGTGATCGCCTCGGAGCTCGTTTCCGACCCGGTTTCATCTTGTGCCTTCCTTTTGTTGTTAAACTTTTGGCTATATAATCCCTCAGATTCCCCGAGGTCTATATATTGTTTTCTCATCGTGATTTCATTTTGATTTGTTTCTGCCAGATTTTAGCCTCAAAATCTAGAGCCACCATGTCTTCTTATGGTTCATCCGAGGAGAACTCCCTTGCGGACATCATTAATCCGTACATGAGGGAGCTGAAGATGCATCCCAAGGAGTTGTCTCTCAAGGATGGGAAGGTGCAGATAGAAGATGTTCGAGGTCCTAAAGGAAAGGGCAGCCTGGAAGCTAGGATGGAAGAGCTAGAGCAAGAAGTCTTTAGATACAAGAAGATGGCAGAACGCGAAGTGGAAATTATCCATAGGAGAAATGCAGAGCTCATCGCCAAGCATAAGAAGGAGACTGCCCAGCTCTGGGATGACATCTTATCACTCCACGAGACTACCAGAAAATTACAAGCACAACTCTACGATGTGCAAAATCAAAACTGTGAGTATGAGGCTAGGTTTAAACAAATAAGTGCTGCTGCCAGTTTTAGGATAATGGAAACCAAGTCATCTTTTGTTGATGGGGAGCCTCTACCTTGGAAGTTTGATGATGATAAAGATGCACCACCACCACCGAAGGAGTAATTCGTCATCAGTATTGGCATCCCCTTGGCTTGTTCCAAGCTTGGGGGAGTGCCGCGGTATCACATCATTAACTTTTACCCTTTTACTTTTCAGTAGAGTCCTATCATGAGTAGAGAAGTTACTATATAGGATGGTTTGCAGTGTGGAAGTATCTCTCCTTTAGTTGGTTATCTATGTATCCCTTGGTGTGAGTTGCGGTTATGAAATATTAATGAGAAGTCTTATCATTTACTTTTTGCACACTTTATTTTAGTTTGTGATTTCTGTTATATGATTAATCTTTTTGATTAGTATTGGTATAATTTTGGGAGCATGAGGAAATCTAGTTGGTTTTGGCAAACTTAGCAATGGTCAGTAGCAACAATACTTTGAGGCTTGAGTATAAAAGAGGGAAATACATGTAGATACATTATTCCATTATCTTTCTTTATTGATTGGCTCATGAGCTTAGTATTCTCAAGTTAAGATCATTTGTACTTCCAAGGAAGATTGCATGATTATTTTCTATCACATGTATGTTTGTTTGTTTCACTAAACTCTTTTGCTTGCTACACGGCCTTGCTAGCCAAAAACTCGACTGAGAGCGAATACTTCTCATGCATCCAACTCCCAAAAACCAAGTTACTCCAAAGAGTCCATTATAAATTCCTATGCATGGCATTTCAAGCCATTCCAAGTAAATTTTCATGTGCTACCTTTCAAAACCTTCAAAATACTTCACATTTTGTGACACTGTTTTTAGCTCATGAGACGTAGTGGTTGGGTTTGTTATCTTCCAAACTAAAGTAAGTACCCCTTGACTTGCATGCTTCATCTGCTCATCACTAATTTTGCAAGAGAGCTGGTCAGACGATTATAACTTAAAAAAAAAGAAAAAAAAGAGAAAGAAAAAGACACTCCTCCATGGTATGAGATTGTTGGCAGACACCCGAAGGATTCGGTTAGCCATGGTTTGTGAAAGGAAAGGTTGGGAGGAGTGCCAAATTATAAAAAGTGCATATAAATGGCCTTATCAACAAATCGGAACCACTCTCAACTTGTTTAGTATGGAAGATAGCAAGAACTCTATTGCCATTCGTTGACAGGAACAACCACCTCCCAAAACATTTTTTATCTCTGTTTTACAAATGAAAAGCTCTAGCACATGATAAATCCCTCCTTCCCTCTGCGAAGGGCCTATCTTTTTTACTTTTATGTTGAGTCAGTAAACCTATTCCTCTCTATCTCAAGCAAGCATTTCAAGTTGTTGTGATCCAACCATCCATATGTTGATTTATTTAATCATGTTATTTATTCTTTCTTTGTTTAGTACAATGCTTTTATCTGAATGAATATATCTTTGAAAGCTATCAATGACCGCAAAGAGATTTTTATGATTGAGCATGTGATTTCTGCAGTATAAGCTCTGGTATAAAGACTCTGATCGAAATATAAGTAAAATATGTTTATTGTTCTCTGACTAAGAACAAAGGTTTGCCATCACCAATCATGATTTTCTTTGTGCACCTTTATTATGATTCCCTGTACTCATTGGAAGTTAAGTTATATAAGGGGGAGTTGCTATCTATTATGACTTGTGTATTGATAAATGTGATGCTTCTTGTCCGTATTTTGTTTATCGACACTTCACCCCATAAACCCGTGGTTGTGTTGACTGAGTTCAGTTTTCGCTTGGGGATAAGCGAGGTCTAAGCTTGGGGGGAGTTGATAAGTCCATTTTGCATCACTACTTTATATCATAATTTACTGTTATTCATTGATATATTTCATATTTAGAGATGATGCTTATGTTATTTCCTCTATTTTGCATGTTTGATGATTATTGGAGAATTCACTGCCGGAGTCAGGATTCTGCTGAAAAAGGACTATCAAGATACAATATTTTTGAAGATCAGCAATTCTCGGAGAATAACCAGAAGTTCCTATTTTGCCAGATGACGGAAGTAGCCTGTGACGCCCCACCTTTGGATTAAGGTGGAACACCTGTGTTATGTGTTATTCCCTGGATCAATGATAGCACCACAGAACAAAATATAGTAATCATTGCATAGTATCAAGATTACACGCAGATCCAGATACATAAGTCTCCCAAATTAATACAAATCTTTAGTCTCATGGACCGATAAGGAAAACAGAGTTCAACTTAAGCACAATGGAACTAGAATAGTAGCGAGCCTCCATCTTTAGCATGCGCCACAGGCAGTCATGTTGGTATGTAGACTCGAGATCCTCACACTTCACTCCTCATCAGAAGAACCTGCACATTTGATTATGCAGCCCCATGAATGGGGGTCAGTACAATGATGTACTGGCAAATGACACATATTTGGTGGCGGTTGTGAAAGAACTAGCTACATGCTATTTGGCTGGTGGATCTCTGGGCTAGTTTGCATAAAGCCAATTTTGTCCTATTTTAAATCAAGATTTTATTTCGAAGGTTTTAATTTTCAAAGGGTCGAAATAACCCCCAAATACTACATAGTTGCAAGTTATGTAGCACTGGGCGCAATTCAACAAAGTTGGAACCTCAGGCACCACCACCCCTCGGAGTACATGGTCCTTAGTTCCTACCTAGGGGTTTCTAGACAGATTTTAGTCATTCAAAATCGGTGATGAGATTCTTCCGTACATTCTATGTCTAGAGACTCAATTGTCCATAACCGGGGACACGGCTAATCAATTAGTTTAAACACCTTGCAAGGGTTGTGCACTTTCACCTTACGATACATTTTATGCCCATACATAAAATGAAACGAGACCTTTTAGAAGGAGAGGGCAACTAACTTGGCAAGCTCCATCCCCAACCTACAATTCAACTACCACCACTTCTTGCCTACAAGTTGCACTCCCACATCTAATCAGTCAAGACAGAGCCCATAATGTCATAAGGCTGCACTGGAAGCACTCTAAGAATGGAAGACATAGTAACCTCTTTGTTCCTGGGTGGCCATCCCGAGCGGCATTCTGAACCCACATCCTCTCGACGAGGCATGCGTCCCAGAACCCACCTACTTCGCCGCCTCTTATCAAACCAATCCACCCAGGTATTTCATTTTAGTTGAAGTTCTTAATTTGTTCACAAAACACTTTTCAAGTGATCATAGCATGGCATCAATATTTTCAAAGTATTTAGCATCCTAACAGGTGGGGTTTGAGGGATAGCTACACACTACTAGGATCTAAGCATTGATAAAACAGTTGAATAAATCACCTATCATGCATACTACAAGAGGTGAATACACTAATGCATAAGTAAAATGGGAAAAGGGACATGTGTGTCACTTGCCTTGGTAACGGCTTGCACACTCACAATAGTTACAATAGTTGTCTTGCTCCTCTTCACAATCTATTCAAACCAAACATTCAAGCATTCAATAATCTATTTCTAATGACAAACATAGACATGTATGCATGTGTGCAAATGTCATTTTAATTTCACACACTAAGTGAGTGTGTGAAAATGTTGTGTAAGATGGAACATGATGCTTTTGAAAACAGTGGTATTAGAAAGGATTTTATTTAATAATTAACAAAGCATTGAACAAGATTGTTCAATTGATAAAATAGGATAATCACTTCTGAAAATAGGTTCTGGTTTGGTACTGTATTGTAAAAACAAGTTTGAGCTACCACTGGTTAGGTGACAGTAACTTGAAGCCACTGCAAGTGGTTTCACTCAAAAATAGTTTTTAGATTTCAAATGGTAGTGAAAATAGTGATTTGAACATAAATAACAGTAGCAAGTTTGTGCACGTATCAACTTTGAAAACTTTTGCTTCTGGAGTGTTCTATATGTTCCAAGGATTCCATAGACTACAAAAATGTAGCATTTGGACTCACAGAACAAAAGTTATGAATTTATTATGTAACCGAAGGTTTGATTCAGATCTGACAATAGATTCGTAATGAACCCATAAAATAACAAGTTTTATTGCACTACTGGATTCTACACATTCTAAGGATTCCAACGAGGTATTATTTGTAATTTTTGGCTAAGTATTTTAATTTCTATCGATTTTACAAGTTCTGTATCAAATCTGAGATTTGAATTCAAATTTTAAAAAGAGTTTTGACTGGTTGACTGGGTAGGCCGACCGGGCAGGCGACGTGGTGCGACGCTATAGGCCGGTACCGATTCGGTACTGGTTTCTATTTCTAGCCGTGCGATGCTGATCCGAGGGCAGGAAAAGAAGAGGAGGGGGTGGCTCACCGGCGAGACGAAATCCGGCGAGGGTGTCCAGGGGGTTGACGGCGAGCTTGCTCCGGTGATGAACGACAGCGATGGAGTGGTGGACGATGTTCAGCAGACGATGGCGACCTCGAATCTGTGGTCGTCGACGACTGGCGCTTCCCTAGGCGACGGCGATGTGCGGCTGGAGGCGACGACGGCTTCGGGTGGCGTCAACGGCGAGGTCCTGCGGAGGAAATTTGTCCGGCCGTCGGTTAGAAAGAGGGCACGAGGGAGAGAAAGTGTGAGAGACAAGAGAGGGAGTGCGGTTAGCTTCACCGCGGTTAGTATCGAGAAGAGGAAGGGAAGAGAAAGGAGAGGGGGCGCTGGGCTTTATAGGAGCGGTCTTGATGGCCAATTAAACCGCGAGTAATCGCCGGGGAGTAACGCCGGCGAGCATTACTGGAAACGGTGAGAGTGAGAGGAGACTGCGGGGAGAGGGATGACAGGTGGGGTCCTCATGGCGGTGAGAGAGAGAGAGGGGGTAACGGGGTTGGGCTGGTTCAGGGGCGGTCTGGGCCGGCTGGCTCCCGGGTGCGGCCCAAGTGGCTGCTGGGTCTCCCCTTTTATTTTTTTCTTTCAGTTTTCTTTTTCTTTTGTTTCTGATTTCTGTTTTGGGTTTTTGAAAAAGCTATTCTATTCTGATTTGAATAAAAGCCAAGCTGACCACTTTTGGTCTTTAAAAAGTGTGTTCATAACCTAAAAACCAGAGGTTTAGTGATATGATCGAAAAGAAATAATTTGTAAGAACTTTTAAATATAGAGTCCAATAACTAGGAAGTTAAGTTTAATAACTTCCCAATATTTGGTTTTCAAATTTTACTAAAGGAAAATAAAATAGCTCCATAACTAATGGAACTCATTTTAAAAACTTTCTTTCTGAAACCCTTTTTGTTTCTAAAATTTGGGGTAAAGGGCATTTGAAACAATATTCTTTGAAAGAATAAGATTCAAAACTTTGGAATTGACCTAGATATGCAATATGCCATGAATGCATGATGAAAATTTTATATTTGAAAATTTGGGATGTTACATAGCCAGAAGGAGAGGGCAAGGTGAACCACCAAGGGCCCACACCACCCCCTAGCGTGGGCCAGCCCTGGCCGCACCGCCAGGTGGTGTGGCCGCCCTGGCCCACCTCTGCCAGTGCCCCTTCGCATATATATTCCTCTCGAAAACCTAAGATGGGAGGGAGGATCCAAAAATAGACTCTGCCGCCTCTGCGGGGCGGAAAACACACACATAAAGAAAGCTCTCTGGCAGGCAGAAATCTGCTGGGGAAATTCCTTCCCGGAGAGGGGAAATCGTTGCCATCGTCACCGTCATTGAGCTGGGCTTCATCGGGATCATCATCAACATCATCACCATCACCAACACCTTTAGCACCATCATCACCACGCCGTCTCGATGTAACATCTTGGGGTGAATCTTGTCCAGTTCATAGGGGAAACTTTCCCGGTGATAATTACTACTTGTAGTTGATGCTATTGAGTAAAACCATTTAATTAAGGTTTATGTCCAGATTGTTATTCATCATTATTTCACCTGTGATCATGATCCATATGATGTCTTGTGAGTAGTTCGTTTTGTTCTTGAGGATATGGGAGAAGTCAAGATGTTAGTAGTGGAATTATGTTGAGTAATATTTAATGGTTTGATATTTATGTTGTGGTGCTATTCTACTAGTGGTGTCATGTGAACGTCGACTACATGATACTTCACCATTTATGGGCCTAGTGGAATGCATTGTGTATTTGGCTACTAATTGTGGGGTTGCCGGAGCGATAGAAACCTAAACCCCCATTAGGAAACCAGTGCACCAGGGAGTGTAGGATCTCAGAGTTTAATGCTGTGGTTAGATTTATCTTAATTACTTTCTTGTAGTTGCGGATGCTTGCAAGGGGTATAATCACAAGTATGTATTAGTCCAAGTTGGGGTAGTGCATTAGCATAGGTTCACCCCCATAACACCTATCGAACCAATGAAGATTAATCAACTGTATGAAGCGAGGGCCTTGAAAAAACTCTCATGTGTCCTCAGGAACGTTTGGTAATCATAAGTAACAAAACTGGCTTGTCCTTTGCTCTAGAAAGGATTAGGCCACTCGCTGCAATTATTATTACTGTCTTTTATTTACTCGTACTTTATTTACCTGCATTATCAAATACCCCTAAAAACCCGTTTGCTAGTATTTATAGTGATTCCTTGATCAAAACTGCTTGTCAACACCTTCTGCTCCTCGTTGGGTTCGACACTCTTATTTATCGAATGTACTATGATACACCCCCTATACTTCTGGGTCATCAGGTGTGGTGACCCAGCATACCACTGCATGTGTAGTATGCAAGTCGTTGACATAACACCAATGAAACACTATCTCACTAGTATTACATCGATTAGAATAGTACAACAGAAACATCGCAGGTCCAAGGTATGTCTATAGGATTACAATTTTCAGCATACATAAGTTCTTCAGAACCTCCTCAACAGGTAGAGGTGTAGTTCTGGCGATTACAAGCGAGAACGAATAAGCTGAAGACTAAACTAGAGCTACAACTAATGCCATCGGCTTGCTACAGAAACTACAGAACTACCCTAACTATATTAGGATAATTTTTATGTGTATTTGTATATAGGATTATCTAGGTGTTATTATGATCTTTATAAGATTTTGATGGAGGTAAAATTTAAATACCACAATTTTGGTTTAGGTTATTTTCCTAAATCTTGAGTAATTCCTAAATGGAATGTAGTAGCATGAACATGTTGTCTGACATATGATAGATAAACAATACCTAAGATTGTGTAGTAGTGTTGGATTTTAAATTGATATGTATATTATGGAGAACATAATTTTATGCTCACCATAAATTTATATTGGCTTCAAAATGTGCTAAGGCTATTATTAGTTTTTCTTAGTTTGAACAACTTAAAGGTATTTCTAATCTACCTATTGTAAGTAAGAGGTAATGACTTGGTATTAAGATAAAGATGCACCTAATTATGTGGGTTGATCACCAAATAATGGACTTGGTTGATCACTGATTGATTATTGTTTGGATGCAACTCTTGGATTTAGAGATAACAAATGATTATAGGGTTTTGCTTATGATATTGCCCTATACTATCTGGTCATGGGTGGTGGCCTGGTGCTAGATGATCTGGTTCATCTCCTATGATACTTGCTGGTTGAGATACATACATGCACGTGTTCATTTAAATGAAAGGGGTGCTTTTCTTAATTTAGTAATCTGGCAATTAATTCCACACATGCTCTTGTAAAGGATATGGTATCTAGTTGATTTAGCTATATGCAAAAATGTATCTCAAATAATATGTAAGTGAGGTGTTAGAGTGTATACTAATTTATCTTAGCATGCTAGGCTATATAAACATTCACATAATTAATTACTGGGGTGTACACTAACTAATGGCAGCTAAAGATAATGTTCTAACCTTTGTTATGCAAGTGTAGGTGTGTGAATAATATGAATGAGTTGATAGTGATTTCTAGGTACAGACATATGCATGATATGAATAGCTACTCTACATTTTCTGGGTCTAATTTGCTTCCTAGTAAATTTACTTGTTTGTTCTTGGTGCTCATATGATCATTTAGATGTATGTGATATGCCCCTAGATCATGTATATGTTTTTAGTAGATGATTTCAATTGATTTTGATGTGCCCAGGTGATCTAAAGATATGTTTCTAGACAGAATTAGTTGTTGTCCAGCTACTCCATTGGTGTTCCACAACACCCCTCTCCTTTCCTCTAGTAACAATGAGCAAGTATAGGATCCAATGATTCCTAGGCCTAGCCATTTATGATTTCAGATCAGAGGAATATATTTCTCTTGCTTATGGTGAGTTCTTCCCTTTTCCCACTAAGTACACTCCTCTTCTCTCATCCTAGACCAACCTGGTGGTCTTGTGAAGCTTGTTATTCGGGAAATCTGGTAACCTGCGTCTTGTGGCATGCCTGTACCTCCTAGCTGCTTCATCTTGGTACTATCTAATGTATGGAGTGGCCCAATTTTGTTGGTTTTCTCATATCATGATTTTATGGGGTCAAATGGATGCCATGGGGTTCCTTTTATAGCATTTTGATGCCCACCATAAGTTGACACCTCAAGTGATGACTCTTGTTTGTGCAAGGTGAGTAAGGTGCTTGGTTGTCATGCTCTCATGCATGAGCATTACTTGGGGTTCAAGTATAGGAAGATATTTTCAAGTGGATAACTATCCTAGGTGGCATGATGATCATCCTCTAATAATCTTTATTTTGGACAGCCAAGTGGCATTTGGCACTAAATGGACTTGTGGCTGAATCAATTCACATTCTTATACATATTTGTAATTCATAATCGAATTGTTATCAATGGATATTGTATTAATTGTTTGGAAGTTTAACTTCCAAAGTTCATATTTGAAATGATCATGTTATTGTGAATTATGCATATTGTCATATCTTATTTGTTCCTATTATCAGTTGTGCTCAAAATATCCAAAGTTAGCAAAGGTCATGTTCAAATTTTAAATGATTTTATTTGATTTCACCAAGGCATGATCATAAGAGTTTCGAAATGATCATAGTTATTTTTATTCAAATAGTTTGAACTATTTAATGTAATGTAAATGAGTTTAGTTTTGTTATATCTCATATAGTTGATAAGTTATGATTTAAATAAGAATGTGTGGCTTTTATGCACTCTAGACCTTGTGGTTTACTAATTTTTGTAACAAGTTTAAGAGTGAATTATATAATACCGAGAAGTACTAGATAATTATTTTAGTGGTTAAATTCTATTGTACACCCCTCTACCCAGAATAATAGTTTTAACAAATGTCATGTTGGAGTTTATCGCACTTCAGTTGATGAGCTACTTCTGTTCCATCAACTAAAGTGAAACTTCAATGACTTTGACAAGTTTCATTTAAAAGCGCGAAAATTTCCCAGATTTTATATGCATGAATGCAATGCACACTTCGGTTTCCTATTTATTTCTAGTCTCACATCCAGGGATGTTACATCAGGCCTCAGCGAGACCAGTCTGCTTTGGCCCATGCATCCGCAGCGAGCCCTTTATGGTGAAGTTCACACTTCCGCGGGACGTGCCCAAATACACTAGGGCAACAAAGCCGGAGGACTGGCTGACGGATTACGGCATCACTGTCGACATCGCGGGTGGCAACAAAAGGCTGACGGTACGCTATGCCCCACTCATGCTTCATGGCTCAGCCAGGACATGGCTCAACAGCTTGCCGCCTCTCCGCATCAACTCATGGCTTGACTTCAAGGAGGCTTTCATCTAGAACTTCACCGGCACCTACAAGCGACCACCTCACCCTCGATAGCTAGCCCTCTGCAAGCAAGGCCCAGACAAGTCTAATCGCGACTATCTCACTAGGTGGTCGGAGCTGCACAGCTCCTGCGAAGGAGTAGGTGAAGAACAGGCCATCGAATACTTCACCGATAGCTGCAGGGACGAGACTCTGATGAAGCACAAGCTCAACATGACTGAGCCCAAAAATAAGACAGAGTTCATGGCCATAGCGGACAAGTATGCGACGGCTAACTCTGCAGCGAGGGTGCAATTCACCGTGACCAAGCCGGGTGTGGGGCAGTCCCAGCCGGCTTCCGGCCAGGGCGGGCATCACAATCGTGACCGCCACATCAAGAGGAAGGACGAGCGTCATCACAACAAGTACGGCCTGAAGCAAGTGGCCACAGTCTAGGGAAGCCCGGGGGCTACGGGTGGCAGCCGGCGGCGCAAAGGTGTCAAGTTCAACAAGGACAAGTACACCATCGGGATAATGCTAGACCACCAGTGCAAATTCTACAACGCTCAAGCAAGCCAGCGAGTCACACTACATGCCAATGCAGTTTCACCAGAGACTTGGAGCAAGGAAATCACCAGCTGTCGGGGCCACCGCCAGGCCAGCCGGCTGAAGGGCAAGGGAATCAGAACCGCGAGCGCTAGCCGGCTTAGTCTGCTGGCGATTACCATGAAAAGCCAACATCGAGTAGTACCACATCTTCACCACTCAGAAGGAAGACGCGAAGGATGACCACTGGCTTGATGCTGAAGTGAACGCGTCGTGCCGGCAGAGCCTCAGTACATGCACTGGTCCGAGGCATCCATCACATGCGGGCGTGAGGATCATCCACCGCTCATGCCAAGACCCGGGGGCTACGCTCTGGTTCTAAACCCAATTGTGTTCTCCGAGAAGCACACCAGTCGCTTCTCGCGTGTGCTCATCGATGGGGGCAGCAGCATCAACCTCCTATACCGCACTGATACGTCTCCAACGTATCTATAATTTTTTATGCTCCATGCTTGTTTTTACACCATTTGCCTATTGTTTCGTTACACTTCGTGGCACTTTTATGCATTTTCCGGAACTAACCTATTAACGAGTTGCCACAGTGCCAGTTTCCTGTTTTCTGCTGTTTTTGTGTTTCAGAGTGATACACAGGAAATATTCTCGGAATTGGACGAAACAAGTTCTTGAAGTCTTATTTTGTCCGGAAGCTTCCAGAGATCCGAAGGAGAGTAGGAGGGGGGCCACCAGGGCCCCACACGCAGGGGTGGCGTGGCCAGGCCCCTGGCCGCGCGGGCCCCGCGTGAGGGCGCCTGGCTCCTCCTCTGACATCGCCCCTTCGCCTATAAAGACCCCCCGACGGAAAAAACCTAAGTACCCGATCACTTTTCCAGAACACATCACGATCCGCCGCCACCGTCGACCCGAAGATCGGGAGGGTCCAGAAGCTCTTCCCGGCACCCTGCCGGAGAGGGGAATCGCCACCGGAGGTCTTCTTCATCGCCATGCTTGCCTCTGGAGCGATGAGTGAGTAGTCTACCTTGGACTATGGGTCCATAGCAGTAGCTAGATGGTTGTCTTCTCCACCATGTGCTTCATGTTTAGATCTCATGAGCTGCCCTACATGATTGAGATCACCGTTATGTAATTCTACATGTTTGGTTTGTTGGGATCCGATGAATATTGGTGTTTATGATTAAGTTGCTGTACTGAATATTATCTTTTGTTATCTCTATGTTGTTTATGATCTTGCATGCTCTCCGTTGTTAGTAGCTATCTTGGCCGAGTAGTTGCTAGTGACTCCAAGAGGGGGTATTTATGCTCGATAGTGGGTTCATGCCTCTATTTAACCTGGGGGAGTGACAGAAACCTCTAAGGTTGTAGATGTGCTATTGCTACTAGGGAGAAAACAACATTCATATGCTCAAGGGCATATGCTTTGTTTACATTACACACTTTGCTTAATGCAATTATCTGTTGTTCGCAACTTAATACTTGTGGAGTTCTCGGATTGATTCGCCACAAGTGGATTATTAGTCATAGATGCAGTTGGATGGCGGTCTATGTATTTTGTTGTAATGCCCAGAGTAAATCTCATAGTGATCTTCTTGACATATCACGTTTATCTTTATTCTATCAATTGCCCAACTGTAATTTGTTTACCCAGCATGTGTTATTTATCTTATGGAGAGACACCACTAGTGAACTGTGGACCCCGGTCCTATTTCCATCATATTGCTATCACCTGTTTACTTTACTCGCACTGTTTACTTTATTCGCATACTCTACTATTTTCCACTCGATACACTCATAACCTTTGTTTCAAGCAAACCGGTGAGATTGACAACCTCATCGCAAGTTGGGAGAAAAGTACTTGGTTGTGTTGTGTGCAGGTTCCACGTTGCTACTAGCTGAAGACTCGCCAACTCGTTTTTATCGTGAAACGGCGCCCTTGTTGGAGTGTTATTAAGCCAGTCTGCATCACCTTCAGTCATTGCTGTCTGCTTTTCTCCTGAACGATATTAAACCTTGGTTTCTTAACTGAGGGAAAACTAGCTGCTATACTCATCACACCTTCCTCTTGGGGTTCCCAACGGGCTGGTCATTCACCACGCATCAAGCTAATTTTCTGGCGCCGTTGCCGGGGAAGAGTGGAAGACTTCTGCGAGGGGAGTTTTTCGGACACACATCCTTTACTTTGTTTTATTGTTTTGCTTTACTTTATTTATTTTAGCTGCATTGTTTTATATAAAAAACCCAAAAAAATTAGAATCCTTGGTAGTTGTTATTCCTTTACTTTAGTTCATCATGTTGATCCCTAAGTACGTTCTGGAGGACCTCTCAGTAGGTAGTGGTTCGATTATTGGCAAAAGTAACATTGAAAATAGTGTACCAAAGCGTGACTACAAGGGATACTCAAAACCTCAATTGGATAGTATTCATTCCTTTATCCCTATTGTGGATCCTGATCCCCCTTTCATTGTTACTTGATTCGCAATTTTCTGCGCGTAGCTCAAAGGCGTTAAAGAAAAGCACTCTTGGGAGATAACCCAATGTTTATTTTCAGTAATTTTTCTTTTATTTGAGTCTTGGAAGTCATTACTACTGTAATGACCGCTCCTTATCTTGTTTATTTCGTTTTTGTGCCAAGAGAAGCCTCTAATTTGAATGAGGTAAAGATTTGGGGATGTTGCTGTCCTGAAACTGTTTTCGGTGCTGCACCGTAAAAATTCGTATAAATTCTCTGTTTATCTTTTGGACCTGCGATTTCTTGTGCATATGCCCCAGGTTATATCCAAACTTTTGTTAGTTTAACACTTTTTGATTTGAGCAACATAAATTCCCTAAAAAATTCGACCTTTGTCAGCTGTTCAGTTTTGACAGATTTCTGCCAATATTTGTGTTTGCCACTTTATCGCTTTCTTTTGAGTTCTTTTGATCACGAAACTTTTGGGGAGGTTGATACAGTAGTATTTGCTATATATGTGGTGGTTTTGAGTTGAAACCTGAAGCAAAAAGAGGATTGATTATATGTTATGCTTGCACTAATGTTGCTAATAGAATTGTGTTTAGTTTTGTATGAAGGAAGTTTTCAAGTGTAGGGATTGGAGAATGATGAGATGAGTTGAAGAATGGACAAAAGCTCAATCTTGGGGATGCCCATGCATCACCCCAAGAAATATCCAAGAAGTACAAGCGTCAAAGCTTGGGGATGCCCCCGAGGCACCCCTTCTTCATCGGCAAAAATCAGGTCACCTTTCAAAACACTATATTTTTATTGCTTCATGCACTATGTGTTTTTCTTGGAGCGTCAGTTGTTTTAGTTTTCTTAGTTGGTTTAGTTTGTTTGTTTGCTGCAATAAATGGTTGGACCCCAACAAATTTCCTTTGGAGGAGATGTACTCGTTTTCATTTGCCAAGAACACTCCATTTTTCATTCTTACAATTTCATCGAGTGTTCTTCTTTCTCCGCTACTGCTTTTGGTTTTCATTTTTGCCTTGATTTGCGTTCAGACCTTGTCATATCTTTTCATCAAGATGTATTTTTGCCTCTGATCTTTATTGGTTTTCATCAAAAGAGGTGTCCTTAAAAATTTCAAATGGTGTTGGAAAAGAGAAAAAGCTTTGTGCAAAATAGTGGTACAAGAAGGAGCTTGTGTAGACTGCGGCTT
The DNA here is from genome assembly GCA_007115705.1 of Dactylis glomerata. NCBI lineage: Eukaryota > Viridiplantae > Streptophyta > Magnoliopsida > Poales > Poaceae > Dactylis > Dactylis glomerata. The sequence goes on from QXEO01000758.1 coordinate 634,031, forward strand.
AGGCTTTTTCATGTCATGCTTGATGTCTTTTTGATAGTATGCTTAGTGGTTTTGCTGTAGCATGACTTGTCTCAAATAACTGAGATTGCTTAATGAGCCTTTGAAAAAATCATGCGTTGTTTTTATTGTATGGAAGCATTATTTTGGTTTTCTCCTTGATGCTTTATTTGGGTTGACTTGGCGCATGCTCACACATGTTAGACTCTTACAAAAGTCGCCAATAGCCTTCATGATCATTTAGTTTTTGACTTTTGATGCCATCTTATGCTTCTTTTAATGTCGCTTTGTCGCTTTGCATGATTATGGCCATTATTGCTCTCTTAGTTGGTCGCTCCCAGTCTTTTGCTAGCCCTCGCCTTGTACTGAGTATGAGCTCTACTCGTGCATCCAACTCCTAAAAGCCAAAGTTTTCCAAAGTGTCCACCATACATACCTACTAGCAATTTGCTATTCCAAGTAAATTTGACTTGCTTTTATTTTCTCTTCAAATTAAACTCTTACCAGTGTTATGCGAAATTCGGTCAGTAAAGCTCTCACGAACCGGAAGGCACACTTTACTTTTTCCTGTTCTTAAAAATTTGACATTGTGGTCTCTTATGTTGAGTTGTTATGCTTGCAAGTTGTAAGTTGGATTCTAGCCCAGCCATGCTGTCATGGGGCAAGCTTTCAACATTGCACTTCTTATTTGAGTTGATATCGTGATCTTTTGTTTATGGATGCCCGCGGTGTGAAATGAATTGGGAATCTTGTGGGGATCATGGAGTTTGTATATGTGTTAGGGAAACGCCGGGCCGCCAATCTAAGCCATGCATAATTCATGGTGGAAATTTGCAGCATACCCATGGTGAACATTCGACGACGCATCTCACAATAAAAAGCTAAACAAAAGGCAAATAAAAGAGATGTCGAGGTGTTCATTGTCTGCTTGTCCTGTCATTTTGGTGTGGGCTTGTTCCATGTCATCGGGCATGGAGGTACCCCATTGGCGGTTCTCAATGATATGCATATACTTACAATGACAAGAGCCTTGCTTGGGACTCTAAGTAAAGTAGCATGAGGTTTGGGTACTCGTATTCACGGGGCACGAGGTTTTCAACTTATGATTTGTCAAGCATATGCATCATAATTGTTCTCGCATTAACTTTAACCATTCAAGATGCTTATGATGGGGGCAATGAGAGCTCAAAGCCGGTAAGTACCATAATTTTTGAAGGTTATAAAACTTGCAATCACTGCTTCCCTCTGCGAAGGGCCTTTCTTTTACTTTTATGTTGAGTCGCCACCTTCTATCTTTATGCACCCTTAAGAGAGCATAGTTGTCATTCTTAGTGTGATATGCATTGTCCCAAAGTTCATTGATTGATTCATATTGTTGGTTTCACTTGTTCTTAAATTATTTGTATCGAGTCGCCCTCTTAAACTTGAAGGTGTCCTATGCATTTATGTTTTGCTCTCTTTGAAGGACAAGCTGAAAACCATTTGTATGTTTTTCCTTATGATTTGAACACACGTTTGACTTTCATTGTTTCATTTTCATGATCTTTTGTTTGTGTTCATTTGCATGTTTACAACATGGTTGCTATGTTCTTATTGTCAAGATTATATCTTCATGCCCATGTTTTAAGTTCTTATGATCCCAGCTCACCAATGCTTACATATATGATCAAGATTGTGTAGGTGCATGTCACCTCAAAAATTATTCTTTTGTTATCACTTACCTACTCGAGGACGAGCAGGAGTTAAGCTTGGGGATCTATAATTTTTGATGCTCCATGCTTGTTTTTACACCATTTGCCTATTGTTTCGTTACACTTCGTGGCACTTTTATGCATTTTTTGGAACTAACCTATTAACGAGTTGCCACAGTGCCAGTTTCCTGTTTTCTGCTGTTTTTGTGTCTCAGAGTGATACACAGGAAATATTCTCAGAATTGGATGAAATAAGTTCCTGAAGTCTTATTTTACCCGGAAGCTTCCAGAGATCCGAAGGAGAGTAGGAGGGGGGCCACCAGGGCCCCACACGCAGGGGTGGCGCGGCCAGGCCCTTGGCCGCGCGGGCCCTGCATGAGGGCGCCTGGCTCCTCCTCTGACATTGCCCCTTCGCCTATAAAGACCCCCTGACGGAAAAAACCTAAGTACCCGATCACTTTTCCAGAACACATCGCGATCCGCCGCCACCGTCGACCCGAAGATCGGGAGGGTCCAGAAGCTCTTCCCGGCACCCTGCCAGAGAGGGGAATCGCCACCGGAGGTCTTTTTCATCGCCATGCTTGCCTCCGGAGCGATGAGTGAGTAGTCTACCTTGGACTATGGGTCCATAGCAGTAGCTAGATGGTTGTCTTCTCCACCATGTGCTTCATGTTTAGATCTCATGAGCTGCCCTACATGATTGAGATCACCGTTATGTAATTCTACATGTTTGGTTTGTTGGGATCCGATGAATATTGGTGTTTATGATTAAGTTGCTGTACTGAATATTATCTTTTGTTATCTCTATGTTGTTTATGATCTTGCATGCTCTCCGTTGTTAGTAGCTATCTTGGCCGAGTAGTTGCTAGTGACTCCAAGAGGGGGTATTTATGCTCGATAGTGGGTTCATGCCTCTATTTAACCCGGGGGAGTGACAGAAACCTCTAAGGTTGTAGATGTGCTATTGCTACTAGGGAGAAAACAACATTCATATGCTCAAGGGCATATGCTTTGTTTACATTGCACACTTTGCTTAATGCAATTATCTGTTGTCGCAACTTAATACTTGTGGAGTTCTCGGATTGATTCGCCACAAGTGGATTATTAGTCATAGATGCAGTTGGATGGTGGTTTATGTATTTTGTTGTAATGCCCAGAGTAAATCTCATAGTGATCTTCTTGACATATCACGTTTATCTTTATTCTATCAATTGCCCAACTGTAATTTGTTTACCCAGCATGTGTTATTTATCTTATGGAGAGACACCACTAGTGAACTGTGGACCCCGGTCATATTTCCATCATATTGCTATCACCTGTTTACTTTACTCACACTGTTTACTTTATTCGCATACTCTACTGTTTTCCACTCGATACACTCATAACCTTTGTTTCAAGCAAATCGGTGAGATTGACAACCTCATCGCAAGTTGGGAGCAAAGTACTTGGTTGTGTTGTGTGCAGGTTCCACGTTGCTACTAGCTGAAGACTCGCCAACTCGTTTTTATCGTGAAACGGCGCCCTTGTTGGTGTGTTATTAAGCCAGTCTGCATCACCTTCAGTCGTTGTTGTCTGCTTTTCTCCTGAACGATATTAAACCTTGGTTTCTTAACTGAGGGAAAACTAGCTGCTATACTCATCACACCTTCCTCTTGGGGTTCCCAACGGGCTGGTCATTCACCACGCATCAAGCACCTCAATGGAGAAGCTGGGAATTCCTCAAGCTCAACTCAAGCCCATCAAGTTGACCTTCCACGGCATCGTGCCAGGGCTCTCATGTACTCCCATGGGAAGGGCCCAGTTGGAGGTGTTGTTCGGAGAGAAAGACAACTTCCGTCATGAGCTCATTTGGTTTGAGGTGGTGGACCTCAGCAGTCCTTACCTCGCGCTGCTCGGCACCTTGCCTTATCCAAATTCATGGCGGTCCTGCACTATGCATATCTCAAGATGAAGCTCCCAGGCCCCCATGGCGTGATCACCATCACGGGGTGCTACAAGAAATAGATGGAGTGTGCAAAAGCCAGCTCCAAGCTGGCTGAGGCATTGGTCATCGCCGAAGAGAAGCGTCAGCTCCTTCGGCGGGTGGCGCTGTGATACGTCTCAAATTTATCTATAATTTTTTATGCTCCATGCTTGTTTTTACACCATTTGCCTTGTGTTTCGTTACACTTCGTGGCACTTTTTTGCGATTTCTGGAACTAACCTATTGACAAGATGCCACATTGCCAGTTCCCTGTTTTCTGCTGTTTTTGTGTTTCAGAAAAGCTACACAGGAAATATTCTCGGAATTGGACGAAACAAGTTCCAGAAGTCTTATTTTTCCCGGAAGCTTCCCGAAGACCGAAAGAGAGCCGGAGGGGGGCCAGAGGCTGCCCTCACACATAGGTGGCGCGGCCCAGGCCCTGGCCGCACCACCATGGTGTGAGGAGCCCCTGGCTGCCCCCTGACGACGCCCCTTCGCCTATATAAAGCCTCGGGACGGAAAACCCTAAGGGAGTCGGCGAAATTTCCAGAACAGTTACGCAGCGCCGCCGCCATCGAAGCCAAATTTCGGGGGACAGAAGTCTCTGTTCCGGCACCCTCCCGGGATGGGGAAGTGCCCCCGGAGCCATCTCCATCGGTCTCCATCGCCGTCTCCGCCGTCTCCATCGACCTCACCGCCATCTCTATCAACCTTGCTGTCTCCTATGATGAGGAGGGAGTAGTTCATCCCCGGGGCTGAGGGCTCTACCAGTAGCTATGTGGTTCACCTCTCTCTCCCATGATGTGATCTTTATGTGATCGTGAGCTTTGTATCATGTTGAACAAGTATATGTTATTATTCAGATATTATGTGTACTCTAGTGGTGTTATTAAAGTAATCTATTCCTCCTGCCATGGTGTAACGGTGATAGTGCGTGCATCATGGTGGTACTTGGTCTAGGCTACGATTGTGATCTCTTATGGATGATGAGAATAATTATCACTATGATAGTATTGAAGTGATCTATTCCTCCTTTCATGGTGTAATGTTGACAGTGTGTGCACCGTGTTAGTACTTGGTCTAAGTTGCAATAATATCTATGTTGAGTTGTGATTTGATTTGGATATCTCTATGAGTGGTGTTTGTCAAGTACTTGATGAACTTTAAGGAGTGCTTCATAGCCCTACGCAATGATTAGTGTTGTTCAATAGGAGAGTAATTCAGAGTACCATAGTGAAGAGAAGTTATTTATTTGTTCAATTATGTTATATTTGTTGGGAGTGTGTCCACTAGTGAAAGTATGATCCCTAGGCCTTGTTTCCAAGCATTGCACACCGTTTACTTCCTGTTTTGTTACATGTTTGCTCACAGCGATATTTATTTTAGATCACATTTGCTACTTATAATCATCACTACTACTTGTATTTTACTATCTCTTCGCCGAACTAGTGCACCTATACATCTGACAAGTGTATTGGGTGTGTTGGGGACACAAGAGACTTTCTGTATCATAATTGCAGGGTTGCTTGAGAGGGATAGCTTTGACCTCTTCCTCCCTGAGTTCGATAAACCTTGGGTGATCCACTTAAGGGAAACTTGCTGCTGTTCTACAAACCTCTGCACTTGGAGGCCCAACACTGTCTACAAGAACAGAAGCGTGTGTAGACATCAAGCTCTTTTCTGGCGCCGTTGCCGGGGAGGTAAGGTAAAAGGTACTCGCATCCTCCTGTGTGAGTGCTCGGAGTTATTTCCTTTAGATTCTGCAATTACATCTTTTTGTTTCTTGTTTTTATTTTCACTAGTTAGGCTTAATGGAAAACAAAGAGTTCTGTAGTCTTTTTCCTGAGTTTAGATATGAAGTGTTTGAAGAGAAAATTGAAAAACCTTTGGATCTTAATTTGCATGCTAATAGTGTTGTTAGTATGAATGCTTTGAACACCGTTATTGCTAATGCTATAGAAAAGTCTAAGCTTGGGGAAGCTGGTTTTGTTAAGCATGATATTTTTAGTTCCCCAGCTTTAGTGGAGAAAGTTTGCTCTGATGATATTTTATCTCCCATATGTGATGTTCCTTCTTATGATGATATGTTTGAAGAATATGCTTTGCGAAATAGCTGTTCTTTAGCTTGTGATGATACTAAACCTCTAGTTTATGATGGCTATGATGATGAGTATAATATTTTCAGTTCACCTACTATTGAGGATAAAATTAGTTATGATTACAATATGCCTCCTGTTTTTGATGATTATGGTGATGAGAATAATTATTCTGTTGAATCTGCTCCTACTACTATTGTTCCTGTGGTGAGTATTAATTCTTTCATGCATGTGACTCATGATAGGGATGTTTTATGTGATAGTTATATTGTTAGTTCTATTCATGATGGTACTGAAAGTTATTATGAGAGAGGGAAACATGGTTTGATGGATCTCAACAATATTGAGTTTCCCCTCTTTATGTTGCAATTTTTGAAGTTGTACTTGTTTTGCCTTCCTATGCTTTTTGCTTTGCGCTTTCATGACTTGTCTCTTTACAAGACTATTTTTCATAGGAAGTGGTTTAGATTTAAATGTGTTCCATATTTGCTTTTTGATGCTCTCTTTTGCTTTAAGATTTTATATGGCACCTTTGCTTCAAGCTCTTATATGGCGCCCACATGAGCATCTTTGCAAATTATTGCGCCTAGCTCAAAGGCGTTAAAGAAAAGCACCCTTGGGAGATAATCCATTATTTACTTTCAGTACTTTTTCTTTTATTTGAGTCTTGGAAGTTATTACTACTGTAATAACCGCTCCTTATCCTTTTTATTTCGTTGTTGTGCCAAGAGAAGCCTCTAATTTGAGTGAGGTAAGATTTGGGGATGTTGCTGTCCTGAAACTGTTTTCGGTGCTGCACCGTAAAAATTCGTGAAAATTCTCTGTATATCTTTTGGACCTGCGATTTCTTGTGCATATGCCCCAGGTTATATCCAAACTTTAATTAGTTGAACACTTTTTGATTTGAGCAACAGAAAACCCCTCAAAAATTCGACCTTTGTCAGCTGTTCTGTTTTGACAGATTTCTGCCAATATTTGTGTTTGCCGCTTTATCGCTTTATTTTTGAGTTCTTTTGATCACGGAACTTTTGGGGAAGTTGCTACAGTAGTATATACTTTATATGTGGTGGTTTTGAGTTGAAACCTAAAGCAAAAAGAGGTTGATTATATGTTATGCTACACTAATGTTGCTAATAGAATTGTGTTTAGTTTTGTATGAAGGAAGTTTTCAAGTGTAGGGATTGGAGAATGATGAGATGAGATGAAGAATGGACAAAAGCTTAAGCTTGGGGATGCCCATGCATCACCCCAAGAAATATCCAAGAAGTACAAGCATCAAAGCTTGGGGATGCCCCCGAGGCACCCCTTCTTCATCGGCAAAAATCAGGTCACCTTTCAAGACAATATATTTTTATTGCTTCATGCAATATGTGTTTTTCTTGGAGCGTCAGTTGTTTTAGTTTTCTTAGTTAGTTTAGTTTTGTTTGCTGCAATAAATGGTTACATCACATCATGTTTCTTTTGGAGGAGATGAACTTGTTTTCATTTGCCAAGAACACTCCGTTTTTCACTTATCGTTTCAACGAGTGTTCTCTTTTTCTGCTACTGCATTTAGCTTGCATTTTTCGCCTTGATTTTTGTTCAGATCTTGTTTTATCTTTTCATCAAGGTGTATTTGGACCTCTGGTATATGTTGGTTTTCCTCAAAAGAGTTTCCTCAAAAAGTTCGAATGGTGTTGGAAAGGAGAAAAAGTTTCATGCGAAAAAAAGTGGTACAAGAAGGAGCTTGTGTAGACTGCGGCCTAGTCTTTTGCATGTCGTGCTTGATGTCATTTTGATAGTATGCTTAGTGATTTTTGCTGTAGCATGACTTGTCTCAAATGACTGAGATTGCTTAATGAGCCTTTGAAAAAAATCATGCGTTGTTTTATTATATGGAAGCATTTATTTGGTTTTCTCCTTTGATGCTTTATTTGGGTTGACTTGGCACATGCTTACACCATGTTGACTACAAAATAAGTCTCCTATAGCCTCTATGATCATTGAGTTTTTGACTTTTGCTGCCATCTTATGCTTCTTTTAATGTTGCTTTGTCGCTTTGCATGATTATGGCCGTTATTGCTCTCTTAGTTGGTCGCTCCCAGTCTTTTTGCTAGCCCTCATTTTGTACTAAGTATGAGCTCTACTCGTGCATCCAACTTCCAAAAACCAAGTTTGCCATTGTGTCCACTATAAATTCCTATGCATGGTATTTGTAAGCCATTCCAAGTAAATTTTCATGTGCTACCTTTCAAAAAACCTTCAAAATACTTCTCATTTTGTGACACTGTTTTCAGCTCATGGGGACGTAGTGGTCGGATTTGCTATCTTCCATATTGTCTTATTCCAAAAAGAAAAAAAGAAAGAGAAAAAAAGGCACTCCTCCATGGTATGTGAATTTTGGTGGGCACCCGATGGAATCGGTTAGCCATGGTTTGAGAAAGGGAAAAAAGGTGGGGAGGCGTGCCAAGCTTTATAAAAGAGCACAAAAGTGCCAATCTCTCTCAAAAACTTGCTTCATTTTTGTATGGAAGATAGTAAGAACCCCATTGCCAGTCGTTGACAAAGACAACCACCTCTCAAAACCAATTTTTATCTCTCTGTTTTACAAATGAAAAGCTCTAGCACATGTTTAATCACTGCTTCCCTCTACGAAGGGCCCTTCTTTTACTTTTATGTTGAGTCACCACCTTCTATCTTTATGCACCATCTAAGAGAGCATAGTTGTCATTCTGAGTATAATGTGCATTGTCCCAAAGTTTATCATTGATTGATTCATGACTATGGTTTCACTTGTTCTCAAATTATTTGTATCTAGTCGCCCTTTTAAACTTGAAGGTGTCCTATGCATTTATGTTTTGCTCTCTTTGAAGGACAAGCTGAAAACCATTTGTATGTTTTTCCTTATGATTTGAACACACGTTTGACTTTCATTGTTTCATTTTCATGATCTTTTGTTTGTGTTCTTTTTCATGTTATAACATGGTTGCTAAGTTTCTACTATCAAGATTATGTCTTTCATGCCCATGTTTTAAGTTCTTTGATCTCAGCACTCAATGCTTTACCTATATGATCAAGATTGTGATGGTGCATGTCACCTCAAAAATTATTTCTTTTGTTATCACTTACCTACTCGAGGACGAGCAGGAGTTAAGCTTGGGGATGCTGATACATCTCAAACGTATCTATAATTTTTGATGCTCCATGCTTGTTTTTACACCATTTGCCTTGTGTTTCGTTACACTTCGTGGCACTTTTATGCGATTTCCGGAACTAACCTATTGACAAGATGCCACAATGCCAGTTCCCTGTTTTCTGCTGTTTTTGTGTTTCAGAAAAGCTACATAGGAAATATTCTTGGAATTGGACAAAACAAGTTCCAGAAGTCTTATTTTTCCTGGAAGCTTCCCGAAGACCGAAAGAGAGCCGGAGGGGGGCCAGAGGCCGCCCTCACACATAGGTGGCGCGGCCCTGGCCCTGGCCGCGCCACCCTGGTGTGAGGAGCCCCTGGCTACCCCCTGACGACGCCCCTTCGCCTATATAAAGCCTCGGGACAGAAAACCCTAAGGGAGTCGGCAAAATTTCCAGAACAGTTCCACAGCGCCGCCGCCGTCGAAGCCAAATTTCGGGGGACAGTAGTCTCTGTTCCGGCACCCTGCCAGGACGGGGAAGTGCCCCCGGAGCCATCTCCTTCGGTCTCCATCGCCATCTCCGCCGTCTCCATCGACCTCACCGCCATCTCCATCAACCTTGCTGTCTCCTATGATGAGGAGGGAGTAGTTCATCCCCGGGGCTGAGGGCTCTACCGGTAGCTATGTGGTTCACCGCTCTCTCCCATGATGTGATCTTTATGTGATTGTGAGATTTGTGTCATGTTGAACAAGTAGATGTTATTATTCAGATATTATGTGTACTCTAGTGGTGTTATTAAAGTAATCTATTCCTCTTGCCATGGTGTAACGGTGACAGTGCGTGCATCATGGTGGTACTTGGTCTAGGCTACGATTGTGATCTCTTATGGATTATGAGAATAATTATTACTATGATAGTATTGAAGTGATCTATTCCTCCTTTCATGGTGTAATGTTGACAGTGTGTGCACCGTGTTAGTACTTGGTCTAAGTTGCAATAATATCTATCTTGAGTTGTGATTTGATTTGGATATCTCTATGAGTGGTGTTTGTCAAGTACTTGATGAACTTTAAGGAGTGCTTCGTAGCCCTACGCAATGATTAGTGTTGTTCAATAGGAGAGTAATTCAGAGTACCATAGTGAAGAGAAGTTATTTATTTGTTCAATTATGTTATATTTGTTGGGAGTGTGTCCACTAGTGAAAGTATGATCCCTAGGCCTTGTTTCCAAGCATTGCACACCGTTTACTTCCTGTTTTGTTACATGTTTGCTCGCAGCGATATTTATTTTAGATCACATTTGCTACTTATAATCATCACTACTACTTGTATTTCACTATCTCTTCGCCGAACTAGTGCACCTATACATCTGACAAGTGTATTGGGTGTGTTGGGGACACAAGAGACTTTCTGTATCGTAATTGCAGGGTTGCTTGAGAGGGATAGCTTTGACCTCTTCCTCCCTGAGTTCGATAAACCTTGGGTGATCCACTTAAGGGAAACTTGCTGCTGTTCTACAAACCTCTGGACTTGGAGGCCCAACACTGTCTACAAGAACAGAAGCGTGTGTAGACATCACGCTGGCTCAGCAAGTGCTGGCGACTCTGGGACGATAGACGGCTGGTCCCGAGCTGGCCAATGACGCCAAGAAGATCCCGCCAGAGGTGGACAAGCCAGTCAAGATCGTCGCCTCCGGAACCGACCTTTCTGCTAAATGAGAAAGCAGTCCGCGCCGGCTCCACCCGCGAGGGCCAGGGCACCGATCACTTAAGTCCTTTCTTCTGCCAAGGCAGGAAGTTTGTACTTCGAACGATTGTCAATGAATAAAGAAACTTTGGGTGCATGAACGGCCGATTCCCTAAAAATGCCTTGAGTATTTTATTTTTTGCGTTATTCATCTGACCAACAGCCGGCTCCATGCAGCGAGCTATAGCCGGCTATCCCAAATGATCGACCTCCCTTTGTCAGCCGGATGAGTACTTTGCACGAACCAGACCCCGAGCCTAACCTCTGCACCCGACCCACGACGGTGGCCCAGGGCAGAGCCGCAGGTCAGCCGCATAGGAAAGCCGCCGAGGGAGAAGAGCTCGAGCGCTAGATGCGGTTGCCCCACTAGGTCCTAAGTGTGTTGAACGATGACTGCACGTGGGCTAGCTAGAACTAGGTTCTCGAAACACCGAAGTACTACTTCTCATCCCGCGGCACGCTCCCACCCTAGACCATCATTTGGCTGCCGGCCCAAGGGAGACCAACCGACACCAGGCTGCCGGTTGGGGGTAGAAGGGCCGAAGGATGGGAAGATAAAGGAAAAAGTTGAGGGAACCCAAGTAAGAGCAAGTCAACGAACTATCAGAGTTTAACACGCCTGGGACTCTAGGGAATAACATCGAAGAGCATGAAAGCAACGTTGTCTTGTACAACCCGAGCTCGATACACGAATAGTTCACAACGAGGTGTTTAAATACATCAAGGGCCGGCTGGAGCGTCAGCCGGCTCAAGAAGGGAATCCTTGGACGTCCTCGCGGCCAGCATGAAGTCAGTAGCAACGGGCGATGGGGGAGCCGGATCCAGGTCACGAGCAGGATCCTCCGGTGTCTGCATGGGCGACCCTGTGAAGCCGGACACCTCGAGCCCCAAATCCCCCATGTCCTTGTCGCCTTCACCTTCACCCGCGTCGAAGAGCTTGTCGATGTCTGAGCACTCCACAATAGAGCATGTGTGTTGACAGAGCTTGGCGGGATCCATGTCGCTCAGGCCATCCTTGCGGAGGTGATCCAGCTGGTCCAGGTCGATGCCCTAGTACCAGGAAAGCGCAAAGGATAGGTCTTGTTCTTCGCCGGCTTGAGCTGTGGTCTCCTTCTATACTTTGACCTGGTTAGACACAATTGCCATCCATTGTAGGAGCTGGCTGATGGTGTCAGGTTCCACCCGCCCTGGTCATATGGTCTTGAAGATGGAAGCAACAGTGGTGCGCAGCTGCAACCCCAAGGCAGCCACGGGCTAGAGCCGACCCTTAACCAACACCACCAGCTCCACCGATGAGAGCTCAGCTTTGGGATTCTTGGCACAGACAATGTTATACTCTTTCCGACACTTCTCTACTGTTGCCGCCGCAACATCAAAGGAGTCGGGGAAGGCTTCTACAGAAATGGCAAGTAAGAAGGGAAGAAGCACAGAGGAATAGAAGCGGAGAAGCGGAAGAGAGAACTCACCGAGGAGAGAGTCCTCCAACTCCTGGAGAATGGAATGGATCTTATGGTCCCATCCCCGCCAGACGTCGAGTTCCACGTCATGCTTCTCGTGGGTTTTTTTTGACTGTGAAACCGTAGGGGAAGCCCCTACGGTATTATTTTTTCATATAAGAATGGGTATTTTACAGAGATGTGAGGAGAAAGAAGAATGAATGAAGAGGGGGGGGGGTTACATTGTAACATCCCACTTTTTGTAAATCATTTGAGACCTAGGTTCAGCACTTTAATTAGGGGAAAAATTAATACTTTTATTCATATATATGCATGAGTGCTAGCATGTATGATTTCATGTGTGTGTATGCATGATTTTATGTGAGTGCATGTGTGTGCTTGTTTATTCTTGCTTGATTTTATTTTCAACACAACAAACACCTTTATTCCTGACCACAACTTGGTGCTATGATTTTATCCAGAAATCTTTGCATTTGATGCTTGTTTGTGTGAAACAAAAATCCTAGATTAGTTCCTTTGCTTGATCACACTATATATAATTTCTATTTCTTTTATTTTTGCACTCTTATTTGAAAATAGGAACTCCACAAAAACCCCACTTCCACTCATTCAAAAATTCTGAAACTTGGTAGATGGACTTCTACTATTTGAAAATCACTTCTTAGCCAATCATCACCACCACTGGGATCAAACTTTGAACTTTTCAAAATTCAAACGAATTTTGGCCAAGTTCACCACTTCTTCTTCTTTTCTTCTTCTTTCTCTCTTTGCAAACCGACCAGGAATTCACCCTAGCCGGCCACCCTTCTCTCTCCCTCTTATTCTCTTTGTCCTTTTGTGCTTGGACACAAAGAAGGAGAGGAGCCCGAGGCAATCTTTGCAAAGATTGCCCTACTCCCTCTCTCTCACCCCTCCACCTCAGACCCCCAATCGGCGATGAGCTGCCGCCCAGGAGGACCCCCACGACCCCACTCGCCAGCCACCGAAAACCTTGCACCTCACCTTCTCTCTCTCTCTCTCGCCGACGCTGGCCGTGCGCACGCCCGTGGAGACAGAAGCTTCGGCGGCAATCCAGCCGTTGCTACCTCGCCATCAACGCCCTCTGGCCACCGTCGACGCAGCCCAATCGCTGCCAGCCGCCCCGACCAGCCGTAGGTCCCACCGTAGCCCTTGCTCTGAACTGGTCGTGCACACGCCATGGACGCCGAGAGCGTGCAACGCGTTCCCGAGCGTGTGCACGTCCATTTCTCTCGCGCCTCGCACCGTTCTGCACGGCATCGAGCGTGCACTCACACGACACACACGCCTAGCACGCCTATGCCTCGACATGTCCTACTCGTGACCGAAATCGTGCGCACCCGAGCTGAAATCGACCTAGCCCTGGCCAATGCAGCACACGATTGAGCTCAACATTTGCATCGTTGGACTCAGTCCACGACGCCGTCCACGGAGCACCGCCACCCCAGCCAATCATTTCCGACGAGAACCACCACACACCGCGTCTACCCCGACCCGTTTTAAGCCGAGCCCAAGCGTTTGAGCCACCGGTTTGATGCCATTTGCCCCCATCCACCTCTCCCCACCTCCCAGAGCTCATCCTGCTAGCCCCTGCTCTCCCTCTCTCTCTGTAGAAGGAGAACGCCATCGCCAGAGTCCGAGGAGAAGGGAAAGGTTGCCATCGCTAGCAAGCCTTCTCCTGATTTCTTCTCTGCATCTCTGAGACCCCCTTGCTTCCCTTGATCTCACGCACCCTTTTGTTCTGTCTAGATCGAGCTCGAGCCATCGCTATCGCCGATCTCTGCAAGGAGGAACATCGACGACCTCAGCTTCAACACGAGCATGCCAGCCCCTGCTTGCAGCACGTTTCGAGCCAGACCACCTCCTGAATGCCTTCGCCAATGATCTGCCGCTGTCCAGCCACCGACGACCCACGATGAGCATCGCCGGCCCCCAAACCCTAGCTAGCTCACCGTCGACGCCCTGCGTGCATGGATGCGCGAGGAAGAAGGATGCCGTGCCGTCCGATCTAGATCGGATGGCGGCTTACCGCTTCGTTCGACCGGACCCCGGGCAGGCCGCCAGATCTGGGCCGGCCCAGATCGGATCTGGCCAGCCCCGCTCAAAGACCGGCCTGTTACATTTTTTCAGATGATTTTCTCTATTTCCAATTCCCTGCAAGATTCAAAAATGCATAGAAAATTCTCAGGTTGTGCAAATTGAATGATTCAAGTTTCTATGTGTAGCTTACTGCTAGATCTTTCATATGGCATAGGTCCAATGACTGTAGACCCTCTGTAGATGAAATGATAATTTGTGAAACTAATTAGGTCACTTTTCAAGCTTATTTTATATCTTGAGTTTTATATACTGAAAATGGGTAGATCCAATTTTCAGTGATAGCTTGATGTGTTAGTTTCCTTGGCCAACTGGATTTATTATTTTAGGATCTTTATTTTTGCAGTAGTAATTAATATGGTTGTTTGTGTATTTAATGCTAGAAAAATCACCATCTGCAGTAGAATAGGAATTTTGTTATGAGTCCAATTTCCTTGGATTGTGCTCTAGAAGAGATTTCCAGAACATTTTAGTTCATATTTTTCTGATGCTCAGAGAATATCAGAGATTTAATTTGGTATTCTAGTGTTATTTCCTATTGTTTAATTCATAGGAATTAAACCACAAACTATTTTTGTGTAAATCCAACTTTGTTGGATTCTTAAGATTGTTGTCAACCTATGAGTGTACTGAATGTGTTGCTTGGTCCATAAGATCACATGCATGCTTGTTGAAAATGATTGGTGTGGTGATTGCTTTATTTGAAAACCCAAGTTTCTAATAGGAATAACTTAATAATTAAAATCCATAAAATCTTGATTTGTTTTCTAAACATGTTTGTTTCTGATACTCTTGGATTGTGTTGTGTTGAGCAAGTGAAAAATGTTGTGACTTGTGTATGCATGTATATTCACTATGTGCTATTACTTTTTCGGCGATAGAATCGAACGAGGAGTGTACCGAAGAGGGGGAAGTCTTTGAATATCAGGAAGAGGAGGACCAGGGACAAGCCACTCAAGGCAAGCCATCTAAACTTGTTGCATATCTGAATCCTATTCACTTGTTTTGCAGGTTGCATAAAGGTTTATTAAACTGCATGATTTTATATTGCTATAGCTGTTGTAGCAATTATATTGTTGGATCATGCTCCACAAGCCAATTGATATCATCCTTCGAGATGATCCCTTTGAACACCTATTCATTACCCTTTTAGTAGTTGCTTGTTGATTTGCTGCAAAGCCTTTGGGAAACCTTTAGTGGAGCCAAAAACTCTAGGATGGGAACACTCAAAAGATTTCTTAAAAATGTCTTCGAAAACCTTGGAGTAGTAGCTACTCCACTGAAATGTCTTCAAAAATGGTTTTTTATAAATGGAGATGATCATGGAAGATAAAGGAGTTGGTGGTTTTCGAAAGACATTGGTGATCACTAAGTGTTTGCTCAGAACAATTTTTCTGTGCAACCACATTACCCCGGTATGGGACGGGGCTTAGTTTGAAGTTTATTTGCATTAGTGCGGGGAGCCTCACACTATATAAGGGTTCGTAGGACCCCGGAATCTGGGTTGCCGCAAGAGTATGGGCAATAGTGAATCGGGATCCTTTGGGATTTATTCGGCCGGAAGACACTTGGGTTCTCCCGCCGTGGCACTGGAGCTACACTCGAAATGGAGGTAGGCTACCAGGGTTTGCCGGGGAGGTTAACTCCACATGGCAGGCACCCGTACTAAGGTAGATAGATGGACGACTCTGTTTGATTATCCGAACCCCGCATACTTGTGTATGACGGTCCATGGTGGTATCCCAGCAGATTTATCGAATCTTGTTCGTAAAGTGTACAACCTCTGCAGAGTGTAAATCTATTCAAATAGCCAAGTCCTCGGTCATGGACGGTTGGGATGACCGTTACTTAGCCCAATGTCAAGCTTTGGTTTATAAAAGTGTTTTCGGAAAGAAAAGGAGAAAGGTGCCTGACGAAGTACTCAGAGGGTACTGCCGTTCCACGATGGAGGTTCGGAGAACTCGTAGGGTACTGCCGAGGAAAGATGGTGGTCATGTTTGATTGACCATCGATACTCTTGGAAACTAAATGAGTTCCCCCTTCCCTAGAGCTTTTACGAAAGAGGTTTTATAAAAATTTCTTCTTTAATAAGGATATAGAGATGTCGTATGACATGCTATATCGACAAAAGAAACTATGATATAGAGATGTCATATGACATGCTATATCGACACGAGAAACTATTATTAGTGTAGAGCACTAGCCTGAAAACCATCTCTCTTGCTACAGCCAAATTGCATGTCAATCACTCTCTCTCTTAGGTGGTTTGCGAGTACAATTCAAAATGTACTCACGGCTTTGTCCCTGGCTATTAACTTGGTCAGATTATGGTGAAGACTATGTTGACGATGGTGAGGAGTTGACGATACTGGTGCGAACTAGGATCCGTCTCCTGGTCAGTCGTCTGTAGGGTAGAGGCATGAACCAGGCTGCCTACGCTACCCTTGTATCCGCTGCAACTGTTAGTGAACTTGCCCTGCATGGCATTTGAATTCGGCCAAGTGGCCATGTAAGACTATTTGAACTCGTTATGTAACGGATGATGTATTCTGTAATGGCAACTCTGTTATGTGGATTCATGACGGTCTTCCTGGGATCGTGAATTGTATGCATAATGGGAATCCCGGGTGGTAAGCGGGGTTCCCCACAGAGTTGGTATCAGAGCCATCCTGACCTTAGGAGACCCTAGAGTAGCATGGGCATTAGACCGAATCAAAACCTATTTTGACTATTTAACTAAAAGAGATGGCTTAATATATATATAAGGTAAATATATATTGCTCTCATCTCCTCCCTTGTTCTTTAAGCATATAGACTACTTGCATTTTAATTCAAGTTTTTACTATACCTAAAATATTGCACACTTGGGTAAGCTATTAATTAAATCTACCTTAAAACTTTGTGTAGATGGACGCTCCTACCGCATACCGTCAGGTCGGTACCCATGAGGATGTGCTCGTTTTTTAGCGCGACTTGGTGGAGCTGGCCGCGTGTCTCGGACGCCCGCGTCCGGAGGTTCGAGGTTACCGTCTTTTTGAGGAGGGTACCTGGGAGCTGGCTTACCAGGTTGTCTGCCAGGTCCACGGGAAGGAGGTTCCGCCGATTTCTCAGGGGTTCACCTTCGAGGTGATTGAGCGTACTTGGGGCGATGGACTTATGCGTGTTCTGTGACACGCTATCTCGCGCCTCATCCACCTCCACTACGACGAGCTACTTGGCACTCGCTACGAGCACTACGGATGGGTCGACTCCGACGGTCTTTCCTATCAGGCCGCCACTCACACTCTGTTCAGCCGCCACCTTTGCCACACGGAGGCCCTGCTGCACCACACTCAGGAGCAGCTAGACCATGTCCATATGGTCCCCGACGAGAGGGGCTTGGAGTTAGCCATTCTTCGAGAGGACCTTTAGGAGACTATTCTCTCTCGCCACCACCTCCTCGCATCCAAGAGGAGGATCTCGAAGAGGAACAAGACTCTTAGGCAGCGTGTCCACGATTTAGAGGACCACCTGGCTTCTCTCGAGAGCCACATGTCAGAGTTAGAGGAGGAGACCGCCGAGCTCTGCAAGGAGAATGAGGCAGTCCTTGGCCGTGATGACGACCACCAGGACGCCTACGACGAGGAGCCCGCGAGCACCGACGACGACGACCGTGGTAGCGATTACGGTGATGACCGCAATGCTATCATGGACTTCTACGCGCCCGAGACTCCGAGTGAGGAGGACCCCGAGGAGGTTGTTCCCCACGTTAGCATCGACTAGTAAGTGTTTGGCGCACTGCTACGTCACTTAGGATGATGACTACTGAGTAGGACTACTTACCAATTTTGCGTATGTGTTTTATGGTTCAGCTGAAACCATTGATGTTGGTGATGTATGAGACTATGAGTGGTTTGTGCCAGACTCGTGTGGCCCTACTTTTGTATGTATGTATGTATGTATGTATGTATGTATGTATGTATGTATGTATGTATGTATGTATGTATGTATGTATGTATGTATGTATGTATGTATGTATGTATGTATGTGCCCGACTTGGATGCTTTTGGATGCTAATATGATATGGATGCTTGGTGTATTTATGTCTCTCCTGCATGATTCCTTACAAAGTATTTATGCACAACTCGATCCCTCTTATTTATTTTGCCTTGGTTTCTCACCATCCCACCTTTCTCTAGAATGGCTCTGGAAATGCGAGGCCAAGCTGGAAGCAACCCGCCCCCTCTAGCTAAGCCCAGCATGGCGTAGGTGCTGCGACTCATGTTAGAAGAATGTGAAGACGCACGTGCCGAACGCCAAGCCAACCTCGCCACTCTCCAACACCTCGCCCAGCTAGCCACCAATAACAACAACAATAATGGTGGCAATGGCAATGATGAACCACAAACCAAGCTCAGGGATTTCCAGAATTCCAACCCACCCACTTTCACCAAGTCCACTGAGCCTCTGGATGCCGATGATTGGCTCGGGACTATCAAAAATAAGCTTGAGTATGCGGGAGTGGGAGCAAACGAGAAGGTTTTGTATGCAACTCACTTCTTAGCTGGACCCGCTGGAGCATGGTGGGAGAATGTTTGCGCCATGCAGCCCGGGGGTCAAGTTATGACTTGGGATGCCTTCAAGACCAAGTTCCGCAAGGCCCACGTGCCCTCAGGGCTTTTCAAGATCATGCGGGATAAATTTCTCAATTTGAAGCAAGGAGGCATGAGTGTTACCGACTACCTCGACAAGTTCACCACCTGGGGAAGGTATGCCCCAAATGATATTGATACCGATGAGAAGAAGAGAGAGAGATTTCTCAACGGGTTATAGGAGGAGCTGCAGACTTACCTTGTGGCTGTTCACTATCCCGATTTGTAGGCCATGGTAGATGCTGCCATCATGGTCGAAGACAAGAACAAAGCTGCCCGTGAAAGTCGCAAGAGGAGGATGATGAACCTGGGAGGACCTAGTGGTCATCGGTCCCGCAGCATGCCCCCATCCAGAGCCGCGCCACCACCACAAAGGTTCGCCTCTCAAGCCCCTAGGCCCAACAACCCCAACCGTCAGTACCCCAACAACCGCCCATCTGGTGGGAATTCCTCCGGAGGTAACCGCAACACTTTCAACCCTACCAACCGCAGTCAGGGCAGTGGATGCTACACTTGTGGTCAGCCTGGACACTTCTCTAAGGAGTTCCCTCTAAAGAAGCCTTCTGCCCCGAGCCTCAGCGCGCCACGACCCAATCAGGGTCAAGACCGTGGACCCTCTGGTAGGAACCCAAAGACCCAAGCCCATAATGCAAGAGGCCGTCTGAACCACGTCAATGCTGAAGAAGCTGCTGAGGCACCTGATGTTGTGCTTGGTACGTTTCTTGTCAACTCCATCCCTGCTAGGGTGCTATTTGATTCTGGTGCATCGCATTCTTTTGTTACCGAGCACTTTGTGAAAAAGGGGAAGTTAGAGTCTACCATGATGACTAGAGCTATGCTAGTTCAGATTCCCGGTTCCGTCGTGAAGACCAAGGATAATTGTGTAGATGTGCCGGTAGATATTCATGGTGTATCTTTTCGAGCCAATTTGATCATTCTAGGCACCAAGGGGTTGGATGTGGTACTCGGAATGGATTGGATGTCCAAGTACCAGGGACACATAGATTGCGCCAGGAAGTCTATAACAGTAACCAATAGCGACGGTATTCAAATTGAACACATTGCAACCATGCCATCCCGCAAAGCCTACTACAAGAAGTCCGTATCTGGACCAACCCTTGAACAAGTTCTGGTGGTATGTGAATACCTAGATGTTTTCCCTGAAGAGTTGCCAGGTATGCCCCCTGACCGGGATATCGAGTTCATTATTGAGTTGGTTCACAGAACAGCCCCTATTGCGCAAAGAGCTTACCGCATGAACCCCCAAGAACTAGAAGAGTTAAAGAGGCAACTCGCTGATATGCTCAGTAAGGGTCTAATTCGTCCCAGCGCGTCACCTTGGGGATCGCCTGTTCTTTTTGTGGACAAGCGAGACGGTACCATTCGATTGTGTGTGGACTACCGTAAACTAAATGAGGTGACTATTAAGAACAAATATCTCCTCCCAAAGATCGAAGACCTATTTTATGAGCTGAATGGGGCCAAGGTGTTCTCCAAGATTGATCTCCGTACTAGATATCATCAGCTGAAGGTTCGTGAGTCCGATATTCCCAAGACCGCCTTCACCACCCGCTACAGTTTGTTTGAATACACCATAATGTCCTTCGGCCTAACCAATGCCCCTGCCTACTTCATGAATCTCATGAATAAGGTGTTCATGAAGTTCCTCAAAAAGTTTGTAGTGGTGTTCATAGATGACATCTTGGTCTACTCCAAGACAGAGGAAGAGCACGCAGAACATCTGCGGCTTGTGTTGGGAACTTTGCGTGAGCACCAGCTTTATGCTAAATTCAGCAAGTGTGAGTTTTGGCTAAAAGAAGTTGGATTTCTCGGTCATGTCATTTCAGCCAGTGGAGTTTCTGTTGACCCCTCAAAGATCACATCCATCATGGAAAGAAAATCCCCAACCAATCCCACCGAGGTTCGAGCCTTCCTTGGACTAGCTGGTTATTACCGGAAGTTTGTTGAAGGGTTTTCCAGCATTGCTTGCCCATTGACTCAACTCCTCAAGAAGGATAAAAAGTTCGAGTGGACTAAAAAGTGCGAGCAAACTTTCCAAGAACTCAAGAAGAGACTCGTATCAGCCCCAATCTTAACCATGCCCGATATCACCAAGAGCTTTGACGTCTATTGCGACGCATCCAGGTTTGGACTTGGGAGTGTCTTAATGCAAGATGGCAAAGTCATTGCTTACCTATCCCGTCAACTCTGACCGCACGAGTTAAACTACCCTACCCCTGACCTAGAACTTGCCGCTGTGGTGTACGCACTCAAAACTTGGCGACACTGCCTTATGGGAAACCGGTGTGAAATCTACACGGATCATAAGAGCTTGAAGTACATCTTCTCTCAGAAGGAATTGAATATGAGGGAACGAAGGTGGATTGAGCTTATTAAAGATTATGACCTAGGCATTCACTATCATCCGGGTAAGGCAAATGTTGTCGCCGATGCCCTCAGCCGAGAGCCTTACTCTCTAAATGCCCTTCTAAAAACCAACCAACCTACCCTATGTGAAGAGTTTGAAAGGTTTGGACTTGAGCTCGTGAGCCATGGGTTCTTAGCCAACCTTGAAGTCTGGCCTACTCCGTTCGATCAAATTAAAGAAGCCCAGAAAGGTCACGAGAGTATTGAAGGGATCAAGCGTAGGATGGGACGAGAAGAAGTACCTGGGTTTTTGATTGACCAGCAAGGTGTGCTATGGTATAATGGCCGCCTATGCGTCCCCAACATCGATGAGTTGAAGCAGCTTATTCTAAAGGAGGCCCATGATACTCCTTATTCGATTCACCCAGGAGGCACCAAGATGTACCAAGACTTGAAAGAGCAGTTTTGGTGGCATGGCATGAAGCGAGAGATAGCCTTTTATATTGCGTGGTGCGATGTCTGCCAGCGTGTCAAGGCCGAGCACCAAAAGCCTGTAGGTCTGCTGCAGCCATTGAAGGTACCCATGTGGAAATGGGAAGAAGTCGGTATGGATTTTATCACTGGCCTTCCGAGGTCAAATCGGGGACATGACTCCATCTGGGTCATCATCGACCGCCTCACCAAATTGCGCACTTCATCCCAGTTAAGACCACCCATAATGGCAGAGAACTCGCCGACCTCTATATCTCAAGAACTGTGAGCCTGCATGGGGTACCCAAAACTATCGTCTCCGACCGTGGTACCCAGTTCACATTGCGTTTTCGGGCAAAACTTCATGAAGCCTTAGGAACCAAGCTCTCCTTTAGCATAGCCTATCACCCGCAAACTGGAGGCCAAACAGAGAGAGTCAACCAAATCCTTGAAGATATGCTTCGCGCCTGCGTCCTCTCATACGGAGCCAAATGGGAGGATTGTTTACCATTCGCCGAGTTTTCCTACAACAATAGCTACCAAGCGAGCCTGCAAATGGCCCCCTTTGAAGCCCTATACGGTCGCAAGTGCCGTACCCCTCTCAACTGGTCCGAGACCAGAGACAGCCAAGTGTTTGGACCCGATATCATTAAAGAAGCTGAAGAACAGGTGCAACTGATTCGGAACCGACTAAAGGCCGCCCAATCTAGGCAAAAGAGCTACGCCGATTCCCGACGGAGGCCCATATCATTCCAACTGGGAGATTTTGTCTATCTCCGTGTTACACCTCTCAAAGGAATGCAGAGATTCCATGTTAAAGGCAAACTAGCACCCCGCTATATTGGCCCATACAAAATCCTAGAACGCTGCGGAGAGATGTCCTACAAGCTGGAGCTACCCCCGAAGCTGTCCGAATTCCACGATGTCTTCCACGTGTCACAGCTACGCAAATGCTTTCAAGCCCCAAGCAAGCCCGAAACCTTCAAAGAGGTTAACCAAGACTCCATTGATCTCAACTATGACCTGACCGACCGCGAGAGACCAATCCGTATTCTGGAGAAGAATGTCCGTCTTACTCGTAGAAGGAAAATCAACATGTATAAAGTCCAATGGAGTAACCACACCGAAGAGGAAGCCACTTGGGAACGTGAAGATTATCTCCAGCAGGAATTTCCCGAGTTGTTCAACGCTTAGCTACCGAATCTCGGGACAAGATTCTTTTAAGGGGGAAAGGTCTGTAACATCCCACTTTTTGTAAATCATTTGAGACCTAGGTTCAGCACTTTAATTAGGGGAAAAATTAAAAAATTTATTCATATATGTGCATGAGTGCTAGCATGTATGATTTCATGTGTGTGTATGCATGATTTTATGTGAGTGCATGTGTGTGCTTGTTTATTCTTGCTTGATTTTATTTTCAACACAACAAACACCTTTATTCCTGACCACAACTTGGTGCTATGATTTTATGCAGAAATCTTTGCATTTGATGCTTGCTTGTGTGAAACAAAAATCCTAGATTAGTTCCTTTGCTTGATCACACTATATAGAATTTCTATTTCTTTTATTTTTGCACTCTTATTTGAAAATAGGAACTCCACAAAAACCCCACTTCCACTCATTCAAAAATTCTAAAACTTGGTAGATGGACTTCTACTATTTGAAAATCATTTCTTAGCCAATCATCACCACCACTTGGACCAAACTTTGAACTTTTCAAAACTCAAACGAATTTCGGCCAAGTTCACCACTTCTTCTTCTTTTCTTCTTCTTTCTTCTTTCTCTCTTTGCAATCCGACCAGGAGTTCACCCTAGCCGGCCACCCTTCTCTCTCCCTCTTATTCTCTTTGTCCTTTTGTGCTTGGACACAAAGAAGGAGAGGAGCCCGAGGCAATATTTGCAAAGATTACCCTACTCCCTCTCTCTCACCCCCTCCACCTCAGACCCCCAATCGGCGACGAGCTGCCACCCAGGAGGACCCCCACGACCCCACTCACTAGCCACCAAAACCCTTGCAGCTCACCTTCTCTCTCTCTCTCTCTCTCTCTCTCTCTCTCTCTCTCTCTCTCTCTCTCTCTCTCTCTCTCTCGCCAACACCAACCGTGCGCATGCCCGTGGAGACAGAGGCTTCGGCGGCAAGCCAGCCATTGCTGCCTCGCCATCAACGCCCTCTGGCCACCGTCGACGTAGCCCAATCGCTGCCAGCCGCCCCGACCAGCCGTAGGTCCCGCCGCAGCCCTCGCTCTGAACTGGTTTTACACGCGCCGTGGACGCCGAGAGCGTGCAAAGCATTCCCGAGCGTGTGCACGTCCATTTCTCTCACGCCCCGCACCGTTCTGCATGGCATCGAGCGTGCACTCACGCGACACACACGCCTAGCACGCCTACGCCTCGACGTTTCTTGCTCGTGACCGAAATCGTGTGCACCTGAGCTAAAACCGACCTAGCCCTGGCCAATGCAGCACACGATCGAGCTCAACGTTTGCATCGTTGGACTCAGTCCATGACGCCGTCCACGGTGCACCGCCACCCCAGCAAATCGTTTCTTACGAGAACCACCACACACCGCGTCTACCCCGACCCTTTTTAAGCCGAGCCTAAGCGTTTGAGCCACCAGTTCGACGCATTCGCCCCGATCCACCTCTCCCCACCTCCCAGAGCTCACCCTGCTAGCCCCTGCTCTCCCTCTCTCTCTGCAGAAGGAGAACTACATCGCCGGAGTCCGAGAAGAAGGGGAAGGTTGCCGTCACCAGCAGGCCTTCTCCTGCTTTCTTCTCTGCATCTCTGAGAGCCCCTTGCTTCCCTCGATCTCACGCACCCTTTTGTTCTGTCCAGATCGAGCTCGAGCCGTCGCCATCGCCGATCTCTGCAAGGAGGAACATCGACGACCTCGGCTTCAACACGAGCACCCCAGCCCCTGCTTGCAACACATTTCGAGCCAGACCACCTCTTGAATGCCTCCACCTCCGATCTGCCGCCGTCCAGCCACCGACGACCCACGGTGAGCATCGCCAGCCCCCAAACCCTAGCTAGCTCGCTGTCGACGCCCTGCGTGCATGGATGCGCAAGGAAGAAGGATGCCGCGCCGTCCGATCTAGATCGGATGGCGGCTTACTGCTTCGTTCGACTAGACCCCGGGTAGGCCGCTAGATCTGGGCCGGCCTAGGTCGGATCTGGCCAGCCCCGCTCGAAGACCGGCCCGTTACATTTTTTTCAGATGATTTTCTCTATTTCCAATTCCCTGCAAGATTCAAAAATGCATAGAAAATTCTCAGATTGTGCAAATTGAATGATTCAAGTTTCTATGTGTAACTTGCTACTAGATATTTCATATGGCATAGGTCCCATGACTGTAGACCCTCTGTAGATGAAATGATAATTTGTGAAACTAATTAGGTAACTTTTCAAGCTTATTTTATATCTTGAGTTTTATATACTGAAAATGGGTAGATCCAATTTTCAGTGATAGCATGATGTGTTAGTTTCCTTGGCCAACTAGATTTATTATTTTAGGATCTTTATTTTTGCAGTAGTAATTAATATGGTTTTTTGTGTATTTAATGCTAGAAAAATCACCATCTGCAGTAGATTAGGAATTTTGTTATGAGTCCAATTTCCTTGGATTATGCCCTGGAAGAGATTTCCAGAACATTTTAGTTTATATTTTTCTGATGCACAGAGAATATCTGAGATTTAATTTGGTATTCTAGTGTTATTTCCTATTGTTTAATTCATAGGAATTAAACCACAAACTGTTTTTGTGTAAATCCAACTTTGTTGGATTCTTAAGATTGTTGTCAACCTGTGAGTGTACTAAATGTGTTACTTGGTCCATACGATCACATGCATGCTTGTTGAAAATGATTGGTGTGGTGATTGCTTTATTTGAAAACCCTAGTTTCTAATAGGAATAACTTAATAACTAAAATCCATAAAATCTTGATTTATTTTCTAAACATGTTTGTTTCTGATACTCTTGGATTGTGTGGTGTTGAGCAAGTGAAAAATGTTGTGACTTGTGTATGCATGTACATTCACTGTGTGCTATTACTTTTCCGGTGATAGAATCGAACGAGTGTACCGAAGGGGGGGGGGTGTCTTTGAATATCAGGAAGAGGAGGACCAGGGACAAGCCACTCAAGGCAAGCCATCTAAACTTGTTGCATATCTGAATCCTATTCACTTGTTTTGTAGGTTGCATAAAGGTTTATTAAACTACATGATTTTATATTGCTATAGCTCTTGTAGCAATTATATTGTTGGCTCATGCTCCACAAGCCAATTGATATCATCCTTCGAGATGATCCCTTTGAACACCTATTCATTACCCTTTTAGTAGTGGCTTGTTGATTTGCAGCAAAGCCTTTGGGAAACCTTTAGTGGAGCCAAAAACTCTAGGATGGGAACACTCAAAAGATTTCTTAAAAATGTCTTTGAAAACCTTGGAGTAGTTGCTACTCCACTGAAATGTCTTCAAAAAGGTTTTTTTATAAATGGAGATGATCATGGAAGATAAAGGAGTTGGTGGTTTTCGAAAGACATTAGTGATCACTAAGTGTTCGCTCAGAACAATTTTTCCGTGCAACCACATTACCGCGGTATGGGACGGGGCTTAGTTTGAATTTTATTTGCATTAGTGCAGGGAGCCTCACACTATATAAGGGTTCGTAGGACCCCAGAATCCGGGTTGCCGCAAGAGTATGGGCAATAGTGAATCGGGATCCTTCGGGATTTACCCGACCGAAAGACACTTGGGTTCTCCCGCCGTGGCACTGGAGCTACACTCGAAATGGAGGTAGGCTGGCAGGGTTTGCCAGGGAGGTTAACTCCACAGGGTAGGCACCCGTACTAAGGTAGATAGATGGACGACTCTGTTTGATTATCCGAACCCTGCATACTTGTGTATGACGGTCCGTGGTGGTATCCCGGCGGATTTATCGAATCTTGTGGGTAAAGTGTACAACCTCTGCAGAGTGTAAATCTATTCGAATAGCCGAGTCCTTGGTCATGGACGGTTGGGACGACTGTTACTTAGCCCAATGTCAAGCTTTGGTTTATAAAAGTGTTTTCGGAAAGAAAAGGAGAAAGGTGCCTGGTGGAGTACTCAGAGGGTACTGCCGTAGCACGATGGAGGTTCGGAGTACTCGTAGGATACTTCCGAGGAAAGATGGTGGTCATGTTTGATTGACCATCGATACTCTTGGAAACTAAATGAGTTCCCCCTTCCCTAGAGCTTTTATGAAAGAGGTTTTATAAAAATTTCTTCTTTAATAAGGATATAGAGATGTCGTATGACATGCTATATCGACAAGAGAAACTATGATATAGAGATGTCGTATGACATGCTATATCGACACGAGAAACTATTATTAGTGTAG
Organism: Dactylis glomerata; assembly: GCA_007115705.1. Classification (NCBI taxonomy): domain Eukaryota; kingdom Viridiplantae; phylum Streptophyta; class Magnoliopsida; order Poales; family Poaceae; genus Dactylis; species Dactylis glomerata. The sequence goes on from QXEO01000758.1 coordinate 661,053, forward strand.
AGCACTAGCCTGAAAACCATCTCTCTTGCTACAGCCAAATTGCATGTCAATCACTCTCTCTCTTAGGTGGTTTGCGAGTACAATTCAAAATGTACTCACGGCTTTGTCCCTGGCTATTAACTTGGTCAGATTAGGGTGAAGACTATGATGACGATGGTGAGGAGTTCGACGATGCCGGTGCGAACTAGGATCCGTCTCCTGGTCAGTCGCCTGTAGGGTAGAGGCATGAACCGGGCTACCGACGCTACCCTTGTATCCGCTAAAACTGTTAGTGTACTTGCCCTGCGTGGCATTTGAATTCGGCCAAGTGGCCATGTAAGACTATTTGAACTAGTTATGTAACGGATGATATATTCTGTAATGCCAACTCTGTTATGTGGATTCACGATGGTCTTCCTGGGATCGTGAATTGTACGCATAACGGGAATCCCGGGTGGTAAGTCGGGGTCCCCACATACATCAAGGCTAGAAGAAGTAGAAAAGGCTAAAGAAAAACATTAGTTTGGACATGAGGCTATCCAATCTAGTAGAGGTTGTACAAGGTGTGCTTTGACTCTATTTTTGTGAATCTCTAAGTCAGCTAGGAACCGAACACGCCATCTTCCAAGTCTTGCATCCTGGAGTCTAAAGATGAGATCATTTCTATCTTTCCAAATATTCCAGGCAGCACAAACAAAAATTTCCATGAAGCATTGACCCTGGAATCTTGATCTGGCATAGCTCACTCTATCTAGGATTGGGCGGTTACAGTCCCACCTTATATGAATCTTTTCCCAGTAGGCTTGAGCATATGGGAGAGTGAAGAAGAGGTGGTCTCTTGTCTCAGTAGTGTGAGTATTGCAAAGGACATAGTTGTTATCTCCAGGTATAGTCCAATGTCTTTGGTGCATGAGATCTTTAGTATTGAGTCTATCCTTTAAAAGTAGCCATGCAAAGACACAAAGTTTGGGCAGGCACCTAGACGTCCAAATTGCTTTTAGAGAAGCGTCATCAGGCAAGCAGTCGAAGATGAATTTATAGTATTTCGCCGAGGTATAACCAGTAGAGCCCCAACAATAAATTCTGGAGTCAGTAGTATCAGAACTAATTTGAATATTATTGATTGTAGTGGTAATGGTAACCCACTCTTCATGGGCTGGGGCCGAGAATGGCAAGTTAAAAAGGTCTTTAGGAGCATTATTGTGATATAAATCCACAACAGTTAGATCTTCATTTTTTGTATAGGAAAATAACGTAGGAAAGTCTTCGCATAATAACTGATCAGAGTGCCAGAAGTCTTTCCAAAATAGGATGGAAGTACCATCACCCACTGCAGCTTTTGTGATGCTTCTGTAAATGTCGTTTAGACTAAATATATCTTTCCACCAAAATGATCCTCTACTTGATTGTGCATGTGGTGCTCTGGAAGAATCATAAAGTGACCAAACAAGGTGCACCCAAGGGATATCTGCTTTTGTGTAGAATTTATGTAGCATCTTGAGAAGCAAGGCCTGGTTCTGAACTTCCAGATTTATAATGCCTAAGCCTCCTTTCTGTTTTGGTTTGCAGACTACAGACCAAGCTGCTAAGGAATTTACTGAAGGCGAGTCTGCATCTTTCGCCCATAGACAGTGTCTCCTTGAGCGATCAGCTAGTTTGAAAATAGTTTTGTGAACCTTTAGGGAGGTCAGATAATGATTTGGGAGAGAAGAAAGAACCGAATTAATGAGTTGTAGTCTGCCACCATAATCAAGAAACCTTGCACTAGCATTTAGTCTTCTTTCCATTTGATCAATAATAGGGGATAAATCTTGTATTGTCGGCCTTGAAGTACCAAGAGGAAGTCCAAGGTATGTAAATGGAAGAGATCCCATAGAGCATCCAAATGTGTTGGCTAGGAATTGAAGGTGAAAACCATCAATATTTATAGGAAGGAGACATGATTTGGAATAGTTAACCTTAAGTCCAGTAGCTGCGCCAAAACGACGTAGAGTTTCTTTGAGAGCTAGGAGTTGTCTGGGACAAGCTTGCATAATCAGGAGAGTGTCGTCCACGTATTGAACTATTGGGAATTTAGTTCCAGGTAGTGGAAGAGGAGGACATAAATCGCTAGAGACCATCAACATATTCACCATGGTTTGCAACAAATCTGCTCCGGCAACAAAAAGGATGGGGGAGAAAGGATCACCTTGACGAACTCCTCTACGACAAGGAAACTTTTTCCCGGGCACCCCATTGAGTAATACTGAGGAGAATCCTGAAGAGAAGATGGAGTGCACCCAACCAATCCATCTATTATCAAAACCCCAACATCTCAAAATGTTCAGAATTGCTTGATGTTCAATGGTGTCAAAAGCCTTGGCGAAGTCTAGTTTCTGGATGATTGTTTCTTGTCTGGATTGTTTGCACTGGTGGATGTACTCATAGGCCCAAGCTACACAGTCTTGTATTGTTCTTGTCTTTAGAAAACCATATTGATTCACGTGAACCATGTCTAGAATTTTCATTTGAAGGCGGTTTGCTAAGAGTTTAGTCAAGAGATTGAGACTAAAGTTTAGAAGTGAAATAGGACGATAATCATTAGGTCCCTCAAGAGAGCTAATTTTTTGAACCAGAGTTATGAAATTATCATTTATACTCTGTAAGTTTACTTTTCCTTCCCAGAATTCATCATAGAGTTTATAGAAATCATATTTTATGATAGACCAGCATTTCTTGAAAAATAGCCCAGAAAAACCATCAGGGCCCAGAGCTTTTCCAGTGGGAAGTTCTTCCACAATCTTATCAATCTCTTCTCTGGTAAAAGGCAAAGACATATCCCCAAGATTTGTCACAGGGTGGATATATTGCGCAAAATCAAAGGATGAATCAATAGGAGTAGAAAAACCCAGTTTGTCTCTAAAAGTGTGCCAAAGCAGGCCTGTCGATGGATTTCGTGTTGCAAGAACACGGGGTACCACGCGACGGACCCAAAGATTCAAATGCAGGGGGCTGAACGTATGAGATCTAGGATCGCAACGAAGCACGGTGATGGAAGCCTCGAGTTGTCGAACGCACTACGCACTGCAGAGAGAGGCGCCGAGCTTTACCCAGGTTCAGGGCCCTCGTGGTGAGGTAACACCCCTACTTCCTGCCTTCTTGTATTACAACACGACACCTCGCGAGGAGTACAAGGTCTTGGTTACAAAGCTCTAGCTGGCCAGAGGTTGAAGAACCTGCGTGCCCAGCTAGCAGCTTGGAGAAGATCAGATCCCATCTAAGGGGCGGCCTCCCCTCCTTTTATAGCGTCAAGGTCCTCCTTCCCCTTATCTTCTTGGGGAAGGGGTTGCCACACACACGGCCAAGGAGGGAGGACAGCTGTAGAATACACTCTTTTGTGGACATAGTCTTCGTAGGGTAGTGGCGCCGGTCCATAGGAGTGGGTGGAGGAAGCTGACGTCTTCCTCTGGTGCCCTGCACTGTCCACGCTATTTTTAGGGGGGTGGCCAACAACCACTGTGCTGCTTTGGGCAGGCACAACGAAAGTTGGTCTCCTCCCTGTCGGGGGTAGCGTGGGCGGTACGCGGTCTTCTGTCCTTTATCTTCTTGCTCTGCACGCCACCGTGCTGAGCTGTCGTGGACTTGGTCCCTCTCCTCACCAGCGGGGGTTCGTGAGGAGGTCTTCTGGTCCTTAGCAGTTTCCACCGTCGTTCTCCTCATGAGGCGCCTCCTCATGAGGGTCTTCTCCATAGCTTGGGTCATTGGTTCTCCCCTGGGCTGAAGATGGGCCGATGACGGGGCCCAGGAGCAGGTGGACCGGGATACCCCGGTATCCAGAACACCGACAGTAGCCCCCGGGAGCCCGGCCCGCGAACGCGCCCTCTTGAGGGAGCGAAGGGCCGGGGGCCCCAGAAGCTGCTGGGCCCTCCAATGGCACGCGTCAACCGCGCGTTCAGAGGACCATGTGAAGAAACAGAGGTCGTGGGCACGTGGCACCCTCGCAGTTGGCGGAGTGAAGCGGCGTGGGGATCGTGCGTAGTGGGTGGGGTAACGGGCGTTTTTCGAACCGTCGCGTCAAGGGCGACGCTTCAGAAATCGTGCCCCGGCCGCCCCCTTAAAGGCTTGGCAGAGAAGGCTCCTTCCCCTACCCACAGCACATTGCCGCCGCCACCTCCCTGCCGAAGATCTTGCGCATCCAAATCCTCCTAGCCTCCAATCTTCTCGCTGCAACTCGCCCCCACCCGGAGCCATGGCACCGCGCAGGGCCGTTGGAGCGGCGAGGTCTTCTGAAGCTGTGCCGCGGCCGGTGGCGCCCCTGCTCGACTTCCGCATCAAGAGCAGCCGCGAGGTCCAGACCATCCGAGAGATGGTCGGGAGCAAGAACAATGAGTGGGGCGCCACCCGCATCTGGCACGGCCGCGCGCCGCGGGACACTCTGCCCACGACGGCGCAGCCTTTCTTCCTCTTCTCCGTCTTCGCCAGCCTGCTGCCGCCGTTTTCCCCTTCTTCCTGGCGATCCTGGAGACTTACGGGATCCAGGCCATCCACCTGCATCCCAAGTCCGTCACCTTGCAGGCGGTCTTCGCCTATGCCTGCGAGGCCTGGATCGGCATCAAGCCGTCGGTGGCGTACTTTTGCCACCTCTTCTCTCTCCGGTCCTCTGGGCTGAACCAGAGTTCCGGATGCGTCTCCTTCATCGCCACCGCCGGAACGGAGGGCGACTTCATTGACTTGAAGTGGATGAAGAAAGTTGAAGACTTTCGGAGCCGCTGGTTCTTCGTCGACATCCTCGAAGAATTGGAGCTCTTCCTCGTCACTGGGATCCCTCCCGTCAAGCTCACCACCTGGGCCAGCGAGGCCCTTCCTGAGGAAGCCCTGAGGACGCTCCGCCCGCGAATCCGAGATCTCCGGACGGCCGGCATCACAGGGAGCATCGCCCCCCTCAAGGACCACCGCCAGGAGATCTGGAGGCATAGGGCCGGGGACGACCTCAGGCTCCACGTCAGCGAGCTCAACGCCGACGCTCGGGAGGAGGTAATAAAAGCCTTCTTCTCTTCCGCCGCCATCCCCGCCATCCCGCGCAATGCCTTGCCGATCTACAATCTGGGCGCTCGGGAGACCAGCCGCGTTACGGCGGGGATCTTGAAGTTCAATGCCTGGGGCCCGTTCCTTTCCGACGGCGTCGTGCCTGGTCCTCTCCCGAGCGCACCTGCGGCCAGCTCGGAGCAGGACTCGGCAGCAAGGGGAACGGGGCCAACGGCCTCTGGAGATGGCGATGACGATGATGCGGAGTCCGGTGAGCGACTGGTCCGCCGGAGGCGTCCCGAGGGCACTGTGGTGCTCTCAGATTCCTCCGACGATGACTCCGCCTCGCCAGACAAGCCCACCGGGGGAGACGCCGATGCGTCCTCCTCACGAGACCTGGAGGAGGAGGGGCGCCGAGTCCGCCTGGAGGCAGAGCGCCGCTCCAAGTTCAACGATGAACGCGCCAGCCGGCAACCTGAGGCTGGGACCTCCCATGGCAAGAAGCCGGTGGGCGAATCCTCTGCGCCCCCGCCGCCACCCTCCGCCCTCCTGAGCAAAAGAGGATGGGTGGAGCGGGACGCCTCGTGAGTGTTCCTGCACAAAGACCTTTACCTCTTGTCTTACCTTTCCCCTAACCTCATTCTCCCTTTTCCTCTCCAGGGATGCAGAGGAGAAGAAGGAAGAGAAGAAGAGGAGGAAGAAGAGGAAGACCGGACAGACCACGCCGGTCCCTGACTCGGCCGCCACGGCCACACCGACGACGCCACCGCGCGCCGTCGGAGAAGAAGAGGATCGCGCGTCCATAGGCGCGCAGTCCGCCCAGGGAGCCGCTGCGGCTCCCAGCACGACCGAGCCCCCTAGTGCAGGGGGCACACCAGATACCACGGGGGCAGCTGCTGCTGCCCCCTCCGTAGCCAGCACCACCACCGCCCCGGAGGCGCCCTCGACGAGCACGGCCGCGCCGTCCGGCACGAGGACAGCCCCCGAGCCGAGCGGCGAGAAGAGGACGGCCTCCACTGAGCCGGGGCCCTCCAGAGCCCCATCGCCTCCCCTGCCAGAGATACTGGGGAGGCCTGCGAGGATCACAGCCGAGCCCCACGCTGCTGACCCATGGGCGGGGGTGCTCGCGGCCATGACCGGCGCCCTCCGGGACGAGGTCGTCAGGGCGCGCGCCGCTGAGGAGGCGCGCATCGACGAGGGCTGGGCCCTCCTGCACCAAGCCACGGAGAGATGCCGTTCCTGGACCAGCGTGCTGCCGAGCGCCGCGAGCAGGCGAGGAAGGAGGCGGAGGAGATCCGCGTCAGCGCGGTCGAGGAGGCCGAAGAAGCTCTGGCGAACGCCAGGGAGTCGGCGAGGGGGGTCCTGGCCAGGGCGCATCACGAGGCCATGGAGATCATCTCCGAGGCACACCAGAAGATCCCCCCCACCGTCGGGCCTCCCAACCCAGCCTTTGCTGGGGAGGAGGCCAAGCGGGCAGCTCAGCACCTCCTGGACCAGGCCAGGACAAATGCCGACGGTCTTCTCGCCAACGCCCAGCAAAGGCTGGACGAAGTCGAGGACCGAGAGGCCCTCCTCCACGCCCGCGAGGAGAGCACTGATTCCAGGGCGGAGAGCCTGAGCTTGCAAGAGGCTGGGCTCGCCGTCCGAGAAGCAGAGGCTCGCGAGCGCGAGCGGGGACTCCGCCTCCGAGAGGAGCAGCTCCATGCCCTCGAGGATCGGCTCAACAGGGAGCGAGAGGCCCTCGAGAGGCGGGAGGCAATGGTCAGCCAGTCCACCGCTGAGCTGACCCGGCACCAAGAGGTGCTAAACTAGCGCGAGGCTTCCCTCCAGGGAAGGATGGACCACATGCTAAACCAGCGATGGGTCAGCATGGAGCAGGAGTTCGAGCGGAGGCGCGTTGAGATCACCGAGGCGTGCCGCGCGGACTTTCGCTCCAAGACCGACGCCGCCCTGGTGAGGTACAAGCAGGGGCGCGAGACCCTGGAGCGCCTGGTCCGCGACCTGGAGACTGAACTGAGGGGGGCGCACGAGGTGCGCCGGGGCGCCGAGCGCGCCCTCGCCGAAGCTGACGCCACCATCGCCTTGCTCCGGCGCGACGTGCAGAGGCTTGAGGAGGAGAACTTGGCGTCGGTCCTGCAGGTCATGGAGATCTCCAGAGAGCTCCAGGAGGCTAGGGACTCCGAAGCGGAAGCACGCGTGCTGCGAAGGCAGGGTGTGCAGATGTTCCGCGGGTTCTCAGCCCGCGTCATGGCGGCGGCGCACCGCCTGGGCACCCACGGGCTGAACCTGCCCACCGTCCCTGAGGACGACGGGTCGATCATGCTCTTCTTCAGCCAGCTGGCTGAACAGCCGGACGGCGCATCGGCGAAGGTCTTGGAGCTCATCGACGCCGAGTGCCGGGAGCTGCTGGGGCTCGCGGGGACGCGAATCTTCACCAACCTCCAACGCCTCCGCCCCAACCTCAACCTGGAAGAGGTACTGCAGAGGCCGTCTCCTCCACCGCCAGGAACTCCTGACCATGCGGCGGTGGCCAGGGCAGGGCAGTTGGACATCGCCCTGCGACGGCTGCAAGCCATCTACGCCCGCCCTGGAGCACCCGCCGCCGCGGACCAGGAGAGCTCCTCCAGCGGCGACACCTCCGGCTCCGGGGAGTCCGGCAGCGAGGAAGCTGGGGAGGAAGACGACGGAGCGACGGAGTCCAGCGGAGAGGCGTCCTCAGGCTCCAGCCAAGGCACCGGCGATGATGAGGGCGACGCGGCGGTCGCCCAGTAAGCTCTTCCTAGACCTCCTCCAGAAGAACTGAGTTAGCTGCACACTTGGCAGCTATCAGACATTGCCCGGCTGGGCCATTTTAAGTTGTAATCGCACTTGAGGCGTTGTTCACCGAATTATCCTCATCTGCACCCTTGCGTCATTATCCTTGTCTCGCCTTTGTCTGGGGAATGCTCTACGCCGTTCAGGGGCCAGCCTCCGAGCGGGACAGCAGCCTGACGCTTAGTATGCAGCTCGTGGTGCAAGGCTAGCGGGCGCTGGCGCTCCAGAGGTGACTGTAATGGCACACAGGACTATTTCCCTGCAGCCCCCCTGGCTTCCAAACACAACAAAGGCGATTCCAGGAGAAGAAACACAAGGCCGCAGACAAGGACAACAGAGTACTTGATGAAATTGGCACGAATTGTGCGACCCCCACGCGCCCATGCGCATTGATTCGAGCGTCGCTCGAGAGGAGAGAGCACCATGGATCGTATGAGATGACTGTAGCGGGTTCCTTCCCTAGTCAGAGCTCGATCCATTCTGGGTTTTGCGGGCCTGCTGTTTTCCGGGCGAAGGCCCCAGCGCGGACACCGTGCTCCGGCTCTTTCTCGAAAGGCAGTCGAGCGAAAAATCACGTTCGCGTTAAGTCGCAGTTGCTAAAATTGCGAGGCTGGTGGAGCCAAGACTCATGATTCCAGGCAGTTTCTATAGATTAGAAAAGATTAATGGCGAGTGAGACTGCCATTACACTTTGTTCCTCGCGCAGACGATGGGCTCCGTTTCCTCAGCCGAAGGCAAGTAGGTGACGTCCCTTAAGCCCCCCTGCCCCATTTTCAAGCACCTGGGGACGGGGCCATCGAGGATGGCGTAGGCCTACGCGTCCTCTGGCTTAGGTCCCAGGGATGCATACCTGTCGAGGAAGCGCTCGCAGAGGTCCCTCCAGGACGAGATGGATCTTGGCGGTAGCCCGCAGAGACACCGGCGAGGCTCTCCCTTTGTTGCCATCATGAACCAACCGGCCATGACACGCCCGTCGCCTCCCGCCGACCGTATGGCGGCCGCGTAATGCTGCAAGAACTCCACGGGATCGGAGGTTCCGTCGTAACGCACACCAATCTCCGGCCAGAAGCAAGACGGCCATGTTGCGCGGCGAAGTGGCCCGGCGAGCGCCGCGAAGCCCTCGAAGCCGAGGTCGCCGGGCGCTGGCACACCCTCTCCAATGGCTTCCAGGCCATCAAGGACTTGAAGATGATCTCGGCGACGGCTCGCGTAGACAGCGCGAAGGCTAAGACGATGACGACGATCGTCACTCATGTCGAAGCAGATCTGGAAGAAGACACACCACAGCCCCCTACCTGGCGCGCCAAATGTCGATGGATTTCGTGTCGCAAGAACATGGGGTACCACGCGACAGACCCAAAGATTCGAACGCAGGGGGCTGAACGTATGAGATCTAGGATCGCAACGAAGCACGGTGATGGAAGCCTCGAGTTATCGAACGCACTACGCACTGCAGAGAGAGACGCCGAGCTTTACCCAGGTTCAGGGCCCTCGTGGTGAGGTAACACCTCTACTTCCTGCCTTCTTGTATTACAACGCGACACCTCGCGAGGAGTACAAGGTCTTGGTTACAAAGCTCTAGCTGGCCAGAGGTTGAAGAACCTGCGTGCCCAGCTAGCAGCTTGGAGAAGATCAGATCCCATCTAAGGGGCGGCCTCCCCTCCTTTTATAGCGCCAAGGTCCTCCTTCCCCTTATCTTCTTGGGGAAGGGGTTGCCACACACACGGCCAAGGAGGGAGGACAGCTGTAGACTACACTCTTTTGTGGACGTAGTCTTCGTAGGGTAGTGGCACCGGTCCACAGGAGTGGGTGGAGGAAGCTGACGTCTTCCTCTGGCGCCCTGCACCGTCCACGCTATTTTTAGGGGGGTGGCCAACAACCACTGTGCCGCTTTGGGCAGGCACAGCGAAAGTTGGTCTCCTCCTTGTCGGGGGTAGCGTGGGCGGTACGCGGTCTTCTGTCCTTTATCTTCTTGCTAGGCACGCCACCGTGCTGAGCTGTCGTGGACTTGGTCCCTCTCCTCACCAGCGGGGGCTCGTGAGGAGGTCTTCTGGTCCTTAGCAATTTCCACCGTCGTTGTCCTCATGAGGGTCTTCTCCGTAGCTTGGGTCGTTGGTTCTCCCCTGGGCTGAAGATGGGCCGATGACGGGGCCCAGGAGCAGGTGGACCGGGATACCCCGGTATCCAGAACACCGACAAGGCCTGCCTTTTCATGATGATCAGTAGCCAAAGACCCATCATCTCTGATTAAACTTGCAATTGAGTTTTGTCTATAACGGATGGTTGCCATGGAGTGGAAGTAAGATGTATTCTCATTACCAAAATTTTCCCATCTAGCAGTACACCTTTTCTTCCTGTAATCTTTCTTGCAGATCAGTAGATGATTTAATTTAGCTTTCACAATTTTTCAGAAATTCCACTCAGTGATATGCAGCGGCCTCATCTCCTCAAATTCATCCAACATAAGAATTATTTTATTACAGTTGCCAATAATTAAATTCATTGCAGAGATGCTTCGGCTCCATTTTTTAAGCCCTTTCCGGAGAAGTTTAAATTTAGCTGAGATAGATTTGGCACTGTCCCCAGGGCAGTCAATATTCCAGATATTTTGGACAATGTCCATGAAACCAGGCAATCTTACCCAGTGATCTTCGAAGCGAAAAACTTGTGTTTTTGGTATAGAGGTGTCAACTGAGATCACACAGGGAATATGGTCAGAAGTAGGTCTAGCAAGAGGATTAACCATGGTGTTTGGGTAGTGTAGAGTCCAGGCCGCAGAGGTAAAAAACCAATCAATTTGTTCTAGCAAAGGGTCGGCTTGCATGTTACTCCAAGTGAAGGATCTACCTTTAATAGGAAGTTCAACAAGGCCTAAATAACTGATGATTTCATTGAAGGTGGCCATATCATTTATATTAGCTCCAGATTTGTTGCGATTATCAGAGAATCTATAGAAATTAAAATCTCTGACTAGTAACCAGTGAGAATCATCTGGAATATCAAGGTGAAAAAGCCAAGCAACAAAATTTTCTCGATCAATACCCGTGCATGGTCCATAAATATTCACCAAGGTAAAGTTATCATCAGATAAATTGGACTGGAATTGGATAGCAAGCCCAAAGCATTCTTGAAGTTTTATTTGTCCTCTGAAGATCTTACTGGCCCAAATCACTAGAAGACCACCAGAAGAGCCATCAGAGGGAATGTATGCAAAATTATCAAGTCGGCGTGGAGCAATGGATTTTATGAAATTCATGTCGATAAACTCCTTCTTGGTTTCTTGTAAGCAGACAATTGAGGCCTGACTTTCCTCAATTTTGTTGAACACATGGGGCCATTTATCCATAGAATTTAAACCACGAATATTCCAATTAAGGATAAACCAAGTACGATTAACACGAGTAGGTCTGAAAGCAGTAGACATAGAAATAAACAGGTTCTTGAGCTAAAGACAAAGTCCCAACAGGTGGACTGAATAATTTATTAGATAACTGAAAGGCCTAGGCTTCAGTATCACGAACCTCCAGCAGCTTTTCTTCAGTGAGCTCTGAGGGGTCAATGTCGCAGTCTTCCACACCAACATGCTTCTCGTGGTTGGACTACCGGTGATCTATCAACTCCCGGACCTTGGCGTATATTGCACCACACGGAGCTCCTCCACTTCGACATCAGACTTCACCAAGAGCTCCTCCTTCCCCTTGGCCAGCCGTTGCTCAAACTCCCGACATAGTGTCGACTCTGTGTCCTTGGCCTTTGTCAGTGATACGTCTCAAACGTATCTATAATTTTTGATGCTCCATGCTTGTTTATGCACCATTTTCTTTGTGTTTTGTTACACTTCGTGGCGTTTTTATGCATTTTTCGGAACTAACCAATTAACAAGATGCCACAGTGCCAGTTCCCTGTTTTCTGCTGTTTTTGTGTTTCAGAAAAGCTACACAGGAAATATTCTCGGAATTGGACAAAACAAAAGCCAAAGTTCTTATTTTGCCCGACACGAGACGAAGGGGAGCCAGGGGCCAGCCACACCATAGGTTGGCGCGGGCCAGCCCCTGTAGCGCCACCAGGTGGTGGGGCCACCTGGCCCACCTCCTGATGCCGCCCTTCCGCCTATATATTCTCCTCAACGGGAAAACCATAAGGGCCCGATCAATTTTCCACGAAACATACCGTAAGCCGCCGCCGTTGTTGACGCGAGATCGGGAGGGTCCAGAAGATCTTCTTGGAACCCCGCCAGAGAGGGGAATCACCACCGGAGGCCTTCTTCATCACCATGCCTGCCTCCGGAGTGATGTGTGAGTAGTCTACCTTGGACTACGGGTCCATAGCAGTAGCTAGATGGTTGTCATCTCCTCCATTGCTTCATGTTTAGATCTTGTGAGCTGCCTATCATGATCAAGATCATCGTTGTGTAATTCTACATGTTGTGTTTGTTGGGATCCAATGAATATTGATACTTTGTCAAGTTGATTTATTGATTTATCATCTCTATGTTGTTTATGATATTGCATGCTCTCTGTTGCTAGTAGATATCTTGGCCGAGTAGATGCTAGTGACTCCAAGAGGGAGTATTTATGCTCGATAGTGGGTTCATGCCTCTAGTAATCTGGGGGAGTGACAGAAACCTCTAAGGTTGTAGATGTGCTGTTGCTACTAGGGAGAAAACAACGATCTTGTGTTCAAGGACATTTGTATTGTTTAAATTACACACTTTGCTTAAGGCGATAATCTGTTGCTTGCAACTTAATAGCCAACGGTTGCTCGGACGACATCCGGCAGGTGGATTATTAGTCATAGATGTAGTTGGATTACGGTCTATGTATTATGTTGTAATGCCCAAGTGAATCTCATAGTGATCCTCATGACATTTGTATGCTTGCTTTATTCTATCAATTGCCCAACTGTAATTTGTTTACCCAGCATATTATTTATCTTATGGAGAGACACCACTAGTGAACTATGGACCCCGGTCCATTCTTTTTTCATTGTTATTACCGTTTACCATTTACCCGTTTTATTTACATTCTTGCAAACTACTATCTTTTACCACTCGATACGCTTAATCCTTTGTTTACAGCAAACCGGTGAGATTGACAACCTCACTGTAAGTTGGGGCAAAGTACTTGGTTGTGTTGTGTGCAGGTTCCACGTTGCTGCTGGTGCAAAGCTACGCCCCAGACAAGGCGCCATATATAAATTGTCTGGAGCTGTCGCGAAGCTAGCGAGCATCAATGTCACATCCCAAAATTTGGAATGTGAAAATTTATAAAAATAGGAACCATGTTTGCTTGTCTGGTTATAAAATTTGACAAGAAATTAATTTTTTTTGATTAATTTAAAATCTTATTAGAAAAAGGCATATCAAACTTTCTATTATTATTACATGAAGAGATTTTTTTTTAGAAAACCAAATATCAAAATATTATCTTCTACCTTTGTTCAAACCTATGCAAGTTATGCTTGCAAAGGAATGAATCGCAAATGGTGTTGTGTTAGGAAAGACTTGCATTTTCAAAACTAAGTTTGAAAGTAATTTCAAACATTATTTCTATAAAGTATTTTTCCTTAATTCTGAAAAGAATATTTTTCTTAAACCCTAATGCATATGTTTATGCAAGCAAGTCTTTCTTGCTAATCAAAGAAGTTTTAGTCAAAATCATGTTTTGTCTTGAAAAAAAAATTGTTTTATTATTGTTTTAAACAATGCCTTGAATGTTAGAATAACTTAGGAATTTGTTTGACTTGATTTGAATCAAATTTGCAAATTATATGAAAGAAATAGGGAAAACAGAAAAGGAAACATGAAAAGAAATAAAGAAAGAAGAAAAAGGCCGAGGGGACGCCATTCGGCCCGGTCTCAGAAGGAGCCCACGGCCCAAGATCTAGCCGTACCAAAACGGTACAGGCACTCCTCCACGCCAGACACCGACAGGGGTGGCCCACCTGTCGGGGTCGTCTCCCTCCCCGGGCAGGAGCCCCGCCCGAGCACGACTTCCTCCCGACCGTCGATCTTGCGCCCTTGGCCGGAAACCCTAGCCCTTCCTCCACGCAAGGTCGCCTATAAAAGGCCCCCCGAACTCCTCCCTCGCCCCTTTTTCCTCCCCGCCCGAGACGCCCCCAATCCCAGGAAATCCTTCATCGGAGCTCCGCCTCCCTGCCGTCGTGCCCGCTCAATTCTGGCGTCTGTAAGCGAGCAACACTCCTCTTTCTCCTTCCCATCTTCTCCCCTTGATCCAGTGCACCCCCTGACGCCCCTATCTGGTCCCAATTCGCAGGAAATCGATGCCCCGTCCGTGACCGAAGCAAACCGACGCTGCGCCGAGCTCCAGTCGCCCATCTCCTCCTCTACCGGAAGCAATCAGCAGTTTTGATCACGTCCCCGAGCTCGCCGTGTCCTCCTGCATCTCGTCCAAGCCTCGCCGTTGTCCAAGACCTACCAGAGACTTGCCAGAGAACGAGACCAGAGCCGCAGCTCGTCGGAATTCTTCGCCGGCGACAGTAACCCTAACCCTAGGTACCCCTTTCCTCTCTCTCTGAATCGTAGCTGCTCGATCTAGATGCAGTGGACCAGATCGGTTCACTTAACTGAACCGGTATGGTTCAATCTGGGACATCCAGATCTTTTAAAATCCGATGCTCCATAGGCGTGATCCACCCGAACTGGTACGCACCAGTAGTAACGCGACACATGTCGGCTCCAGAATCAAATAGAGTTCAAATTAGATTTTCAGATCTGATTTTAGTTGAATCTTGCATAAATCATATCTTTTGATCCACTGGTCCAAAAATTACAAACAATATATCATTGGAATCCTTAGGATGTGTAGAACCCATAAGTGCACACAAACTTCATAGTTTCAGTATTAATTTTGAAACTATTTTCAAATTACATCAAACACCTCTCTTAGTTTAGTAAATTCATATCTTTTGTTCTAATTATCCAAAAATTGCGAATAATATGTCCCTGGACTCCTAAAAATATATAGAACACTATTCTATAATAAAATCTGTCTTTTGAACTAATTGAAAACATTCAAATTTAAATATGAGAGTTTGAGTGTTTTTAATATAGTTCAAATTCTGTAAATCCTTTTCAGTTGATTCTTTTTGCAATAGGATCATATTGTTGTCCTCTATCCAGTAGAACTACTGCATAAATTAATTGGGCGAATTTTATCAAGTATTCAAATTCAAATGGAAATTTGAGTATTTTCAATCTAGAATTAATTCTATAATTATTTTAGGCATAATTCCTTTTGCAAAATTGAATATCTTGATAATATAAAACCACCAGAATACTTCACACACATTTTTTTTCACTCTTCCAAGAGTCAATTCCACTGATCATATTTTTGCAACCTATAGTTACGTTTCTTGGCATCTTGCTGATATTAAGACCCAATTACCTATCATGCACCTTGTGTTAATTGACTTTATTCCACCTTGCAAAGGTGAGAATGGTCCTAGGCCCTAATGACCACATCAACGCTACCATAACTTAGTCAAAATCTACTCTCTATTCTTGCCCAAGTGCAAAACTATCAATTCCCTCTTACCCAAAAATTCTTCTAAGTATTTTGACTACCTCTCCAACACTATGGCAAAGAAGTTTTCTCATATCAAGACCGTGAAGAAGAAGTTGAAGAGAAGACATGAAGTTGAAGGCCAAACAAGAAGTTGAAGAGAAGAACAAGTTGAAGTCAGAGGAGAAGATCAAGAGAAGAGAGCCCAAGTCAAGAAGATGAAAGAGATGGACCTCAAGACTGAGAATTTTATCCATCCAACTTCTCAACCCAAGCCTAAGAATTCCCTTAGGTTATTTTGCTAAGTGTTTGACACTTCTTAACAATTTAGGAAACCACATCAATCTTTAAAACTCTTGACCTAACCATTCCCTCCATATCAAGTCCAAAATTACCACTAAGACAATTGAAGACTAAACTAAAACAAATAAACACTTTAGTTTGTCTTGTATGATTATGTTGCTTTGAATGGTGTGTTTATGTTGTGTTCTTTTCTATCTTATAGTTGTACGGAGGACTACGTGTATTAAGAGAAGTGCAATCTTCAGAAAGTTGCTAAGGCAAGTATCATTTTATGGTGTCTCTATTTGTTCTACATAAGTTTTGTGATTGTGAGTGTAAGTGCGTGTGTAGTGGTTAAGTTGTTAAATGTGTTGGAGATTAGCATGGTAAGGGCATGGAGCCTGACTTACTGACATGTACGATGGTGGAAAGAAGATTGGCATGGTAAGGGCGTGGAGCCTGACTTACTGACATGACCAATGGAGAAAAGAAGATTGGCATGGTAAGGGCATGGAGCCTGACTTACTGACATGCATGGTGATGGAATAAATATTGGCATGGTAGGGGCTTGAGCCTGACCTACTGACATGTACCCTTGTGGAGTTAGAAGCTTTATGTTTGCATAGTTAAAAGAGTGATAGGACGAAGTCTGAGACTATTTTTCTGCAACCCCAATTAACTTAAGCTAAGATTGAAAAGTTAGACCTCATAGTAGTGATATCTTGCCAATACAATTCGAATGTATTGACCCTTTGTGGCTGCAACGTTTCATGTTGCAGGTTTTGACGATAAGAAAGGTACGACAGGGTTACGAGTCTATCCGCAGCATATTCGCCTGTGGCACATGAAGAAGAAGGACTCCATGCTATTTATGTATTCGTTGTAAACTCTGAAAGCTCTATGCTATGAGCATTGTAAAAGATCTTTATGTAATTGCTGGATCATGCGATGTAATAAAATGACCATTGTTTCTTGATATTACATCTTAAACTGTGTGTGCTACCGTTTGATCCAGGGACTAGCCCTGAAAAGCACATGGATCCTCATCTTTAAAAGGTGGGGCCACTACAGATGGTATCAGAGTATTGTGTTGCCCTTAGGTTCGTGACCCTAGGATTGGACAAAGACCCCTTAGAAAATAGGAGTTGTTTTGTCTATAAGTTATTACACACTTATTATCTCGTAAACTCTTCCCTTAGTCATTTAGTCTCTACTTCTCTTCATTTCAACTCAAAGACGAAGAGCTTCAATATCGACATCTCAAAGGACTTCAAGATCCACCCACCTCTATCATCAAAGGAAGCAAATTGAAGACGTATAGAAGGAAGAGTCAAAGCATCAATAGTTCTAGGACTTAGAAATTCTTAGTAGGGAACTTGATAACAGTAGGACAACTAACTACTTAACAAATGATGAGCTATGCGACCAACTTAAGAGAAAGAACAATGCTACGTGGAGCAAGAAGATAAGATCAAGATAAAGGATGCAAAGATCAAAGCTCAAGACAAGAAGTCAAGAATCAAGAGGAGAAGGTCTAAGAGAACAAGTAGATTAGAGAGAATAATGCGATGGTAAGAGCAATGAATTCGAGTTAGGACCCGGCCATGAAGTGATTGTGAAGCTACGTGCCAAGAAGAGAGAGCTTCAATCGAAGATCGACGCTCCAATTATGAAGGCAAAGAAGTACAAGACGATGTTTGCTGAGCACCATCATGGAAAAGTTGACATGGAGGAATAGAGTAGTTACTGAGACTACCATGTGGAGTGTTATTTAGCGAGTTTGTTCTAACCTTCGCGACGTTTAGCAATCCACGTACCTTGAAACTATTTGTGAGTTATGTGAATGCTTCTTTGTTTTTGAAGATTGTTTCTATGCATGTATTGTGGGTAGGAAATTTTATTCCTTTAGACTCTATCTCTAAGTCTAACCTCGCCTATTTCAAACCCAACAGATGCCTCCTCGCCGTGCTCCGGAGGAATAGATGCAACAGATGATGGAAGCCCAGGCTCAACTCATGCAAGTCATGACTCAAATTCTTGCCAACACTCAGAACAATAACAATAACAACCCTCCACCACCACCACCCCCTCAGGTCGACATGCTTGCAAGGTTCTTAAGGCTTTGCCCCGCCAAGTTTTCTCGTGCTGCTGAACCACGGGAGGCCATGGATTGGCTCCGTTCTATTAACAAGGACTTGGTGACTACCGGTTGCACTGATACTGAAAAGGTCAGGTTTGCAGCTCATCTGTTGGAAGGACCAGCAGCAAGTTGGTGGGACACCTACCAGATCACTCATCCCATTGAAGGAGTGACATGGGACTCGTTCCAAGAGGGATTCCGAGCTGCACATATTTCAGCTGGAGTGATGAGCCTGAAGAAGAAAGAGTTTCGTAATCTCAAACAGAAGTACCGCAGCATGTCTGAGTACATTGATGAGTTCACCAATCTGTCCCGCTACGCACCGGATGACATTGACACCGATGCAAAGAGGAAGGAGAAGTTCTTAGAGGGCCTCAACAATGAACTGTCGATCCCTCTGTCTGTTACTTACACTCCTACCTTTCAGTCTCTGCTGGATCAAGCTATAACTCTTGAGAGCAAGATAAAGCAATCCGAAAGCAGAAAAAGGAAGCACCATAGTGACAAATATCACGAGCATGTGCAAAAGCGCTACTTGCATGATGACAATGGAGGATCTGGATCTCACAAGCATGGGAATGGTAACCACCGCTATGGCCATAACCACCACTATCATGGTAGATATGAGGGAAATGGACATGACCATGATGGCCACAAGAACCATAACAAAAACTATGGAAATGGCAACAACAACAGAAGTGGCCACACTAATGGAGGCAACAATGATATGAATGGCCATACTAGCAAATTCAACAAGAGAGATACTAGTCAGGTGCAGTGCTACAATTGTAAAGAGCTAGGACACTATTCGTGGGATTGCCCAGAAAAGAAGAAAGATGTTGGGCGCCACAACCACTCTGACAAGAGGGACAAGAACCAATTGGAGTGCTCCAAGTGTCATGAGTTGGGACACTATTCATGGGACTGCCCTGAAGGGAAAAATGAACCTAGAGGTTCTAATGGGAACAAACTTAATTCATCCAAAGAGGGACACATAAACCACGTCGAAGTGGAAGAAGTTGTGGAAGAGGTCTTTGAAGCTCCAAATACAACAACTCATAAGTAGTGATCAAGCTGATTGCTCTACAACACCTTGTAACTCTCTATGCTTTTTTTCCACTTTCTGTATCAAACCAAGAGTTACTTTTAAGGGTGGTAGCCCACCTATTATCCCAAACCCACCTTTCTTTCTAGCCTCTCCAAATCTCGGGACGAGATTTCTTTTAAGGGTGGTAGTCTGTCACATCCCAAAATTTGGAATGTGAAAATTTATAAAAATAGGAACCATGTTTGCTTGTCTGGTTATAAAAATTTCACAAGAAATTAATTTTTTTTGATTAATTTAAAATCTTATTAGAAAAAGGCATATCAAACTTTCTATTATTATTACATGAAGAGTTTTTTTTTTTGAGAAAACCAAATATCAAAATATTATCTTTTTTCCTTAATTCTGAAAAGAATTATTTTCTTAAACCCTAATGCATATGTTTATGCAAGCAAGTATTTCTTGCTAATCAAAGAAGTTTTACTCAAAATCATGTTTTGTCTTGAAAAAAAATTGTTTTATTATTGTTTTAAAACAATGCCTTGAATGTTAGAATAACTTAGGAATTTGTTTGACTTGATTTGAATCAAATTTGCAAATTATATGAAAGAAATAGGGAAACAGAAAAGGAAAAATGAAAAGAAATAAAGAAAGAAGAAAAAGGCCGAGGGGACGCCATTCGGCCCGGTCTCAGAAGGAGCCCACGGCCCAAGATCTAGCCGTACCGAAACGGTACAGGCACTCCTCCACGCCAGACACCGACAGGGGTGGCCCACCTGTTGGGGTCGTCTCCCTCCCCGGGCAGGAGCCCCGCCCGAGCATGACTTCCTCCCGACCGTCGATCTTGCGCTCCTGGCCTCACCGTCGGCAGTTTTGATCACGTCCCCGAGCTCGTCGTGTCCTCCTGCATCTCGTCCAAGCCTCACCGTCATCCAAGACCTACCGGAGAGTCACCGGAGAACGAGACCAGAACCGCAGCTCGTCGAAATTCTTCGCCGGTGACAGTAACCCTAACCCTAGGTACCCCTTTCCTCTCTCTTTGAATCGTAGCCGCTCGATCTAGATGCAGTGGACCAGATCCGTTCACTTAACTGAACCGGTATGGTTCAATCTGGGACATCCAGGTCTTTTAAAATCCGACACTCCATAGGCGTGATCCACCCAAACCGGTACGCACCAGTAGTAACGCGACACATGTCGGCTCCAGAATCAAATAGAGTTCAAATTAGATTTTCAGATCTGATTTTAGTTGAATCTTGCATAAATCATATCTTTTGATCCACTAGTCCAAAAATTACAAACAATATATCATTGGAATCCTTAGGACGTGTAGAACCCATCAGTGCGCACAAACTTCATAGTTTCAGTATTAATTTTGAAACTATTTTCAAATTACATCAAACACCTCTGTTAGTTTAGTAAATTCATATCTTTTGTTCTAATTATCCAAAAACTGCGAATAATATGTCCCTGGACTCCTAAAAATATATAGAACACTATTCTGTAATAAAATCTGTCTTCTGAACTAATTGAAAACATTCAAATTTAAATATGAGAGTTTGAGTGTTTTTAATATAGTTCAAATTCTGTAAATCCTTTTCAGTTGATTCTTTTTGCAATACGATCATATTGTTGTCCTCTATCCAGTAGAACTACTACATAAATTAATTGGGCGAATTTTATCAAGTATTCAAATTCAAATGGAAATTTGAGTATTTTCTATCTAGAATTAATTCTATAATTATTTTAGGCATAATTCTTTTTGCAAAATTGAATATCTTGATAATATAAAACCACCAGAATACTTCACACACATTTTTTTCACTCTTCCAAGAGTCAATTCTACTGATCATATTTTTGCAACCTATAGTTATGTTTCTTGGCATCTTACTGATATTAAGACCCAATTACCTATCATGCACCTTGTGTTAATTGACTTTATTCCACCTTGCAAAGGTGAGAATGGTCCTAGGCCCTAATGACCACATCAACTCTACCATAACTTAGTCAAAATCTACTCTCTATTATTGCCCAAGTGCAAAACTATCAATTCCCTCTTACCCAAAAATTCTTCTAAGTATTTTGACTACCTCTCCAACACTATGGCAAAGAAGTTTTCTCATATCAAGACCGTGAAGAAGAAGTTGAAGAGAAGACATGAAGTTGAAGGCCAAACAAGAATTTGAAGAGAAGAAGAAGTTGAAGTCAGAGAAGAAGATCAAGACAAGAGAGCCCAAGTCAAGAAGATGAAAGAGATGGATCTCAAGACTGAGAATTTTATCCATCCAACTTCTCAACCCAAGCCTAAGAATTCCCTTAGGTTATTTTGCTAAGTGTTTGACACTTCTTAACAATTTAGGAAACCACATCAATCTTTAAAACTCTTGACCTAACCATTCCCTCCATATCAAGTCCAAAATTACCACTAAGACAATTGAAGACTAAACTAAAACAAATAAACACTTTAGTTTGTCTTGTATGATTATGTTGCTTTGAATGGTGTGTTTATGTTGTGTTCTTTTCTATCTTATAGTTGTATGGAGGACTATGTGTATTAAGAGAAGTGCAATCTTCAGAAAGTTGCTAAGGCAAGTATCATTTTATGGTGTCTCTATCTGTTCTACACAAGTTTTGTGATTGTGAGTGTAAGTGCATGTGTAGTGGTTAAGTTGTTAAATGTGTTGGAGATTAGCATGGTAAGGGCGTGGAGCCTGACTTACTGACATGTACGATGGTGGAAAGAAGATTGGCATGGTAAGGGCGTGGAGCCTGACTTACTGACATGACCAATGGAGAAAAGAAGATTGGCATGGTAAGGGCATGGAGCCTGACTTACTGACATGCATGGTGATGGAATAAAGATTGTCATGGTAGGGGCTTGAGCCTGACCTACTGACATGTACCCTTGTGGAGTTAGAAGCTTTATGCCTTTGCATAGTTAAAAGAGTGATAGGACGAAGTCTGAGACTATTTTTCTGCAACCCCAATTAACTTAAGCTAAGATTGAAAAGTTAGACCTCATAGTAGTGATATCTTGCCAATACAATTTGAGTGTATTGACCCTTTGTGGCTGCAACGTTTCATGTTGCAGGTTTTGACGATAAGAAAGGTACAACGGGGTTATGAGTCTATCCACAGCATGTTCGCCTGTGGCACATGAAGAAGGACTCCATGCTATTTATGTATTCGTTGTAAACTCTGAAAGCTCTATGCTATGAGCATTGTAAAAGATCTTTATGTAATTGCAGGATCATGCGATGTAATAAAATGACCTTTGTTTCTTGATATTACATCTTAAACTGTGTGTGCTAGCGTTTGATCCAGGGACTAGCACTGAAAAGCATAGGGATCCTCATCTTTAAAAGGTGGGGCCACTACAATCAACCTTCGGAAGTTGGTTCTTTGTCCTACTGGTTTGATAAACCTTGGTTTTATACTGAGGGAAGACTTGCTGCTATGCTCATCATATCTTCCTCTTGGGGTTTCCAACTGGGCGGTCATCTACACGCCATCAAGCAATTTTTCTGGCACCGTTGCCGGGGAGAAAAAGGATTTCTGCAAGGGGAGTCTCTCGCTTCCAATCTTTTACTTTGTTATTGTTTTGCTTTATTTTATTTTTGCTTGCATATTTTTATCAAAAATACAAAAAAATTAGTTCTTTTGATAGTTCGTATTCTATTACTTTTACTTTTAGTTCATTATGTTGTTCCCTAAGTATGCTCTGGAGGACCTTACAATAGGTAGTGGTTCTATAATTGGGAAAGGTAACATCGAGGAGTTCTTTAATCATGTTAGTATGCATAAAGATGTTGAGGATAGATCTTTAGCCGAGCTTGCTCCTAGTTATGAAGTTGCAGCTGCTTATTAATTCACATGTTGGAGGCTAGGTTTGTTAACCTTAATTCTTTTATGCAAAAAATGTTTCTTAAGCTTCATGATATTGAAGACTCCGAAAAGAAAGATTTTATTTTGGAGACTTTACGTAGAGAATTTAGAGATGTTTTTATTGAATCTAGGAAAGTTTTTGAGCATTTTAACATGCTTGGCTCACACGTAGATGTTGTTGGTACAAACAAGGAAGAAATCAAAGTATCAATACCTTGCAAGCTTGTAGGATTGCATGAAGCTTTGGAAAAGAATTTTGATTGGATTGTTCCTGAAAACCCTTTTGATGAAAATAGTGAACCCAAGAGTGTTCATAAGGGATCTTCAAAAACTCATTTGGATACAATATAATTCATTGTTGAAAAGACTTCTGCAATTGATCTTAATGCCTCATTTGATATTACTTGATTTCCACTTTCTGCGCCTAGCTCAAAGGCGTTAAAGAAAAGCACTCTTGCGAGATAACCCAATGTTTTCTTTTCAGTACTTTGTATTTTTGTTGAGTCTTGTAAGTTATTACTACTGTAATAACCTCTCCTTATCATTTTTATTTCGTTTTTGTGCCAATAAGAACCTCTAATTTGAGGAAGGTAAGATTTGGGGAAGTTGCTGTCCTGAAGCAGATTTCTGCGCTGCACCGTAAAAAATCGTGACAATTCTCAGCATATCTTCTTGATCTGCGATTTCTTGTGCGCATGCCCCAGGTTATTTCCAAATTTTTATTAGTTTTGCACTTTTCGATTTGAGCAACAGAAGGTCCACGAAAAAATCGATCTTTATCAGCTATTCTGTTTTGACAGATTTTTGCCACTATTTGTGTTTGCCTCTCGATCACTTTCTTTTTGAGTTCTTTTGATCACAGAACTTTTGAGGGAGTTGTTACAGTAGCTTATGCTTTAATGGATGGTATATTTGAGTTTGAAACTGAACCAAAAGAGTAGATTTACTATCATGCTTACACTAATGTTGCTAATAGAATTGTGTGAAGTTTTGTATGATGGAAGTTTTCAAGTGTAGGGAAAGGAGAGTGATGAGATGAGATGAAGTATGGACAAAAGCTCAAGCTTGGGGATGCCCATGTCAACCCAAGAAATATCCAAGTGTCGTCGTGGTGAAACAACATATGCCATAGGATGGCTTAAATGGGGGCCGACTGTACGCTGGTGGATCCGGGAGAGGGATGACTCGGTAGAGACCGAGCACAGAACTCACTGCTAACACATCGAGCTACCCAGGTTCGGGGCCCTCGTGAGGAGGTAACACCCCTACTCCTGCATGTCTGATCTATATGAGCTTCACATGAGAGCTACAATGGTGCTCCTTGAGCTGTGTATCTTGCCTATATGAGGCTGCACTGGGCAGGAGCTAAACAGCTAGTGCTAGAGAGCTCCCATGGAGCGAGAGAGAATGAGCCTCCTCTGGAGGCTTGGGGTGATCGATCCCCCTGGTGCCCCTTATATAGGGAGCCCAGGGGACAAGGGATGCCCCACAATACACTATACATGCACTGTAGCTGAGATGACTACTGGGGTCTTGTCACACTATAGCCTGCATCAGCACAGTACCGTCCTCGGTACTGTGCGCTGCGTCACGGTCATGGGCTAGTCCCATCGATGTCTGTACTTGGAGTACTTGGCCTTCGTCTTCTAGCGTCTGTCTTCAGGATCACCATGTCATCGGTCTTATCCTCCTCCTGAGGATAAGACTGACTAGGAGAGGATGGATATGCTGGTCTGAGCCAAGGGGCGTCCCAAGACCAGCATATGATGGCGGAGGATGTGCCAGTCCGAGCCTGGAGGCGTCCCAGGACTGGCACGATGCGCTGGAGTTGATGCCAGACGAGGAATAAGTCCCGGAGGGGTAAATCTCGGCCCTGAGGAGGAGTAATCCGGCCTGGGCCAGGGAATCCCGGCCTGGCCCAGCCGGAACAGTGCACAGGGAGCGGCCCAGCCGGATTAAATGAATCCGGCCTACCTGGGGATCCCGGCCTGCTCTAATTCCGGCCTGGGGAGCTGCCCCGGCCCTTGGGAGTGGCAGCCTGGCAGAGGATCCCGGCCTGGGCACACCGGCCCAGCCGGGGAAGGAAGGGAAGCCCACCCGGGTGATGTCTCGGCGGAGAATCCCGGCCTGCAGAAGAAGCCGGCCCAGCCGAGGGCGACGCGCCAGCCCAGCCGGGACAGGGGCGGGACGCCAGCCCACCCGGATAAGCGGCCAGGGCCCAGGCGGGAGACGGGGCTCCGCTCCGGCCCAGCCAGGAGACGTGGCCGCGCCGGCCCAGCCGGGAGAGCCTGGAGGCGGGCCGAGCCGGGGGAGGAGAGAGGCCGACCGGTCCAGCCGGAGGAGGGGCGCGACCTGGCCGGGAAGGGGCGACGCCGGCCCAGCCGGGGAAGGAAATGCCGGCCTGGCCGGGGCTACGCCTTGTGCCGGCCCAGTGGCACTTTAATCCGGCCTGGCCTGCTATATTCCGGGCTGAATAGATATAATCCGGCCCGGGCCTTAATAATCCGGCCAGGAGACTTATAATCCGGCCCAGCTACAGTATAATCCGGCCTGGGCTTGGTTAATCCGGCCCAGGCTGCTGTTTGCTTGTTCTTCAATATTCCTGCATATATAAAATAGCTATACAACGTATATAAGTTTATAAATAGGGGTACTTTGGTATACCCGGGGTTATATCCCCGACATTAGCCCCCGAGGCTGTGGAGGACTCGCAGAGTCGTGCACAGGCTTCAACAAGAAATATACAAAAGTCCCAACTCGTATATTCATACAACTGATATGCTGGCCTACACAAGCCAATTCTATCTCATGCCATCATAGGCAATGTCCTGATTGACAAGAACTCATATATATATGATATGCTAGCCTTCATGGGCTATCTCAAAATACTATTGTGCCCTCTTTGGCTATATCGACACTTTGCCTCCTGGGCTATGTCTCATCAACATCGTCTGCTTCGACAATGCCGGAATGCTGCTTTGCCCTCTTTGGCCATATCGATATTTTACCTCTTGAGCTATTTGCCTCTTGGGCTGCTTTGCCTCTTGGGCAACTTTGCCTCTTGGGCTATATATCGACACTTAGCCTCTCAGGCTATGTCTCATCGACATTGTCTACTTTGACAATGCCGGTATACTGATATGCCTCTTGGGCTGCTTTGCCTCTTGGGCTACTTTGCCTCTTGGGCTTTATATCGACACTTTGCCTCTCGGGCTATGTCTCATCGACATTGTCTGCTTTGACAATGCCGGTATACTGATATGCCTCTTGGGCTGCTTTGCCTCTTGGGCACTATATCGACACTTTGCCTCTCAGGCTATGTATCATCGGCATTGTCTGCTTTGACAATGCCGGTATACTGATATGCCTCTTGGGCTACTTTGCCTCTTGGGCTACTTTGCCTCTTGGGCTTTATATCGACACTTTGCCTCTCGGGCTATGTCTCATCGACATTGTCTGCTTTGACAATGCCGGTATACTGATATGCCTCTTGGGCTGTGCCATCGCTGGGCACTTGTTAGTATGCAGAGATGATAAGACATGTTAATATGCTAAACCGGGATACTCTGTGAAAGCGGACATGATAAGAGATACGATGCTTGTTAGCTTTGAGATCGATGTCTCGATATATTACTGTGCCAGAATTGGCGATAACTGAAAGGATTATAGAATGCCGTGATATGGTGGCATACCGAAATAAACGGCGATATGAGTATTTGATAGATGCCTTGATATGCTGGCGAACCAAAATAAACGGTGATTGGGGATTTTGGTCGATGCCAGGATATGCTGGCATACTGAAACTTTGCTCATGCCACGATATGCGGGTATACTGAAATTTTGCTCTTTGCCATGATATGCTGGCATACTGACATTTTGCCATGATATGCTGGCATACTGCCATTTTGCTCTTTGCCATGATATGCCGGCATATTAAAAATCTTACTCTTGCCATGATATGCCGGCATACTGAAATCTTGCTCTTGCCCTGATATGCCGGCATACTGAAACACATATGACTCAAGATATCACTTAATAACCTGATGTACTAACAAACTGAAATACCTGAGACCTGAGACTTTGAGATATGCTGGCCAGGATATAAAGATATGCTGGCTGGGACATAAAATATGCCGGCCAGGATACAAAATATAACATATGCCGGTATACTGATATGCTTGAGACACTGAGATATAAACTGAAGCTCTGGTGGTATAATAGCAATTTCTTCTTGTAATGGCAATATGGAGAGTCACAGCCGGTATATATGATGAAATATCCAACCTGTTCTGTAGTCATTCTAAAAGACATAGCGATGGTCATAGCATTTGGCATATTGCAATCTAGCATATGGAGTTTGGCATATAGCCCATTGCACTCGGTACACAACTCTTGAAACAAAGCACTTGGCATACAGACTGAGATATAGCAGTTTGACATACATGCTAAATTGGTAACTCACAAGGAAGAACTAGGCACTCATGTGCCGGCATACAAATGCAACTATACTGTAACTGGCATATAAGCAAACTTGGCATCCTACAACAGATATTTGGCACTCATGTGCCGGTATATAAATGCTAGTATACTGTAACTGGCATACGAGATCTGTGATAGAGCATGCGGAAACTGGTACTGAGATAGGCATATAACTGATCTGTCTGTAAACATGTAACAACTAGCACATGGCATTCAACATATAAAAACTGGCATACGAGCCTTGGCATATGACAACCGGCATATAACACATAGCATATGGGATAAAGCATTTGGCATATAAGTAGATACTGAACTTGAGATGTTAACTGGCAAACTGATTCTAGCACTGTAGCAGATATACTGGTTGACACATACAAAGACATACAACTTGACATAGCATCTTGCTGTTGGCATATAAAACCGGCATATAACATGCCCAGATGAAACTTTGCATAAGACTACAGACATATAAACTGATACTAAGGATACTATCTGTAGCAGGCATATGTAGCAATTTGGCATATAAACAGACATACAGGAGGAAACTAAGAAGCTGATATGCTAGCATGCAAACTAATATATACTGGTACAGTACTTGAGAAGCAACTTGCTGGGCTTTAGCCTAGCCCCCGAGCTATTTTTTCTATTAAGCTGACCAGGATATGGAGTGAACCAGCATAAATACTTACTTGCACCGTTGAAGAAGTTTGAAATACCAGCAGATGCTCGAGGCGAAGGCGGAACTGTCCCTGGTACGACAAACATAGAATATGCCGGCCGGGACACAAGATATGCTGGCCAGAACACAGGATATGCTGGCCAGAACGCAGGATATGCTGGCCAGGACACAGGATATGCTGGCCGGGACACAGGATATGCTGGCAAGGACACAGGATATGCTGGCCGGGACTCAGGATATGCTGGCAAGGACACAGGATATGCTGGCCGGGACTCAGGATATGCTGGCCGGGACACAGGATATGCTGGCCGGGACTCAGGATATGCTGGCCGGGACTCAGGATATGCTGGCCGGGACACAGGATATGCTGGCCGGGACTCAGGATATGCTGGCCGGGACACAGGATATGCTGGCCGGAGGAAGCCGAGTGCCGGCCCGGAGATGCCGATGTAGATCCGGGACAGCCGTATGCTGGCCCGGGCGAGTTGAGGTCAGCCCGGGAGTTGAAGAAGACCTGCTGTGCTCGGAGGCGTTGCTGATGTCGAGCCCCCGAGCAGATGAAGAAGATCCCGTCCGGATGTACTCCTACCAGCGCCTGATTAGCCCCACGGTGGGCGCCAAATGTCGTCGTGGTGAAACAACATATGCCATAGGATGGCTTAAATGGGGGCCGACTGTACGCTGGTGGATCCGGGAGAGGGATGACTCGGTAGAGACCGAGCACAGAACTCACTGCTAACACATCGAGCTACCCAGGTTCGGGGCCCTCGTGAGGAGGTAACACCCCTACTCCTGCATGTCTGATCTATATGAGCTTCACATGAGAGCTACAATGGTGCTCCTTGAGCTGTGTATCTTGCCTATATGAGGCTGCACTGGGCAGGAGCTAAACAGCTAGTGCTAGAGAGCTCCCATGGAGCGAGAGAGAATGAGCCTCCTCTGGAGGCTTGGGGTGATCGATCCCCCTGGTGCCCCTTATATAGGGAGCCCAGGGGACAAGGGATGCCCCACAATACACTATACATTCACTGTAGCTGAGATGACTACTGGGGTCTTGTCACACTATAGCCTGCATCAGCACAGTACCGTCCTCGGTACTGTGCGCTGCGTCACGGTCATGGGCTAGTCCCATCGATGTCTGTACTTGGAGTACTTGGCCTTCGTCTTCTAGCGTCTGTCTTCAGGATCACCATGTCATCGGTCTTATCCTCCTCCTGAGGATAAGACTGACTAGGAGAGGATGGATATGCTGGTCTGAGCCAAGGGGCGTCCCAAGACCAGCATATGATGGCGGAGGATGTGCCAGTCCGAGCCTGGAGGCGTCCCAGGACTGGCACGATGCGCTGGAGTTGATGCCAGACGAGGAATAAGTCCCGGAGGGGTAAATCTCGGCCCTGAGGAGGAGTAATCCGGCCTGGGCCAGGGAATCCCGGCCTGGCCCAGCCGGAACAGTGCACAGGGAGCGGCCCAGCCGGATTAAATGAATCCGGCCTACCTGGGGATCCCGGCCTGCTCTAATTCCGGCCTGGGGAGCTGCCCCGGCCCTTGGGAGTGGCAGCCTGGCAGAGGATCCCGGCCTGGGCACACCGGCCCAGCCGGGGAAGGAAGGGAAGCCCACCCGGGTGATGTCTCGGCGGAGAATCCCGGCCTGCAGAAGAAGCCGGCCCAGCCGGGGGCGACGCGCCGGCCCAGCCGGGACAGGGGCGGGACGCCAGCCCACCCGGATAAGCGGCCAGGGCCCAGGCGGGAGACGGGGCTCCGCTTCGGCCCAGCCAGGAGACGTGGCCGCGCCGGCCCAGCCGGGAGAGCCTGGAGGCGGGCCGAGCCGGGGGAGGAGAGAGGCCGACCGGTCCAGCCGGAGGAGGGGCGCGACCTGGCCGGGAAGGGGCGACGCCGGCCCAGCCGGGGAAGGAAATGCCGGCCTGGCCGGGGCTACGCCTTGTGCCGGCCCAGTGGCACTTTAATCCGGCCTGGCCTGCTATATTCCGGGCTGAATAGATATAATCCGGCCTGGGCCTTAATAATCCGGCCAGGAGACTTATAATCCGGCCCAGCTACAGTATAATCCGGCCTGGGCTTGGTTAATCCGGCCCAGGCTGCTGTTTGCTTGTTCTTCAATATTCCTGCATATATAAAATAGCTATACAACGTATATAAGTTTATAAATAGGGGTACTTTGGTATACCCGGGGTTATATCCCCGACATTAGCCCCCGAGGCTGTGGAGGACTCGCAGAGTCGTGCACAGGCTTCAACAAGAAATATACCAAAGTCCCAACTCGTATATTCATACAACTGATATGCTGGCCTACACAAGCCAATTCTATCTCATGCCATCATAGGCAATGTCCTGATTGACAAGAACTCATATATATATGATATGCTAGCCTTCATGGGCTATCTCAAAATACTATTGTGCCCTCTTTGGCTATATCGACACTTTGCCTCCTGGGCTATGTCTCATCAACATCGTCTGCTTCGACAATGCCGGAATGCTGCTTTGCCCTCTTTGGCCATATCGATATTTTACCTCTTGAGCTATTTGCCTCTTGGGCTGCTTTGCCTCTTGGGCAACTTTGCCTCTTGGGCTATATATCGACACTTAGCCTCTCAGGCTATGTCTCATCGACATTGTCTACTTTGACAATGCCGGTATACTGATATGCCTCTTGGGCTGCTTTGCCTCTTGGGCTACTTTGCCTCTTGGGCTTTATATCGACACTTTGCCTCTCGGGCTATGTCTCATCGACATTGTCTGCTTTGACAATGCCGGTATACTGATATGCCTCTTGGGCTGCTTTGCCTCTTGGGCACTATATCGACACTTTGCCTCTCAGGCTATGTCTCATTGGCATTGTCTGCTTTGACAATGCCGGTATACTGATATGCCTCTTGGGCTACTTTGCCTCTTGGGCTACTTTGCCTCTTGGGCTTTATATCGACACTTTGCCTCTCGGGCTATGTCTCATCGACATTGTCTGCTTTGACAATGCCGGTATACTGATATGCCTCTTGGGCTGTGCCATCGCTGGGCACTTGTTAGTATGCAGAGATGATAAGACATGTTAATATGCTAAACTGGGATACTCTGTGAAACCGGACATGATAAGAGATATGATGCTTGTTAGCTTTGAGATCGATGTCTCGATATATTACTGTGCCAGAATTGGCAATAACTGAAAGGATTATAGAATGCCGTGATATGGTGGCATACCAAAATAAACGGCGATATGAGTATTTGATAGATGCCTTGATATGCTGGCGAACCGAAATAAACGGTGATTGGGGATTTTGGTCGATGCCAGGATATGCTGGCATACTGAAACTTTGCTCATGCCACGATATGCGGGTATACTAAAATTTTGCTCTTTGCCATGATATGCTGGCATACTGACATTTTGCCATGATATGCTGGCATACTGCCATTTTGCTCTTTGCCATGATATGCCGGCATACTAAAAATCTTACTCTTGCCATGATATGCCGGCATACTGAAATCTTGCTCTTGCCCTGATATGCCGGCATACTGAAACACATATGACTCAAGATATCACTTAATAACCTGATGTACTAACAAACTGAAATACCTGAGACCTGAGACTTTGAGATATGCTGGCCAGGATATAAAGATATGCTGGCTGGGACATAAAATATGCCGGCCAGGATACAAAATATAACATATGCCGGTATACTGATATGCTTGAGACACTGAGATATAAACTGAAGCTCTGGTGGTATAATAGCAATTTCTTCTTGTAATGGCAATATGGAGAGTCACAGCCGGTATATATGATGAAATATCCAACCTGTTCTGTAGTCATTCTAAAATACATAGCGATGGTCATAGCATTTGGCATATTGCAATCTAGCATATGGAGTTTGGCATATAGCCCATTGCACTCGGTACACAACTCTTGAAACAAAGCACTTGGCATACAGACTGAGATATAGCAGTTTGACATACATGCTAAATTGGTAACTCACAAGGAAGAACTAGGCACTCATGTGCCGGCATACAAATGCAACTATACTGTAACTGGCATATAAGCAAACTTGGCATCCTACAACAGATATTTGGCACTCATGTGCCGGTATATAAATGCTAGTATACTGTAACTGGCATACGAGATCTGTGATAGAGCATGCGGAAACTGGTACTGAGATAGGCATATAACTGATCTGTCTGTAAACATGTAACAACTAGCACATGGCATTCAACATATAAAAACTGGCATACGAGCCTTGGCATATGACAACCGGCATATAACACATAGCATATGGGATAAAGCATTTGGCATATAAGTAGATACTGAACTTGAGATGTTAACTGGCAAACTGATTCTAGCACTGTAGCAGATATACTGGTTGACACATACAAAGACATACAACTTGACATAGCATCTTGCTGTTGGCATATAAAACCGGCATATAACATGCCCAGATGAAACTTTGCATAAGACTACAGACATATAAACTGATACTAAGGATACTATCTGTAGCAGGCATATGTAGCAATTTGGCATATAAACAGACATACAGGAGGAAACTAAGAAGCTGATATGCTAGCATGCAAACTAATATATACTGGTACAGTACTTGAGAAGCAACTTGCTGGGCTTTAGCCTAGCCCCCGAGCTATTTTTTCTATTAAGCTGACCAGGATATGGAGTGAACCAGCATAAATACTTACTTGCACCGTTGAAGAAGTTTGAAATACCAGCAGATGCTCGAGGCGAAGGCGGAACTGTCCCTGGTACGACAAACATAGAATATGCCGGCCGGGACACAAGATATGCTGGCCAGAACACAGGATATGCTGGCCAGAACGCAGGATATGCTGGCCAGGACACAGGATATGCTGGCCGGGACACAGGATATGCTGGCAAGGACACAGGATATGCTGGCCGGGACTCAGGATATGCTGGCCGGGACACAGGATATGCTGGCCGGGACTCAGGATATGCTGGCCGGGACTCAGGATATGCTGGCCGGGACACAGGATATGCTGGCCGGGACTCAGGATATGCTGGCCGGGACACAGGATATGCTGGCCGGAGGAAGCCGAGTGCCGGCCCGGAGATGCCGATGTAGATCCGGGACAGCCGTATGCTGGCCCGGGCGAGTTGAGGTCAGCCCGGGAGTTGAAGAAGACCTGCTGTGCTCGGAGGCGTTGCTGATGTCGAGCCCCCGAGCAGATGAAGAAGATCCCGTCCGGATGTACTCCTACCAGCGCCTGATTAGCCCCACGGTGGGCGCCAAATGTCGTCGTGGTGAAACAACATATGCCATAGGATGGCTTAAATGGGGGCCGACTGTACGCTGGTGGATCCGGGAGAGGGATGACTCGGTAGAGACCGAGCACAGAACTCACTGCTAACACATCGAGCTACCCAGGTTCGGGGCCCTCGTGAGGAGGTAACACCCCTACTCCTGCATGTCTGATCTATATGAGCTTCACATGAGAGCTACAATGGTGCTCCTTGAGCTGTGTATCTTGCCTATATGAGGCTGCACTGGGCAGGAGCTAAACAGCTAGTGCTAGAGAGCTCCCATGGAGCGAGAGAGAATGAGCCTCCTCTGGAGGCTTGGGGTGATCGATCCCCCTGGTGCCCCTTATATAGGGAGCCCAGGGGACAAGGATGCCCCACAATACACTATACATGCACTGTAGCTGAGATGACTACTGGGGTCTTGTCACACTATAGCCTGCATCAGCACAGTACCGTCCTCGGTACTGTGCGCTGCGTCACGGTCATGGGCTAGTCCCATCGATGTCTGTACTTGGAGTACTTGGCCTTCGTCTTCTAGCGTCTGTCTTCAGGATCACCATGTCATCGGTCTTATCCTCCTCCTGAGGATAAGACTGACTAGGAGAGGATGGATATGCTGGTCTGAGCCAAGGGGCGTCCCAAGACCAGCATATGATGGCGGAGGATGTGCCAGTCCGAGCCTGGAGGCGTCCCAGGACTGGCACAATGCGCTGGAGTTGATGCCAGACGAGGAATAAGTCCCGGAGGGGTAAATCTCGGCCCTGAGGAGGAGTAATCCGGCCTGGGCCAGGGAATCCCGGCCTGGCCCAGCCGGAACAGTGCACAGGGAGCGGCCCAGCCAGATTAAATGAATCTGGCCTACCTGGGGATCCCGGCCTGCTCTAATTCCGGCCTGGGGAGCTGCCCCGGCCCTTGGGAGTGGCAGCCTGGCAGAGGATCCCGGCCTGGGCACACCGGCCCAGCCGGGGAAGGAAGGGAAGCCCACCCGGGTGATGTCTCGGCGGAGAATCCCGGCCTGCAGAAGAAGCCGGCCCAGCCGGGGGCGACGCGCCGGCCCAGCCGGGACAGGGGCGGGACGCCAGCCCACCCGGATAAGCGGCCAGGGCCCAGGCGGGAGACGGGGCTCCGCTCCGGCCCAGCCAGGAGACGTGGCCGCGCCGGCCCAGCCGGGAGAGCCTGGAGGCGGGCCGAGCCGGGGGAGGAGAGAGGCCGACCGGTCCAGTCGGAGGAGGGGCGCGACCTGGCCGGGAAGGGGCGACGCCGGCCCAGCCGGGGAAGGAAATGCCGGCCTGGCCGGGGCTACGCCTTGTGCCGGCCCAGTGGCACTTTAATCCGGCCTGGCCTGCTATATTCCGGGCGGAATAGATATAATCCGGCCTGGGCCTTAATAATCCGGCCAAGAGACTTATAATCCGGCCCAGCTACAGTATAATCCGGCCTGGGCTTGGTTAATCCGGCCCAGGCAGCTGTTTGCTTGTTCTTCAATATTCCTGCATATATAAAATAGCTATACAACGTATATAAGTTTATAAATAGGGGTACTTTGGTATACCCGGGGTTATATCCCCGACACCAAGAGGTACAAGCGTCAAAGCTTGGGGATGCCCCTGAGGCACCCCTTCTTCATCGGCAAAAATCAGGTCACCTTTCAAGACACTATATTTTTATTGCTTCGTATTCTATGCGTTTTTCTTGGAGCGTCTTTACTTTCGCTTTCAGTTTTCTTTTGTTTTGTTTGCTGCAATAAATGGTTGGACCCCAACAAATTTCTTTTGGAGAAGACATACTCCATTTTTCATTGCCAAGAACACTCTAGTTTTCACTATTATCGTTCAACGAGTGTTCTCTTTTTCTAGGACTGCGTTTAGCTTTCATTTTTCGCCTTGATTTTTGTTCAGATCTTGTTATGTCTTTGTATCAAGGTGCATTTAGACCACTGGTCTATGTTGGTTTTCATCTCAAAGAATGGTTATAAAAAGGTTGAATGGTGTTGGAAAAGAGAAAAAAGTTTCATGCCTATAGTGCTACAAATGGGAGCTTGTTTAGACTGTGGCTTAGACTTTTGCATGTCATGCTTGATGTTATTTTGATAGTATGCTTAGTGTTTTTGCTATAGCATGACTTGTCTCAAATGACTGAGATTGCTTAATGTGCCTTTGAAAGAATCATGCATTGTTTTTGTTATATGGGAGCATATTACTGTGGTTTTCTCCTTTGATGCTTTATTTGGGTTGACTTGGCGCATGCTTACAACATGTTTGACTGTTACAAGTCGCCATAAGCCTCTATGATCATTTGTTTTTTGACTTGTGATACCACTTTATGCTTCGGTTAATGATGTTTTGTCGCTATGCATGATTATGGCCGTTATTGCTCTCTTAGTTTGTCGCTCCCAGTCTTTTGCTAGCCTTAATTTCGTACTGAGAGCGAATACTTCTCGTGCATCCACACTACAAGAATTTTGTCGACTTACGACCCTCTAATTTGGTCACTAAATCGTCACAGTAAGTCGGTTATGACGAAAACAAGATGGTCAAAAGCTGGCCGTCGCTAATGACTGCTTACGACGTTTTTGATAAAATCGTCATGACTGCTATGACGATACAAAATCGTCATGACTGCTATGATGATACAAAATCGTCATGACACTCTAAACAGGCCACGTTGGACAGTCTACGTGGCTGTCTACGTGGCAAAATTATGACAAAATCGAGATCGTCGTAAGCAGGAATCAGCCAGTCCAGTCCGGTCAATTATATGGGCCAAGCCCATAAATTCAGCATTTTCACTTGTGTCCATGGCCTTTTTACTGTCAATATTCTCTGGGCTTTTAAGTGTAATTTTGGGCCCTAGCCCTTTTCCAGTCTATTTCATTTTCGCCCTGTGGGCTTTTTGGATTCGTATTATTTCCAATTTCTGGCCTTACTTTGTTTTTTTCCATTCCTAGGTAACTTCAGGCCCTGGCCTAAAATCAGCCCAAATTCAATGCACCAGCTAATGGGCTCAATACTTTTGAATATCAAATACAACAGGTATACGTATAGCACAACAGATCAAATTCCCAGCAATTTAAGCATTACATCAAACTTCAGCAAAATCAAATCCAATAGCTACACATGGTCACATCCAAATCCAGCAAGTACCAATGGTCACATGAAGCAAGTTTACAAAAACAAGGTACCATCTGGCATCAACCAACATGCCTGCAAGTCGCCAGGAGTATTAATGTACCAAGTTTGTAAGGGATGGAACACTTGGCTAAGTGCATGTTTCTTTGAGCTTCTTCATCCTTAGCACACCAATTTTGGAAAGAAAAACAGCAGCACAGATTCTACTAGTCGAACTGAAGCCTTTCAACCTTCTCATTTTCCACAACTGCATTATGACAATAAGATGCAATTCAGCTTGATGAATATACAAAAAACTATTGAAAAATATTCATGGCGAAGGACCTAGTAACTGAAACTGGTTTCCCGAATAAAGTGCAAAGAGGCGAACTGATTAAGAAGGCATGTACTACTCACAACAATACAGAAAATATCTCAGGTTTGAAAATCAACATCAGACATTACTTCTCTGTAGAAGTTGTCCACACATATATTAATATATAGGAAATAACAACTGCTACGTTCCCATAACCAATCAGGAACAAAATTTTCAAAGAAGCAAAACAAGAGACAAGTCATTTTAATCTCTTTACAAAGCCAAAGTAACTTGATTGCACATAGCATCATCACATATAAATGAAACCAGAGGACCCGCAATATCAATCAGCACATAAAGGATTGTGTCTTACTGATTGAGAAGCACTAGACTACAGAACTTTTATTTTCATGTAGGAACAAACCTCAACAATGTTGCCAACAAGGTCTGGCAGCTGCTTGTTGAGTTTGATTTTCTCTGGTCTTGTCCTTGAAGTTCTCCAGACACTACAAGACTTTTGCCTTCTATGAGTAGCCATAATGGAGAAGTACATGCAAACAAGAGAAGAGGAAATATGGCTGTTAAGGATACAATGAAACATTCGATACGTCAGAAAATAGAAAATACAGTTTGGTACAAATATTTGAAGATTATAGTAATGGCTTTTAATGCATCAAAATAATTCCAGTATGATCCATTTGAGATAATATTATTTCAAATGTATTCAATTGTTAGAATTGGCGTGAAGCCAAGTCTTAAGCACTTGAAAAATGAAATGTAGACGTAAGACTAAGTGCACCTAAAACATAAGTCATCTAGTCACCAAGCAAGACGTGAACAGCCAACTGCTGACATATTTATATGTTCTTAACATCAGAAGTCATCATATAGTTATTTAGATCTTAAAATTGTGATAAATTGTAATGTATGCATGTAGAAGTAAAACAGAAACACAAAAAAGCATTTATTAGAGCATGAGATATATTTCTAAGAATCTTATAGTTGTCCTTGCCTACAAAAAATTGTTGACTACAATACTTCCATCAGTTTTATGCAAAGAAAGTAACAACAGGATAACAGAGGCCACACTGAAATGCATACTATCTGAAAGTACCTTAATGTGGCCTTATGGGAACATTGTAGTCTTATGGGAAATGCCCCAAAGACTACACCAATGTTGTCTGAACCACTCGAGGTCACTAAACAATACTCACACAAGGACACACATGTATAGAAAATAAACCTGGACAGTCCACAACAATATACAAGGATTTTAAATAGCACAGATATAAAACAAACACTAAGGCTGACTAGTAGGTCATTCAAATCTGGAATTGCAAAATTATTCTCCATGGTAACCAGACAGATACTGTCAACAAAAGGCACTCGGGATCCTCCTGACAACATGAAGTGTATAACGAAACATCCAGAGAACAAATCTAAGCAATTTCGAAACATATCTAAAGTTATCCACAAACTGGTGATCCATACTCGACTACGAGTACATAATTTAGAACCTAGATTTCTGCAAATCGGCAGTTCACTATGCATAAGAAAGTGGCGCATCGCACTAGCCTAACGAGAAACTTCTCATAGGTACCAAATCTAAGTAATCTAAGAACAGATCTAAAATCCTCATCTGCATCGATACCCAAAACGAGAAGGACCCATTGCGTAACTTGAAGATCCAGGATAATCACGTGAGTAACAGAACAGGGAAATCGAAGACTACCATGTAGTCGGTGATGATGAAGGGGGCGTGAATATCTGAAGAAATAGCCGGCGGATCTGGTATCATTGGGTGCGAGGTGATGCGGCAGTGTTGGTCGCCTGGGCCGCGGATCCACCTTCAACACCGTGGCTGTCGGAGACGAGGCAACTGTGATGATGAAGACCGATGGGAGGGAGGCCGCCGGGGCTGTCTCTATCGGATCTGGAGGAGAACCAGCAAACATGAAGTCGAGGTTTGGACGAGGAGGGGGGGGGGAAGGGGGAGGAGATGAGGATGGTACCATTGCCGGCGGGCGAGTGTAACGCAGAAGAGGTCCTCAACTCCAGCAGCATCGGCCGCTGCTGCTGCTTGGGATTCGCCATGGACGGCGGCATCGGCGAAGGCCGCCAACGGCTGGTGACCGCAGACGAGCCCAGGGCTGGCGCATCGAGGCAGGGAGGTGGACCGGGAGGCCAGCTCGCGGGGAGAAGGGGAGCGGCAACTGGATCCGGTCTGATTAGGGTTGCGTTTCGGGGCGGCGGTGGCAACTGGATCTGGGTCAAGGGGGGTTGGGGGCCGTCGGGCTGGGGCCTGGGGGGTAGAGGAGCCAGGGAGCGATGGGGGCTAGGGTTTGGGTAGTTTGAGCGTTTCGGTGCGTTGGATCGGCAGAGCTTGGACGGTGCAGGTACTATCTATGGGCGATCCGTGAGTAGGTTGTTCTTGTCCTCTGATTGGCTACTAGGGTTGGCTAGGTCAATACCAAAACCATGGCATAGTTTCTTCAAATGATCCCATAGTGTGCACACGTGTGCCTCATGGCATGTAAAACAATGTTCATTTTGGGGGTTTTCCTTTTCTTCACATAAAAAGTTTATTTTCTAATTTCTGAGTGTTAAAATGGGTTCTTTTGTGAAACAACTACCAAATATTGGATGTTAAATTGGACCACATTATTTTTGTAAAATAATATATCATATTTTATGCACAGATCACCAACTGTTTGAGCGTTCAAAGCTTTCCATGCATCTCTCATGAAAAAGTCAAACTTCTGCTGAATCAGCTGGAAATGGGTCTAATTTGAACTACAAGTGCCTCATAGAATGTTCATGATTTTTTCCAAAAATAATTTTTAGATGCACGAGTATATATTTCATCATAGATCTAATGATAGTTCGGCAATAATCAACCCTTAGCTAAGAAGGGCCATGCCCACCGTTTTGGTCGCATTTTGAATTGAGCATAACAAATTCAAACAAAAAATCAAAAAAATGTGAAACCTTTGCATTGTGTCATGTAATGTGACCTAGTTTTAAGGAAAAATA
This sequence comes from Dactylis glomerata, assembly GCA_007115705.1. Classification (NCBI taxonomy): domain Eukaryota; kingdom Viridiplantae; phylum Streptophyta; class Magnoliopsida; order Poales; family Poaceae; genus Dactylis; species Dactylis glomerata. Next base: position 700,608 of record QXEO01000758.1, read on the forward strand.
TCAAACTTGGACTATCGCAAATATTCCAGAAAACTCTTCTCATAAATGAGATACCATGTATAGAGTTCCATGGCTTTTAAGCCAAATGAGCCAGGTCAAGACCAAAACTATAGCATAGTTTCTTAAAATGATCCCATATTGTGCACATGTGTGCCTAATGTCATGTCAAACAATGTTTATTTTGGGTGTTTTCCTTTTCTTCACATAAAAAGTTCATTTTTCATTTTCCGAGTGTTAAAAATGGGTTTTCTTGTGAAACAACTACCAAATATTGGATGTTGAATTGTACCACATTATTTTTATAAAATAATATATCATATTTTATGCACATATCACCAACCGCTTGATGATGTCTACGCACTTCTATTCTTGTAGACACTTGTTGGGCCTCCAAGTGCAGAGGTTTGTAGAGCAGCAACAAGTTTCCCTTAAGTGGATCACCCAAGGTTTATCGAACTCAGGGAGGAAGAGGTCAAAGCTATCCCTCTCAAGCAACCCTGCAATTACGATACATAAAGTCTCTTGTGTCCCCAATACACCCAATACACTTGTCAGATGTATAGGTGCACTAGTTCGGCGAAGAGATAGTGAAATACAAGTGGTATGGATGATTATAAGTAGTAAATGCAATACGAAATAAAAATCGCTGTGAGCAAACATGTAACAAAACAGCAAGTAAACGGTGTGCAATGCTTGGAAACAAGGCCTAGGGATCATACTTTCACTAGTGGACACACTCCCAACAATATAACATGATTGAACAAATAAACAACTTCTCTCCACTATGGTACTCTGAATTACTCTCCTATTGAATAACACTAATCATTGCGTAGTGGCTACAGAAGCACCCCTTAAAGTTCATCAAGTACTTGACAAACACCACTCATAGAGACATCCAAATCAGATCACAACTCAAGATAGAAATTATTGCAACTTAGACCAAGTACTAACACGGTGCACACACTGTCAATATTACACCATGAAAGGAGGAATAGATCACTCAATACTATCATAGTAATAATTACTCTCATAATCCACAAGAGATCACAATCATAGCCTAAACCAAGTACCACCATAATGCACGCACTGTCACCGTTACACCATGGCAGGAGGAATAGATTACTTTAATAACATCACTAGAGTACACTATAATAATTAAGCATAGGAGTAGCATAATATCTGAATAATAACATCTACTTGTTCAACATGATACAAAGCTCACGATCACATAAAGATCACATCATGGAAGAGAGAGGTGAACCACATAGCTACCGGTAGAGCCCTCAGCCCCGGGGATGAACTACTCCCTCCTCATCATAGGAGACAGCAAGGTTGATGGAGATGGCGGTGAGGTCGATGGAGACCGATGGAGATGGCTCTGGGGGCACTTCCCCGTCCCGGCAGGGTGCCGGAACAGAGACTTCTGTCCCCCGAAATTTGGCTTCGACGGCGGCGGCGATACAGAACTGTTCTGGAAATTTCGCCGACCCCTTTAGGGTTTTCCATCCCGAGGCTTTATATAGGCGAAGGGGCGATGTCAGAGGGCTGCCAGAGCCTCCTCACACAGGGGCGGCGCGGCCAGGGCCTGGGCCGTGCCAGCCCTGTGTGAGGGAGGCCTGTGGCCCCTCTCCTTCCTCTCTTCGGATGTCTGGATGCTCCCAGGAAAAATAAGACTTCTGGCTTTTGTTTCGTCCAATTCTGAGAATATTTCCTGTGTATCACTTCTGAAACACAAAAACAGCAGAAAACAGGGAACTGGCACTGTGGCACTTGTTAATAGGTTAGTTCCGGAAAATGCATAAAAGTGCCACGAAGTGTAACGAAACAGTAGGCAAATGGTGTAAAAACAAGCATGGAGCATCAAAAATTATAGATATGTTTGAGACGTATCAGCATCCCCAAGCTTAACTCCTGCTCGTCCTCGAGTAGGTAAGTGATAACAAAAGAAATAATTTTTGAGGTGACATGCACCTACACAATCTTGATCATATATGTAAGCATTGTGAGCTGGGATCAAAAGAACTTAAAACATGGGCATGAAAGATATAATCTTGACAATAAGAACTTAGCAACCATGTTATAACATGCAAATGAACACAAACAAAAGATCATGAACAATGAAACAATGAAAGTCAAACGTGTGTTCAAATTATAAGGAAAAACATACAAATGGTTTTCAGCTTGTCCTTCAAAGAGAGCAAAACATAAATGCATAGGACACCTTCAAGTTTAAGAGGGCGACTAGATACAAATAATTTGAGAACAAGTGAAACCATGGTCATGAATCAATCAATGAAAACTTTGGGACAATGCACATTATACTCAGAATGACAACTATGCTCTCTTAATGGTGCTTAAAGATAGAAGGTGGTGACTCATCATAAAAGTAAAAGAAAGGCCCTTCGCAGAGGGAAGCAGTGATTAAACATGTGCTAGAGCTTTTCATTTGTAAAACAGAGAGATAAAAAATTTGGTTTTGAGAGGTGGTTGTCTTTGTCAACGACTGGCAATGGGGTTCTTACTATCTTCCATACAAAAATGAAGCGAGTTTTTGAGAGAGAGATTGGCACTTTTGTGCTCTTTTATAAAGCTTGGCACTCCTCCCCACCTTTTTTTCTTTCTCAAACCATGGCTAACCGATTCCATCGGGTGCCCACCAACATTCACATACCATGGAGGAGTGCCTTTTTTTCTTTCTTTTTTTCTCTTTTTTTTTCTTTTTGGAATAAGCAATATGGAAGATAGCAAATCCGACCACTACGTCCCCATGAGCTGAAAACAGTGTCACAAAATGAGAAGTATTTTGAAGGTTTTTTGAAAGGTAGCACATGAAAATTTACTTTGGAATGGCTTACAAATACCATGCATAGGAATTTATAGTGGACACAATGGCAAACTTGGTTTTTGGGAGTTGGATGCACGAGTAGAGCTCATACTCAGTACAAGGCGAGGGCTAGCAAAAGACTGGGAGCGACCAACTAAGAGAGCAATAATGGCCATAATCATGCAAAGCGACAAAGTGACATTAAAAGAAGCATAGGATGGCATCAAAAGTCAAAAACTAAATGATCATGAAGGCTATTGGCGACTTTGTCAGAGTCTAACATGTGTGAGCATGCGCCAAGTCAACCCAAATAAAGCATCAAGGAGAAAACCAAAATAATGCTTCCATACAATAAAAACAACGCATGATTTTTTCAAAGGCTCATTAAGCAATCTCAGTTATTTGAGACAAGTCATGCTACAGCAAAACCACTAAGCATACTATCAAAAAGACATCAAGCATGACATGAAAAAGCCTAAGCCGCAGTCTACACAAGCTCCTTCTTGTACCACTATTTTGCACAAAGCTTTTTCTCTTTTCCAACACCATTTGAAATTTTTATAAACACCTCTTTTGATGAAAACCAATAAATATCAGAGGCAAAAATACACTTTGATGAAAAGATATGACAAGGTCTGAATGCAAATCAAGACGAAAACGAAAACCAAAAGCAGTAGCAGAAAAAGAAGAACACTCGATAAACGATAAGAGTGAAAAACTGAGTGTTCCTGGCAAATGAAAACGACTACATCTCCTCCAAAGAAATTTGATGTGATCTAACCATTTATTGTAGCAAACAAAACAAAACTAACTAAGAAAACTAAAACAACTGACGCTCCAAGAAAAACACATAATGCATGAAGCAATAAAAATATAGTGTCTTGAAAGGTGACCTGATTTTTGTCGATGAAGAAGGGGTGCCTCGGGGGCATCCCCAAGCTTTGACGCTTGTAATTCTTGGTTATTTCTTGGGGTGATGCATGAGCATCCCCAAGCTTGAGCTTTTGTCCATTCTTCAACTCATCTCATCATTCTCCAATCCCTACACTTGAAAACTTCCTTCATACAAAACTAAACACAAATCTATTAGCAACATTAGTGTAGCATAACATATAATCAACCTCTTTTTGCTTCAGGTTTCAACCCAAAACCACCACATATATAGCATATACTACTGTAGCAACTTCCCCAAAAGTTCCATAATCAAAAGAACTCAAAAGAAAGCGATAAAGCGACAAAAATGAATAGTGGCAGAAATCTGTCAAAACAGAACAGCTGACAAAGGTCGAATTTTTAGAGGGTTTTCTGTTGCTCAAATCAAAAAGTGTTCAACTAACAAAAGTTTGGATATAACCTTGGGCATATGCACAAGAAATTGCAGGTCCAAAAGATAAACAGAGAATTTATACGAATTTTTACGGTGCAGCACCAAAAACAGTTTCAGGACAGCAACATCCCCAAATCTTACCTCACTCAAATTAGAGGCTTCTCTTGGCACAAAAACGAAATAAAAAGGATAAGGAGCGGTCATTACAGTAGTAATAACTTCCAAGACTCAAATAAAAGAAAAAGTACTGAAAATAAAACAATGGGTTATCTCCCAAGAGTGCTTTTCTTTAACGCCTTTGAGCTAGGCGCAGTAATTTGCAAAGATGCTCATGTGGGCGCCATATAAGAGCTTGAGGCAAAGGTGCCATATAGGAACTTAAAGCAATAGAGAGCATCAAAAAGCAAGTATGGAACACATTTAAATCTAAACCACTTCCTATGCATAGGAATCTTGTAAGAAAATAAATAAACGAGGCACATAGTAGCAAGCATGGATAGATAAAACAAATGCCACTTCAAGATTTGCAACATAAAGAGGGGAAACTTAATATTATTGAGATCCATCAAACCATACTTCCCTCTCTCATAATAAATTTCAGTAGCATCATGAATAGAACTAACAATATAACTATCACATGAAACATCCCTATCATGAGCCACATGCATAAAAGAATTAATACTGACCACAGGAACAATAGTAGTAGGAGCAGATTCAACAGAATAATTATTCTCATCACCATAATCATCATAAATAGGAGGCATATTGTAATCATAACTAATTTTATCCTCAATAGTAGGTGAACTGAAAATATTATACTCATCATCATAGCCATCATAAACTAGAGGTTTAGTATCATCACAAGCTAAAGAACAGCTATTTCGCAAAGCATATTCTTCAAACATATCATCATAAGAAGGAACATCACATATGGGAGATAAAATATCATCAGAGCAAACTTTCTCCACTAAAGCTGGGGAACTAAAAATATCATGCTTAACAAAACCAGCATCCCCAAGCTTAGACTTTTCTATAGCATTATCAACAACGGTGTTCAAAGCATTCATACTAACAACACTATTAGCATGCAAATTAAGCTCCAAAGGTTTTTCAATTTTCTCTTCAAACACTTCATATCTAAACTCAGGAAAAAGACTAAAGAACTCTTTGTTTTCCATTAAGCCTAACTAGTGAAAATAAAAACAAGAAACAAAAAGATGCAATTGCAGAATCTAAAGGAAATAACTCCGAGCACTCACACAGGAGGATGCGAGTACCTTTTACCTTACCTCCCCGGCAACGGCGCCAGAAAAGAGCTTGATGTCTATGCACTTCTATTCTTGTAGACACTTGTTGGGCCTCCAAGTGCAGAGGTTTGTAGAGCAGCAGCAAGTTTCCCTTAAGTTGATCACCCAAGGTTTATCGAACTCAGGGAGGAAGAGGTCAAAGCTATCCCTCTCAAGAAACCCTGCAATTACGATACAGAAAGTCTCTTGTGTCCCCAACACACCCAATACACTTGTCAGATGTATAGGTGCACTAGTTCGGCGAAGAGATAGTGAAATACAAGTGGTATGGAGGATTATAAGTAGTAAATGCAATACGGAATAAAAATCGCTGCAAGCAAACATGTAACAAAACAGCAAGTAAACGGTGTGCAATGCTTAGAAACAAGGCCTAGGGATCATACTTTCACTAGTGGACACACTCCCAACAATATAACATGATTGAACAAATAAACAACTTCTCTCCACTATGGTACTCTGAATTACCCTCCCATTGAATAACACTAATCATTGCGTAGTGGCTACAGAAGCACCCCTTAAAGTTCATCAAGTACTTGACAAACACCACTCATAGAGACATCCAAATCAGATCACAACTCAAGATAGAAATCATTGCAACTTAGACCAAGTACTAACACGGTGCACACACTGTCAATTTTACACCATGAAAGGAGGAATAGATCACTCAATACTATCATAGTAATAATTACTCTCATAATCCACAAGAGATCACAATCATAGCCTAAACCAAGTACCACCATAATGCACGCACTGTCACCGTTACACCATGGCAGGAGGAATAGATTACTTTAATAACATCACTAGAGTACACTATAATAATTAAGCATAGGAGTAGCATAATATCTGAATAATAACATCTACTTGTTCAACATGATACAAAGCTCACGATCACATAAAGATCACATCATGGAAGAGAGAGGTGAACCACATAGCTACCGGTAGAGCCCTCAGCCCCGGGTGTCGGGGGGATAACCCCCGGTAGGGTCAAGAGACTAGAAAGACACAAAGTCTATGGTTGACTTATGCCGGGTTATCAAGAAAGGGCCTGGCCGGAATATAAGAGCATCGGCCAGGCCGGCATATGTGTGTATCCCGGCTAATACTTGGATATGCCGGTATAGCCGGAATACTGGTATATGTGTGCCGGCATACTTAGATATGCCGGCCTAACCATTTGGTGTGTTGTGCAGGAGCAGGGGAGGCCGGATTACCCGACCCTCGTAGGTCGTTGGTCCGGCATATATGTCCTGGGTATGGCCAACGGTCATATCCGGGATACTTAAGTCAACCAAGGTGTCACATCCCTACAATCAAGGAAGAAAACATCCAAGCATGGTAGCAGAGTAAGATGACAGGGTGCACAGTGGAGGTTACCTACCCTCACTGTGCACAAGTACGAGCTCACCGCACAGAGGTAAGGCCACAGTTCAAGAGGTACAAGGTACAGGGATATGGCGTCCCATCGAGAGCAATCAGGGGCAAAGTCAAGGGTCTCTGCCATCGTCACCAGCTCCTGTTTGGAGTGTAGCCCATGTCTTGTGGTCTTGTATGACCGTTGTAACCCTGGCCACCACTATATAAGGTGGCATAGGGAGCCCTGGTAAAGGGTTGGTCACTCTGTGTTCCTACACTTAGCAGTTCATCTTCCTTCTCTAGCAGAGAGCTTGGAAGCACCATTGTTGTGTACTACATCGACCCAAATATACAATCAGTAGAGCAGGAGTAGGGGTGTTATCTCCTTACGAGAGCCCCGAACCTGGGTAGATCTGTGTTCCTTTCTGTCGTGCTCTTTAGCCCGTTCCCCTCTCCCGAATCCTCCAGCATCTAGTTCGGCCCCCATTTAAGCCATCCTATGGCATATGTTGTTTCACCACGACGACATTTGGCGCCCACCATGGGGCATATCGATATGCTGGGCGGAGTGTTCATTCGGACGGGGTCTGTGATAGCAGCTTCGGGAGTGCGCGTGGTCTCTGGCCTCGTCCAGAGGCTAGGCTCGCTCAGTTTCATCAGTGACAACGCCGGTTGTCTCGGTGGCCGGCCGTTCCCCAGGGATGGCCGGATTATGTCTTTCGGTTCCCACGAGGTGTACGTGGGGACTGAGAGAATTTGCAGGAAGGAGGTGCTGGTGGCGTCGGATCCTCCGTCACATCGGCTGGCTCACGCTGGGCATAGCGCTCGCTCAGTAGAGCCGGCTGAGGTGATGATGGCCGGCACATCCGTGCCGCCGGCGGAAGATGCCGGCAAAACAGCAGCGGCCGGAGCTTCTCCTCCGGAGCCGCCGAAGGTCAAGAGGTCGGCGCGTCCTCCGTTGGAGCGTGCGGAGAACCTGGCCGGCACTTCCGGTGTGCCGGCTAGGGGCGAGGTTCTTCTTCCCATCATCGACCGGCTTCTCGAGCCGGTGCGATCCGGCGTTGATCCGGAGCAGACAAGGGAGGTCCTGGAGGGATCTCTTCAGGCCCTCGTCGACGAGGCCCTGGTCATGAACCAGGAGCGCGAACGGTTTAACCGGCAACTCCGTGAGTATGAGGCAGCCCATGGTTTTACTCCTGTAGTAATCCGGCCTAGCCGGATAGAAGAGGTTAGAACTAGAGGCAGAAATCTTAATGCTGAGATAGGAAAAGATGCTAGAGATAAGAGTCATACCGCAACTAGTACTGTGCCTAAGGTAGTCTATAGTTCGCCAGTAAAGAACCTTAGAGCGGCGGCCGAGGTAGCTAAGGATTTATCTTGTTTATCCGGCGAAGCACTGCGTGAGCAGCAAGCCCGGCTTAACCAACTTTTGTCTGAAGCTACAAAGCAGCAGGAGGCCTTTAAGGAGGCAAACCCGGGTGCCGGGGCGTCTCAGTACATTGTGTCGGCGGGAGGTGCTGGCGCGAGGTCGAGGGGCCAAGCCTCGTCCCCGCATCCCAGCGCCCGGCGTGCCGGAAGTGTGACCTCTGGCCGCCGGGACAAGCAGATCCAGGTGTACGATCCGGCTGTCGCTGGAAAGCAGGCGATGGTGCAGAAGAATGTCGGCCAAGCTGACAAGTATGTCGGCAGCAAGAAGCCCGGCCAGAGTGTGCCGGCCGGGCATGAAGCAGGCGCGACCGGTGGTGGCCGGAGTAACAGTGCAGCCCGGCGTCAGCAACAGGGCGCCGGAGGTGCAGCGCAGCAGCAGGGTGCAGCTCAACCGAGATATCGGGAAGATGATGGGAATTCCGCCCTAGCCAGGGCGGGATATCAGCAGCAAGATCAGCCCGGTCAGCAAGCTGATCAGTGCCAGCCGGAGCAGCAGCAGCAGATGATCGCAGGCCCAATAGCATCCCGGCTTGGACCTCGGTCCTTGGAAGCCAATGATGCACGTTTCAAGCTGGACAAGATCCACCAATCAGAGTTGGTGGAGAGGCAAGGAGCTCCGGGCCCTATGTGTTTCGGACCCCGGATTATGGGGGAGCCGGTGCCTTACTTCTTCCAGCTCGCGCGTGGCGCGAGGACATATAATGGCAGTACGAAGCCGGAAGATTGGTTGGAGGATTACTCCACAGCGGTGAACATCGCCGGAGGAAACCTCAGATGGGCGGTACGATATGTGCCGCAGATGTTGGAAGGTCCAGCCAGGATATGGCTGAATAATTTGCCGGCCGGGAGTATCAACGGCTGGATTGATTTCGAAGAGCAGTTTGTGTCGAACTTTACCAGTACATACAAGAGGCCCAACCGTCCGCAGCAGCTGGCTAACTGCCGGCAAGGAGTGAATGAGACTGACCGTGACTATCTGACCAGGTGGTGCACGTTGCGCAATTCCTGCGAAGGAATCAATGAGCAGCAGGCCATCATGTGGTTCGCTCATGGGTGCCGGCATGGCACCATGCTGTGGCAAAAGCTTCAGAGGCAAATGCCGGCCACGCTGGCCGAAACAATCAAGATCGCTGATAGTTATGCTCTGGGAGATCCCATGCAGCCCAGTCTCGATTCACAAGGACAGGGGCAAACCCAGGGGAACACCAACAATGCCGGGAGATCAGGGCAATATTATCGCACTGATAACCGGAAGAAGAGAAGAGATGAAAGGCCGGATCACCGGTATGGGGCAGCACAAGTTGCAGCTGTGGAGGAAGAGCAAGGGGGCGCCGGCAGTAGCCAGCGTCCGAGATATGAGGACTATCAGCAGCCTCAGCAGCAGCCACAGCAGCAAGCACAGCCGTTCCAGAAGAAGAATGTCTGGACCAACAAGAATGCCGGCGGAAGTGCCGGCCAGAAGAAGCAATATCCAAAGTATACAGTAGGTTTGGCCATGGACAAACCTTGTGTGTTTCACACATTCCAGCCGGGAAAGCCGGCAAACCATTTGACAAGGAACTGTTCGTGGCTGGACGACATATTAGCAGGTCGTGCAGGTCCCTGGGGACCGGCTAGACCCTCTGTCCCGGCAGCTCCATCGCCGTTGACAGGTGCCAATACGATTGCAGTCCCACCTAGGCCGGTTAATCCCGGGAATCAGAGCAACGCCGGAAATGCCGGCGTAAATTAAGTTGACCAGAGCTATAATCCGGAATATAACGCCGGAGGCCCAGGAGTGGGCCGGAATGAGTACAAGGAGTATGATCAGAGCTATATGGTCTTTGAGACCGAGAGAACAGACAAGCAGAGCTTGTACCGGCGGAGTTTGGAGGTAAACGCCGTTATGTCGGCCGTTCCGAAACTGATGCACTAGTCTGACCAGGCTGTTGGTTGGGACAGGGCAGATCATCCCCGGATCATGCCAAATCCCGGCGGATATGCTCTGGTGATGGATCCGACATTCGTCGGGCCGGCTAATAACGTGAGATTCAGCAAGGTCCTCATTGATAATGGAAGCAGCATCAACATCATGTATCGGGATACGATGGAGAAGCTGGGAATCAAGGAAAATATGCTGGAACCGAGCAAAACCACGTTCCACGGCATTGTGCCGGGACTTTCGTGTGCGCCGATGGGCAAGATCCGGATGGATGTCATGTTTGGCAGCCGGGATAACTGCAGGGTGGAAAACCTCATGTTCGAGGTGGTTGATCTGGAGAGCCCCTACCATGCTTTGCTGGGTAGGCCGGCACTGGCAAAATTCATGGCCTCTACGCATGTGGCGTATCTGAAGATGAAGATGCCGGGACCCAAAGGAGTGATCACCATCATTGGTGATTACAAGCGTTCGATGGCATGTGCCACCGCCGGATCCAATCTGGCCGAGACTCTGATCATTGCAGAGGAGAGGAAGAGGCTCAAGCGAGCAGTGGAGATTGCTGAGACGGTCGTGGCCGGCAAATCTATGCCGGGCATGACAAATCCCGGTGGCAGCGTTTCTTTTCAAGTGAGTAAGGAAGTCAAAAAGGTGCCTCTGGATGAAGCTTTCCCGGAGCGCCATGCCCTGGTTGGGGCAAGTTTGGATCCCAAATAGGAAAGCGAGCTCATCAGCTTCCTCCGTGAGAATCGGGATATCTTTGCATGGTCTACTTCGGACCTGCAAGGTGTGCCGAGGGAGCTGGCTGAGCACGCATTGCACGTGAGACCCGATGCTAAGCCAGTGAAGCAGCCGCTCCGGCGGAATGCCGGCGATAGAAGGAAAGCCATATGGGAGGAAGTGGCCAGGCTCTTAGCCTCTGGCTTTATCAAGGAAGTACTTCATCCGGATTGGGTGTCTAATCCGGTTTTGGTGGAAAAGAAGAAAGATGAGCCCGCCATAGTGAAAGTATGGCGGATGTGTGTTGATTACACCAACTTGAATAAGGCATGTCCTAAAGATCCATTCCCGCTCCCTCGGATCGATCAAGTGATTGATTCCACAGCCGGATGTGAACTGTTATCATTTGTAGATGCCTATTCTGGTTTCCACCAGATCCCCTTGTATGAGCCAGATCAAATAAAGACATCCTTTATTACCCCGTACGGGGCTTATTGCTATCTCACTATGCCGTTCGGTTTAAGAAATGCCGGCGCAACTTACCAAAGGTGTATGCAAAAGTGTTTGCACGATCAGATAGATAAAAATGTGCAGGTATATGTCGATGATATCGTCATAAAAACCAAGGAGAGCAAGACTCTCATAGATGATCTCCGGGAAACCTTTGGGAACCTGAGGAGATTCCGGATGAAGTTGAATCCGGCTAAGTGCACCTTTGGTGTGCCGGCGGGCAAGTTGCTCGGTTTCCTTGTTTCCAGCCGGGGTATTGAGGTGAATCCCGGCAAGATTCGTGCCATAGAAAGGATGAAGCCGCCGACAGATTTGAGGGAAGTACAGAAGTTCACTGGGTGCCTCGCATCCCTGAGCTGCTTCATAAGCCGGCTGGGAGAGAAAGCTCTGCCGTTATATCAGTTGATGAAAAAGTCCGACACATTTGTCTGGACAACGCAAGCAGATGCAGCTTTCAAGGAATTGAAACAGTTGTTGTCAACAGCGCCGGTATTAGCGTCTCCGATGCCCCGGGAGCCAATGTTGCTCTATATAGCGGCAACCAACCGAGTTGTCAGTGCTGTGGTGGTAGTAGAGCGAGAGGAAGGAGGCAAAACCGTGCAGCGGCCGGTATATTATCTGAGTGAAGTCCTCTCCACCTCAAAGCAAAACTACCCCCACTATCAGAAGATGACCTATGGTGTCTATATGGCGGCCAAGAAGCTCAAGCATTACTTCCAAGAGCATCCAATCCGGGTAGTGGCCGAGGCCCCTATCTCGGAAATTATAAGCAACAAAGATGCCAGCGGCCGGATAGCAAAGTGGGCAATAGAGCTTTCACCATATACACCGCAGTACGATAAGAGGGATACAATCAAGTCCCAGGTCTTGGCTGATTTCTTTATTGACTGGGCCGAGATACAGTATGAGCCACCATTGCCAGATGCAAATTATTGGAGGATGCATTTCGATGGGTCCAAGACAATCCATGGCTTGGGTGCCGGCATAGTTCTCAGTTCACCAAAGAATGACCAGCTGAGATACGTCCTGCAGATTCACTTTGCAGCATCAAATAATGTGGCGGAATATGAGGCACTTGTGCATGGCCTGAAGGTGTCTAAGGACATAGGAATTCGCCGGATTATGTGCTTCGGTGATTCTGACTTAGTGATTCAGCAGTGTTCCGGCATATGGGACGCGCATGATGCTAACATGGCATCATACCGTTTCCTAGTGCAGCAGTTAAGTGGTTACTTTGAAGGTTGTGAGTTCTGGCATGTTCTCCGGGCTCAGAACGATGCAGCCGATGCATTATCCAAGCTGGGGTCTTCCCGAGATTCAATCCCGCCCGGCATTTCGCTGGAGCATCTGAGGAAGCCATCGATCAAACCCTCGCCGGAGTCATCCTCCATTTATGTCCCGCCAGGTCCAGACGAAGCAGTTCCAATGGAGATAGATGCCGGAGCCAGGACGGATAACCCGGGGACTGTTTCCTCAGTCCCGGGGACTGGGCCGGCATATGCTGTTAGTACAGTATTCCGGAGCAAAACTAAAGGCAAGGGTAAAATGTGCCAAGAGGTTGTGCCGGTATACCCGGGGACTGCTCCGGCATACCCGGGGACTGATTCTTCAGTCCCGGGGACTTCGCAGCCCATGGAGATCGATTATGTGTCGGTCGAAATGATGGAAATAGATCAGGCAGTGTTCACTGTCAGGGAAGTGCCCTCATGGGCATGTCCTATCATGAACTTCATGGTGGATGGTCAAGTGCCGGCGGATGAAACCGAGGCCCGCCGGGTTATAAGGAGATCCAAAGCGTATACCATCATCAACAAAGAAATATACAAGAGAAGTACCACCGGAGTATTGCAGAGATGTGTCGAATCTGCGGAGGGTCTGGAGATGCTCCGGGAAATTCACCAGGGGGAGTGTGGTCACCATGCTTCGTCCAGGGCATTGGTGGCAAAGGTATTCCGGCATGGCTTCTATTGGCCAACGGCACTGCAAGAGGCAGAAAACTTGGTCCGGAAATGTAATGGGTGTCAAAGATATGCCCACCAGATTCATCAGCCGGCATCTGCCCTGAAAACTATCCCAATAACCTGGCCCTTTGCTGTTTGGGGCCTGGATATGGTCGGGGCTTTTAAGCCGGCCAGAGGGAAGATGACCCATATCCTGGTCATGGTGGACAAGTTCACCAAGTGGATTGAAGTGAAGCCCATAAGCAAGTGTGATGGTCACACAGCAGTGAAATTCTTAAAGGATATAATCTTGAGATATGGTGTTCCTCATAGCATCATCACTGACAATGGGTCAAACTTTGCCCAAGGGCCATTTGCCAGATTTTGTGAGGAAGTGGGAATCCGGCTGGACGTTGCGTCGGTTGCCCACCCTTGTGCCAATGGCCAAGTAGAGAGATCGAATGGGCTAGTATTATCCGGCATAAAACCCCGGCTGATAGAGCCCCTGGAGAAAACTCCGGGATGTTGGCTAGATGAGCTGCCAGCAGTGCTGTGGAGTTTAAGAACAACTCCGAATAGATCAACAGGCTACACACCATTTTTCCTGGTGTATGGAGCAGAAGCTGTGCTTCCAACAGATGTAATACATGATGCACCAAGAATAGTGCTATATACTGAGGAAGAGGCTAAAGAAGCCAGAGAAAATGATGTTGATCTGCTAGAGGAAGCAAGGGAAATAACTCTGTCAAGAACAGCAGTGTATCAGCAGAACCTCAGACGCTATCATGCGCAGAAGGTAAATCCAAGGAGATTTCAAGAGGGAGATCTAGTACTCCGGCTAAAGCAAGGAACAGAAGGCCGGCATAAGTTAACTCCTCCATGGGAGGGGCCATTCATTGTGAGCAGAGCTCTGCACAATGATGCCTATTATCTTATAGATGCGCAGGACCCCAAGAAGAATAAGGCGGACAGGTCCGGAGAAGAAACCAAGAGGCCATGGAACATAGCTCTACTGCGCCCCTTTTACTCCTGAGCAACACAATGTATGTATTTCCATATTTTCCTTTGTATGCCGGCGTGTTGTGCCGGCACAAGACTAATGAATGAAATGCCGGCATCCCGAAGAAGCCGGGTAACTAGCTCCGAGGTATATTTGTTGTTTATTTACAGTTCTTTATTATATGCCGGCTGGCTTTATTTGAATGTTTCTTATGTCGGCCTAGTAATGTGTCGGCACCAAAGGCCACTCTTCGACTCAGCTGCTGTCCGAAACCCGGCTTCATGGCTAGCAAGAGTAGATGCCGGAGATTGTCTACACATGGAAAACGGCTAAGGAAATACAAAGCAAGCGAACCGACATTTTCGTTAAAGCTAAAGTTAAAATTTAAAGTGTCGGATGATTTGAAGTCTAAGTCTCAAAGTTAAAGTACTGTATGTTCGAGGAAGCAACCTTGAGACTCATACGTCGAAAGCCAATTGAGGTAGACAAGTAGCCAAGGTTGTGAAATTGAGGAAACAGGAAAACAACTCGGTGACTTAGCCAAAAGATGATCCGGCATTAGTAACAAGCAAACCAAGAAAAAACTTGTTTAGGTAGCAAACCAAAGGAAATTAAGCGTGTATATTACATCTGCACCCGGCATACCGGGGATCTGATAAAACTTAAAGTTTTTATGCTGCAAAGTCAAGGACCAGGGGCAGAAGCAGAGGCGCCGGCTGGTGGAGCAGTGGCGGTGGAGATGTCGGCTTCAGGAGTGCCGGACCCAGCAGATGGAATGGAGCCATCACCTCCGCCCGGGGCAGATGCCTGTTCCGGGACATCAGTGTCGGCCTCTTCAGCTTCATCTTCATCCTGGCTGGAGTCGGAGCCCTCAGCAGCGGCGGATGTCCCGGCATCGTCCTTCTTCTCCGGCTCACGGATATCCTGAACGAAGGCGTCGGTGTCGGCATAGTCCACATAGCTGTGGGCCAGCTCCCGTCGGCGCCGGATGTGTTCCGGATCCGTGGTCCAGATGGATCCTTCGCGCACAGTGCGCAAAGTCTCCAAGTCAGCCTTTTCATACCAGGACAAGAAGTAGCTGAGAGCTTCGTCAGCTCCAACCCTCGCGCCGGAATCTCGCCACTCCCGGAGGCGAACCTTGGCCAGCTGCAGATCGTTGCCGAGGTCGACGGGATCAGTGGGAGTCCTTTGTCCCGGCCAGAGGGCAGAGAATGCCTCCTGGGCGCCATATAAGAGTTCTTCGGTGTAGAGCGTCATGGCGTTTTTCCGGGACTGCAGAGCCAGCAGCTGCTCCGACATGTCCCAGTTGGGCGAGTCAACCGGAACACCCCGGTTTTCTCGATCCAACTGCAAAGCCCTCTCAACGTCTTCGACGGAAGCGGGAAACATGTCTGAGGAATAGAAACAATGTTAGCAAAAGGAGAATATGTCGGCATAGATGCTATGCCGGAGAGAATTACACCATGTCGGGAAGGATAAAGGGAAAGGATTAGAAGCTTACTGGCAAGGTCGGCATTCAGCTGTGCAACTGTAACCTCCCATTTGGTGGCCTGCTCCTTCAGGCTATCCAGTTCAGCGTGGGCGTCGGAGGCATCAGTCTCGGAGGTGACAAGCAGGGACTGGGTTTTCTTCAGTAGGCCCTCCCTCTGTTCCTTTTCGTCCAGAAGCTCGGTGATCCGGCCCTTCAGCTGCTCAACCTCGGCCTTGTGACCGGCATCTCAGTCGTCCAGTTGCTTGGCTACATCCACCGAGGACACACAGTCCTGGTGGCGTGCCTCCAGTGCAGCTTTCTCGTCTGAAAAGATTTGAAGTCAAAACAAGGATTTGAAGAAAGAAAACAGTGAAAACATTAAAGGATTTGAAGTACAGAAGGATTAGTTGAAGATTAAGGGGATCCGGCATACCTGTCAGTTCCTTCACTCTCTTGGTAAGCTCGGTGACTTGGGCTTCGGCACCAGCTGCGAAATGTCGGACAAAGATTAGGTGTCGGCATATGCCGGCCAGAGGTCTATTGAGAAGGGGCAAGGTATGTCGGCTGAAATTACCTTTCTGGGACAGCTCCAGCTGAAGCTTGCTATGCTCGTCGGATAACTTCCGATGCTCGCATACCAAGTCATGATACAGGTCGGCCCGGGTGTTGTTCATGCGCTGCAAAAGTGCCCGGATTTAAAATATCAGCAGAGAAATTCGGCATGGAAATTAAGTTTAAAATTCTATCAAGTGATCATTCTACTGAAGACCCGGCACAGGTGCTGCGCACCTATCCCGGCCCTCGGAGACTAGGATTTGAAGCTCGAAACGAGCTTATATCTCGGTCGAGAGGATTTGAAAGATAATTGAGATGTGAAATTGCTAAAGACCCGGCACAGGTGCTGCGCACCTATCCCGGCCCTCGGTGACTAGGATTTGAAGCTCGGATCGAGCTCATATGTCGGCAGTTAATTCAAAAGCAGCTAAGTGCAAAAGGTCTTGGAAAATCCCGGATGTCCGTATCCCGGACAGCCGACATTTTCGGGGACTGGGGATATCTATATGTAAAGGACTTACGTTGGTGGCATCGGCCAGGCGATGAAGTCGTTGCTGAAGACTGAGAAGTTCACAGGCAATAGGAATGGGCTTCGCGGCCAGGATATCAGCTGGGTTGCCGGTGGCTGAAGCTTCGGCCTGTTTCTTCTTCTTGGATTCAGCTGTGTCCAGGGAGTCGGCGTCATTCCATTTCTCGCAGCGCTCCTTAAGAGAGCCGAGGCTCTGGTCACTTTTCGTCAGAAGAGGGACGATGCCCTCGAGTTCTGGTGTGTCGAAGAAGCTGGCCCGGTAACCAGGACGGGTTGCTGCCCTGCCAAGATGCAGGGCCAGAGCAGAGCTGGTCCGGGACGCTGCTTTAGGAGGAACAGTGGCGGCGGAAGGCGTGCCGGACTTGCTAGGCTGGAACTTGAGAGTGCCGGACTTGGCCTGGGCGGTGGTCTTGGCCGGGGCAGTGGCTTTGGCCGAGGCAGTGGCCTTGGTCGGCGCAGGAGTCTTCTCAGAGGATGGAGTCTCGGGTGCGGGCTGTTCCGGCGCGGCCGGTGCATCTTGGCCAGCAGAGGCAGGATCCGGAATAGTCCGGACTTCCGGCACTAAAGGGCCTTTACCCTTGATGTCTGCTCCGGCGTCTTCAGTTGTGCCGGCGTCGCTGGTGGGCGCACCGGAGTCTGGTGCTTCTTGGTGGGCTCCTGTGTCCATGTGGACATCAGGAGCCGGAGGTTCCTGTTGAGCCCCCGAGTCCATGTGGACGTCGGGGGCAGAGGTGTCTTATTCCGGCGGAGGAACGTCCTTCGCCGGGGAGGAGGTCTTGTCGGGCGCAGGCGAGGATGCCGGCGCCGGGGAGGTCGTGTGTCTAGCAGAGGGTATGTCGGAGGTAGCGGTGGCCGTGGGCTTGGTAACTTTCGGGTCGCCACTCGAGCCAGAAGCTTGTTCCGGCGCAAGAGGAGCTCTGAAAGAGAAAAAAACGCCAAGTCAATAATGCAAGCAAGAGATATGTCGGAAATGAAACAAGCAGAAGGAACTTACCCCGCGGCGACAGGTCTCGGTTTCTTCAGTATGGGCACGCCGACCTTCTGCCTCTTCGACTTCTGAGGTATGTCGGGCTGGGGCTTCACCCCTCGCTTCCGGCCGGCACGTCCGCCGGTGGAAGGAGGTCCCTGGTTCAGAGGGGCGGCGTCGATAACCATATCGTCCGGGATAGCTGAGGACGGCATTGGAAACTCGTAAGCAATAGGTGTTTCTGGAAAGGCATACGCAAGTGGCATCGGGTCATAGTACAGCAGGATCTCCTCGTCAGAATCAATCTCACTCCGGTCTTGAGTACAATGCCGGGATGAAGAGCCCTTACCCATGGCAGCTGCAGCACGGGTGCTCCTGGGAAGCTTATCCCAATGATCCGGATCTTCAACATCCGCAACAGTGCGGTCCGCCGCGATCTTGATCCGGGAGTTCTCCATGGCTTGGAAGCTGAATTTCTGTATAAACAGCAAAGTCAAGTATTCAGACAAGGAAATATGCCGGTGGAAGGGGTATGTCGGATCAATATGATATGTGTCGGCAAACAGACATGTGTCGGCTTAAGTATCTATGTGCCGGACATGGACTTTATGTATCGGATAAGATGGTTTACCATTGGGGCGGGCCTATCCCGGCTGTATGGTTCTAGCCCCCAGGCAAAAGTGGCCTGAGAGGACTTGCAGACATCCTTAATCCGGCGCAGAATGTCGGCCGGAGTCAGCTCGTGTGTGGAGTGCCGGGTGGGGTCCATTGGCCCGCTCATCTGGCAGATCTTGTGCGACCGGCGCTGCAGAGGGGAGACGCGCCGGCTTATATAGCAGGCCACCAGGTCTTGAGGAGTAAGACCGGCATCCCGGAGCTCGCCCTTAACCCGGTGAAGCGCATTCACCGGCATCACCGAGTTCTTCGGGTTGTAGGTCCAGTTCGTCATAGCCAAGGGTGGCTCGTCCACAAATGGCGGCAGGTTGAGCAGATCCTCGTCGGTGGTGTTCTTGACGTAGAAGAAGCTTTTCTGCCACTTCTTGCAAGATTCCAGGAGCTCCACCTTAGGGAAGTCCGAGCCCTTTCGAGACATGATGGTGGCCGCGCCGCAGAGGGTCATGGGGCGGTCCTTCTTTTCCTGGGCCGTCTCCGGCGGGTCGTCCTTGCTCCGGGGCGGCTCTTGGACGACTTGCTTCCGCAGTTGGAAGTACTTCGCCCAACCTTGAGTAAGGGGCTCTATGCCGGCATAGCCCTCGCAAAAAGCAGCGAAGGCGGAGAGGATCATCACGGCATTGGCCGGGATATGATGAGGTTGTAGGTCGTAGGTGTTGAGGAAGTCCCGGAAGAAGTCCGATGCCGGCAGGCCGAAGCCACGCTCGAAGTGGGCGATGAAGACGACGCGTTCGCCAGGTTCAGGTGCCGGCACAGTTTCTCCTGCTGGTAGCCGGCATGCTACGCCCTCCGGGACTCTCCTGGTGGAGGTGACCCAGGATATGTCGGCCGGAGTAACCTCCGACCCCTCCCAGCCGGAGCGTCCTTGGGCTCGGGCCGAGGTATCTTCCTCAGAGGCCGAGGTGCCCGTCATGCTTGAAGATGCCATCTTAGTGGCCGGGACAAGGCGTGACAGCCGGAGTCCCGTGATGTTATTCCTATCAAGGCCGGAGAAAAGAGGGAGGTTAGTCTCTCCAGCATACCACTCTCCCCAAGGTTAGCAGAAATCAAAGATCTACCGAGCCAGTTAAAACAGGAAACAAATAAGGGTAAAAATTCTAAGGAAGAACACCTGTGAGCGCTGTTAGCAATGCTAGTCGAATCCAGAGAGGAACTGCACTAGATCTATGCGGATATGGCTACCAATGCGAAGCTATGAAGAAGCATCAAAGAGGAAGAACAGAGGGAGAGAGGAACTCACCGGAGTTTGGCCGACGGCGAAAGAACGACGACGGCGAGCGTACAGAAGAAGATCCAATCTCCCTGCAATGCTGCAGAGAGAAGAGGCGGCGGCGGTGGCGTCGTCAATGGTGATGCCGTGCGTCGTCGGGCGTCGGCGCCGGAGTAGAGCGGGTCGTCGGCGGCGCTCCTTCTCTGTCCCTCGGTCCGGCGGCGAAGCGCAAGGGGCAGGAGAGCAGAAGAGGAAGAAGGCACTGTGGCGGGGGTAAAAAGAGCAAGTTTACCCCCACCCCATATTTATACCGAAGAGGCAGGGTCGTGGGGATCGTGGGTAGTGCTCCACTCCCCCGACCGTTCCTGCAGAGAGTCGCCACGTGGCGGCACAGAGTGGGGCGGCGGTTCCGGTAACCGTGCCATGACGCAATGATGGCGAGGAGTAACTGCACTGTGAACCGTCACATCGTGGGTGACCGTTCGAGGTGGCAGGACAGTTACAAGTTTCGATGCAAAGCTGTCAGGCATGGCTTCTCGAGGAAGACTCGTCTATATGTCGGATTAACTGCCCGATGTATATGTTCCGTCCGGAATACCCTCGGGACCGGCCGGAATAAGTTTTGGAACAGGAACAGAGGCCGGGATATAATCTGATCACCGGGACATAATGAAGAAAGGTATGTTGAACCTGTCGAGGCTCCACAGCTATGACTGGGGAACCTCGGCAGCTTCGGGGAGTAGTGTCGGGGGGATAACCCCCGGTAGGGTCAAGAGACTAGAAAGACACAAAGTCTATGGTTGACTTATGCCGGGTTATCAAGAAAGGGCCTGGCCGGAATATAAGAGCATCGGCCAGGCCGGCATATGTGTGTATCCCGGCTAATACTTGGATATGCCGGTATAGCCGGAATACTGGTATATGTGTGCCGGCATACTTAGATATGCCGGCCTAACCATTTGGTGTGTTGTGCAGGAGCAGGGGAGGCCGGATTACCCGACCCTCGTAGGTCGTTGGTCCGGCATATATGTCCTGGGTATGGCCAACGGTCATATCCGGGATACTTAAGTCAACCAAGGTGTCACATCCCTACAATCAAGGAAGAAAACATCCAAGCATGGTAGCAGAGTAAGATGGCAGGGTGCACAGTGGAGGTTACCTACCCTCACTGTGCACAAGTACGAGCTCACCGCACAGAGGTAAGGCCACAGTTCAAGAGGTACAAGGTACAGGGATATGGCGTCCCATCGAGAGCAATCAGGGGCAAAGTCAAGGGTCTCTGCCATCGTCACCAGCTCCTGTTTGGAGTGTAGCCCGTGTCTTGTGGTCTTGTATGACCGTTGTAACCCTGGCCACCACTATATAAGGTGGCATAGGGAGCCCTGGTAAAGGGTTGGTCACTCTGTGTTCCTACACTTAGCAGTTCATCTTCCTTCTCTAGCAGAGAGCTTGGAAGCACCATTGTTGTGTACTACATCGACCCAAATATACAATCAGTAGAGCAGGAGTAGGGGTGTTATCTCCTTACGAGAGCCCCGAACCTGGGTAGATCTGTGTTCCTTTCTGTCGTGCTCTTTAGCCCGTTCCCCTCTCCCGAATCCTCCAGCATCTAGTTCGGCCCCCATTTAAGCCATCCTATGACATATGTTGTTTCACCACGACGACACCGGGGATGAACTACTCCCTCCTCATCATAGGAGACAGCAAGGTTGATGGAGATGGCGGTGAGGTCGATGGAGACGGCGGAGACAGCGATGGAGACCGATGGAGATGGCTCCGGGGGCACTTCCCCGTCCCGGCAGGGTGCCGGAACAGAGACTTCTGTCCCCCGAAATTTGGCTTCGACGGCGGAGGCGATACAGAACTGTTCTGGAAATTTTGCCGACCCCTTTAGGGTTTTCCGTCCCGAGGCTTTATATAGGCGAAGGGGCGATGTGAGAGGGCTGCCAGAGCCTCCTCACACAGGCCTGGCCGCGCCGCCCCTGTGTGAGGGAGGCATGTGGCCCCTCTCCTTCCTCTCTTCGGATGTCTGGATGCTCCCGGGAAAAATAAGACTTCTGGCTTTTGTTTCGTCCAATTCTGACAATATTTCCTGTGTATCACTTCTGAAACACAAAAATAGCAGAAAACAGGGAACTGACACTATGGCACTTGTTAATAGGTTAGTTCCGGAAAATGCATAAAAGTGCCATGAAGTGTAACGAAACAGTAGGCAAATGGTGTAAAAACAAGCATGGAGCATCAAAAATTATAGATACGTTTGAGACGTATCACTTGATGTTCAAAGCTTTCTATGCATCTCTCATGAAAAAGGCAAACTTCTGCCTAATCAGATGGAAATGGGTCTAATTTGAACTACAAGTGCCTCATTGAATGTTCATGATTTTTTCCAAAAATCATTTTTAGATGCACAAGTATATATTTCATCATAGATCCAACGATAGTTAGGCAATAATCAACCCTTAGCTAAGAAGGGCCATGCCCACCGTTTTGGTCGCATTTTGAATTGAGCATAAGAAATTCAAAAAATATCAAACAAATGTGAAACCTTTGCATTGTGTCATGTAATGTGACCTAGTATTAAGGAACAATATCAAACTTGGACTATCGCAAATATTCTAGAAAACCCTTCTCATAAATGAGCTACCATGTATAGAGTTCCATGGCTTTCAAGCCAAATGAGCTAGGTCAAGACCAAAATCATGGCATAGTTTCTTAAAATGATCCCATATTGTGCACATGTGTGATTAATGTCATGTCAAACAATGTTTATTTTGGGTGTTTTCCTTTTCTTCACATAAAAAGTTCATTTTTCATTTTCCAAGTGTTAAAAATGGGTTTTTTTGTGAAACAGCTACCAAATATTGGATCTTGAATTGGACCAAATTATTTTTATAAAGTAATATATCATATTTTATGCACATATCTCCAAATATTTGAGTGTTCAAAGCTTTCCATACATCTCTCATGAAAAAGGCAAACTTCTGCCGAATCAGCTGGAAATGAGTCTAATTTGAACTACAACTACATTGTCGCTTCCCCATGATTGTTTGCAAAAATAATTTTAAGTTATAAAAGTAGCTATTTCATCATAGATATAGTATTTTTTTTGCAAGATTCAACACCTAGATAAGAAGGGTCATGCCCACTGTTTTGACTATATTTTAAATACACCATAATAGCATTCTAGTGATTAAATTTCATTTTCTAAATTATTTTTGCAGTAGAAAATATTTAGTATTACTATATATGTAATAAATAGAATTTACAAAGTTTTTTTGACTTCATTTGCCATTGTGTTGAATCTTCTTCCAATCTTTTATGTTAAAATCTTAAACAAATGGAAAAGATAAAGAAGAAGAAAAAACCAAGCGGCTTGTCAACAAAGGCCCAGGCCTTGTTGACAGCGGCCCAGGCCCAAGTGTTACCGTAAACTTCTTATTAAAATTCTGATTGCAAAGCCAACTAACACAACGAGATATGTGCCTTGGTGGTTATGAGTTGCCCGCCTAGTTGTCAGGTTGCGGGTTCGAGTCCCCCGCGGGCTGTTTTGTTTTTGAAGAAGTAGACAGAGATTGAAGGGAATGAATGCTTTATTGATACAATCGTTCGGGTATTTATATGCCCTGAACGGATGGGTACAATGTCGGTTACAGTGATTGGCGTCCTTTCTAAAAGACACCGCGACGGTTCACTATTACAGCGGTTGGACAAATCTATTATTAATTAGTTAACACTAATTAATTCCTAACACTCCCCCTTGGACAACGCTGTCTTCAAAGGTTTCCATGTGTTGAAATTCTCCATAGCGCTCCAAGTGTTGGAAAGTCTTGATAGTCCTTATTCTTGAAATTTTGAATTTATACAAGCTATGGTCTCCATAATCCTGTAGGAAAAATATAAGGAGAAATATAGGAATCCGATATACCGTTGGTATAATAATTGTATCATTAAAACCTATATGAGAAATCCGTTGGAGAACTCATAAGGGAAGAGTACAATATATTATTTTCGAATGATAAATACTAAGTTCAGTCCTAGGAGATTTCTCCCCCTGAACTTCGCAAATTTCGAAGTCGTCTCATACCAATGCCATGAATGCATTTTTGAAATGCAGCTGTTGGTAAAGACTTAGTGAACAAATCTGCAAGATTGTCACAAGATTTTGTTTGTAAAATATCAATTTCTCCATTTTTCTGTAATTCATGAGGAAAAAACAGTTTTGGAGCGATATGTTTTGTGATATTACTTTTAATGTATCCTATATGCATTTGAGTAACACATGCAGCATTATCTTCATAGATAATGGTTGGTGATTCTAATGAACCAATACCGCATGATGTTTGGATATGATTAATCACTCTACGAAGCCATACACATTCTCGCGAGGCTTCATATAATGCAATTATTTCAGAGTGGTTGGTGGAAGTTGCTACTAAAGTCTGTTTTGTTGACTTCCATGAAATAGCAGTTCCACCATATAAAAATACAAATCCTGTTTGTGATCTGGCATTATGGGGATCAGATAGATAGCCAGCATCAGTATAACCAATTAAGGTCATTTCTTGATTTTTCCGATAGAATAAACCAAGATCTTTAGTACCCTGTAAATATCTGAAGATATTCTTTACTCCAGCCCAATGGCGTTTTGTTGGAGCTGCACTATGTCTAGCCAGTAAATTTACTGCGAAGGCAATATCTGGTCTAGTACAATTAGCAAGGTACATTAGTGTTCCTATGGCGCTAAGGTATGGGAACTCAGGTCCCAATACATCTTCATTATCATCCCTAGGTCTAAAAGGATCTTTTTCCATATCAAGGGATCTAACGACCATGGGTGTTTTGGATGGATATGATTTATCCATATTGAATTTTTCCAAAACTTTCTGAATATATGCGGGCTGATAAACGAGTATTCCTGAGGGAAGGTGCTCAAGTTGTAAACCTAAGCAGAATTTGGTTTTCCCCAAATCCTTCATCTCAAACTCCGTCATTAAATGATTGCATGCTACAGTTATATCTGCTGCGTTGCCAATGATGTTGAGATCATCAACATATACTGAGATGATGCAAAATCCTTTTGAGGATTTCTTTATGAAAACGCGTGGGCAATCATCATTATTTGAGTATCCTTTATGGATAAGGAACTCACTAAGCCGGTTATACCACATTTTACCCGACTACTTTAAGCCATAGAGTGACTTTTGTAATTTTACACAATACATGTTGCGATTTATATTTGGATTCGGAATTTTAAGTCCATCAGGGACTTTCATATAAATATCCGCATCGAGTGACCCATATAGATAAGCGGTCACTACATCCATTAACTGCATTGATAAATTCATTTGTACTGCCAATGATATTAAGTATCGAAACGTAATTCCACTCATTACAGGAGAATATGTATCGTCGTAGTCGATACCGGGTCTCTGCGTAAACCCTTGTGCTACTAGCCTCGCTTTATATCTCACCACCTCATTGTTTTCGTTCCTTTTTCAAACAAAAACCCATTTATCTCCCACAGGGAAGACTTTATGAGGAGTAGGTATTACTTTAGAGAATACCTCTCTTTTGTTAAGCGAGCGCAGTTCTGCCTCAATTGCCTCCTTCCATTTAGGCCAATCTGAGCGCTTCAGGCACTCTTTCATAGATTTTGGCTCTGGATCTAGTTGAAGTGTTTTAGCAATTTTAGAGGAGAAATATGTGTCGACAAGTGTAGTCTTTCTATTATATGATTCTCTTGAATCGATATAGTTTGTGGAAATTTCATTAACTTCTTCAGGCTCCGTGTAATTTCCCATAACAACGGAGTCCGGTTGTTTCGATGTCCCAGCATTAGAATTTGTGTGCACATTTATGCTAGGTTCTTGATGTTGAACATCATCTTGGTGTCTATCAACTTCAGGTTGATTTGCATTTACCGTCATAGATTTTCTTTGTTTCCGCGGTGGCTTTAGAGAAGCCTTTTCCCTTGAGACCGGATTTCTCCCCCTTTTATTTGCAATTGGGAGTTGAGTAGTTTTATTTGGTACCTCTACTCGTTCTGGTACATTAACTGCAGGGATATATGATTTAGTGACACCTTTGTGATCAGTAAATGCGTCTGGCAAGTTGTTTGCAAAGTGTTGCAAATCTATTATTCTCTGAACTTCAGATTCAGATTCTTTAGTACGTGGATCTAAGGATTGGATGCCTGTTACATTCCAATCTATTTCCTGGCATTCTTTGTGGTAAGTTTCTCCCCCTAATGCCGGGAAATGATCCTCATCAAAAATTGAATCAGCGTACCGGGCTGTAAACAGGTCCCCTGTTAGGGGTTCTAAATATTTTATAATTGACGGAGAGTTGTATCCCACATAGATTCCTAGTTTTCTATGAGGGCCCATGGAGGTACGCTGCGGTGGTGATATCGGTACGTATATAGCGCAACCGAATTTTCACAGGTGGGAAATACTTGGCTGATTGCCTCGTACTATTTGAAATGGGGAAGTTTCATGATATGCAGTTGGTCTGACTTGTATCAGATCTGCGGCGTGTAAAACCGCATGTCCCCAACAAGAGGTTGGTAAATTGTAATTCTGCAATAATGGTCTAGCAATTAATTTTACTCTTTTGATTAAAGATTCAGCCAACCCATTTTGAGTATGAACATAAGGTACAGAATGTTCTAGATGAATACCTAATGCCATACAATAATCATTAAATGCGCGTGAACTAAATTCAGCTGCATTATCCATTCTTATTGTTTTGATCCTGTGTTCAGGATGATTTTCTCTTAATTTGATAATTTGAGCAATTAATTTGGCAAAGGCATGGTTACGTGTTGATAATAAACACACATGTGACCATCTAGTAGATGCATCGATTAGCACCATAAAGTACCTAAATGGTCCAGATAGAGGTTGTATTGGACCACATATATCTCCCTGAATTCTTTCAAGAAAATTAAGTGACTCATTTTTAACTTTGAGGTAGGATGGCTTAATAATTAATTTCCTAGTAGCACATGCGGTGCATATAAAGTCTGATGACTTAGGAAATCTTTTGATTGGTAAATTATGACCAATAGAATTGCTTATAATTTTTCTCATCATACCTATTCCAGGATGACCAAGGCGATCATGCCAAGTCTTGAATTTATCAAGATTTTGAAAAATTATTTTCTACGCAACATAAGGTACGGGTTTGATGTATGTAAAGTATAATCCGGAAGAAAATGAAGGGAATTTTTCAAGAGTTTGTTCCTCGTATCCGTCACTTTTTGTTAAAAGCAAGTATTCTTTCTTATCCATCTTTACGGTTTTAAGATGGAAATCATTTGATCGGATATCTTTGAAACTTATAAGGGTACGTGTAGATTCAAGATACAAGAGTGCATTCTGCATTACTATAGTAGTACCCATAGGGAGTGTGAATGTGGCTCTTCCTGAACCAATTATTGCTTTATTGCTCCCGGTTATAGTCATAACATCTTCCTTTCTCTTAGTAAGAGTTTGGAAGTATTTTGTTTCCCTTAGAATTGTATTAGTGGTAGCACTATCCACTAAACACAATTCTTCTTCCATCGGATTGTTTCCCGTAAGATTTCTAAAAAATAGAAAGAGAATTATTTAGAATAAATTTATTTTATTCAAATATTCATCAAATTACATACATAGTATTTATATTACAAATTTGAGATATAAATACATTATAATATTATGTCTGATTCACATAATACAATATACAAAGTCTAAAAGACTTTATTCTACTTATTGGTATACAATATATATAACATCTCGTAGTATTTTAAGTAGCTAAGTGACATCAATGCTTTAGGAGATCAATTCATGTCTCCAAAAACATCTTGGGTGTAATCCACAAGCATGTCTTCATCGAGGATGATGTTGTCCTTTGGCTTAAATTCTTCAATAGCACTTTGAGAAGGACCAGCTTGAGGGTTGTCTTCTATGGCATTGAAGTGAGCTTCAGCCTTGTTTCCATGAACTTGCTTCCCTTTTCCTCCATACTTCATGTATAGATCCACAAGGTGTTTGGGAATACGACATTTGTTTGTATGATGATTCGCACATCCACACCTTTGACAAACTTGAGAGTTGTCATTTTGATCATTTTTCTTGAAATGAACTTTACCCTTAAATTGACCATTAGTCTTGTGACCATTGTTCTTCTTCCACTTTCCCTTGAATTTTCGAAAGTTCCTTTTACGGCCTCCAGATTTATTAGTAAAATGAGCGTTAGCATGTGCTTCAGGAATTGGCGTCGCGCCCGTTGGGCGGGAATTATGATTCTTCATGAGAAGCTCATCATGCTTCTCAGCCTGAAGTAATGTGTATATAAGCTCGGAATACTTTGTGTATTTCTGTTGACGATATTGTTGTTGCAATATCCTCATCGAGGGATGGAAAGTGCATAGAGTTTTCTCTATTAAGTCCGCATCTGAAACTTGCTTGTCACAAAATCTCAGTTTGGAGTTAACTTTATGCACGACAGAATTATATGCCGCAACAAACTTGAAGTCCTGGAACCTTATGAGAGACCATTCTCTCTCGGCTTTCGGCAACATAACCACTCTTTGTTGGTCGTATCTCTCCTTGAGGGAGTTCCATAAAGCTAGTGGATCCTCCTCCATCATATATTCATTTTTTAAATCAGGATGGAGATGGTGCCTTATGAAATGTAATGCCGCATACTTTACCACTAGGGGTATTTCTGGAGCATTTTCAGGGGGTGTGGTAATTGTGGGACCAAGTCTACGACTAGTTAAGTTTATTTTCATATCCATGGCCCATGATAGATAGTTACTTCCATCAACTTGCAGTTCTTGGAACTCTTTTTTATTTATGTCACCCATTTTTCCTACATGTGTGAACATGCATTTAATTAATTTTACTTGATAGTAAAAAAAAATTTGGTAAACAACAAATATGTTCTAGAGGAACAATTTGAAAACTGATGCTCTAAGCCATATATGTGTAGATCTTCGAATTTCAAGTTAACACATTGTAGATAATCTCCACTTTTATGGAGTACATCTCTCAGTAGTAGGAAGCATAGTCTGACATTTGTCAGTAGACGCCTTATCCTATTACCTTATGTTATACTTTGAATTGAATTATTTGGAAGAGCACTTTGTAGGTAATCTTATCATCGTAATGACGAATAAGTACACCTCACAGTAATGGATAATCTGCAGTTTGTGCAGTAGATGCCATTACCTTGTGATTCACAAATAATATTCGAGATAGTCACATTTTTTTTATCTCATATTTTATGAATGAGAAATTTTGGCAAGAAAATTAAGTTTCGAGCATCGGATAGAATTGTTGTACCAAATAACATGTTATAAAATGCTAGATGCAAATATATTGATAACATGTCATATTAATAGACATA
Source organism: Dactylis glomerata (assembly GCA_007115705.1). Classification (NCBI taxonomy): domain Eukaryota; kingdom Viridiplantae; phylum Streptophyta; class Magnoliopsida; order Poales; family Poaceae; genus Dactylis; species Dactylis glomerata. Next base: position 729,738 of record QXEO01000758.1, read on the forward strand.
ATGTCTAAAATATATATTTACATCACAATCGACTGTTACACTGAATAATAGACAAATATAATCTCTAAACAGAAGTTTATAGACTGTCTATACTCCTACAGTACTAGTACTAGTGGATGAATAGATAGAACAGTAAATTAATTTTTATTTTCACGGACGAGGTACAATGAACCGGTGACCTGTTAGACTCTTTTGGTCCAAGACCTGCTAGTGCTAGACGTTACCACTACTACGAGTAGTCAAATAGAAAGAGGAACCGGGGAGTGGATAAGGCGAGGCCTTCTCTCCCAAATTTCTCCAATCGACGACGCTGTGATTGACGCCGACGTCCATGGCCGGCGACTCAGCGCTGGCTGGTTTCAGTGGAGGGCTCGTGGAGGCGGAGGCCTCCCTCGGGGTTGGTGAGGCCAAGCTTCACCGGGGACCAAGTCCCGGCGCGGATGCCGGCAGGGCGAGCCGCCATGGCTCCTGCGAAGCGACGCAGCAGCAGGCGTGCCTCCGGCGAGGGCGTCGGAAGGGCGGCCGACGGCGCCATGTCCTCGACCTTCTCCTTCTTCTGCGCCTCTGGCGCCGGGAGGTTGAGGTCGGGGAGCACCGGGAGAGCGCGAGCGGGGGCTGCAGTCACAGCCGCGATCTCCTCCTTCTTCACCTCCGGCTGGAGGTTGGTGGCGAGCCCCGGCGGCAGCGCGTCCACGGGAGCCACGACGGGCAGTTCGAAGAACAACGTGAAGAAGTAGACAGAGATTGAAGGGAATGAATGCTTTATTGATACAATCGTTCGGGTATTTATATGCCCTGAACGGATGGGTACAATGTCGGTTACAGTGATTGGTGTCCTTTCTAAAAGACACCGCGACGGTTCGCTATTACAGCGGTTGGACAAATCTATTATTAATTAGTTAACACTAATTAATTCCTAACAGTTTTGCACCTTATTTCTTATGGGGCCGCCATGGCAGGTCAGTGTGGCCACGTTAGCGGTTGGTGGGGCTACCATGGCAGTTCGGTGGGCTGGCTGGCAGGTCTGTTCTATAGTGGGGCCGCCGCCATGGCAGGTCAATGTGGCCACGCTAGCGTTGGTGGGCCACCATGGCAGTGCAGTGGGGCCAGGCTGGCAAGCGGGACCAGGTTGGTCGGTTGGTGGTGACATGTAGTAGAAGTGTACACCGTGTAACTGAAAATTGACACATAGACATAACATGTAGGCGAAGTTGTTGATATGGGCAACAAATCATTTCATTATATTCTTATTTAAATTATATGACGATTCAAAATGGTCGTAAATGGTCGCAGAAAATGTCGTAAGCTGTACCCTTCAGCTTATGACGATTTTATCTGATGAAATCATGACGTTTTTGAGTCAAAACGTCGCAATTTATAAGGCTTTTAGCTATCTTAATTGGCTTACGACCATCTCGTATAGAATCGCCATAAATCTATGACATTTTCATTCGTGGTCACTACGAGAAGGTCACAAGTTGACATATTTCTTGTAGTGCCAACTCCCAAAAACCAAAGTTTTCCAATGTGTCCACCATATCTATCTATTAGCAATTTGCTATTCCAAGCACATTCATCTTGCTTTTATCTATCCTTCAAATTAAACTTTTTGTGTTATGTGAAAATTAGTCAGTAAAGCTCTCACGACCCTGACGGCACACTTTACTTTTCTTGCCTTTAATAAATTTGACATTGGCTCTCTTATGTTGACGTTATGCTTGCAAGTTTAAAGTTGGAAGTTAGCCCAGCCATGCCGTTATGGGGCAAGCTTTCAACATTGCACTTTCACTCATTTACTTGATATCGTGATATTTTGTTTATGGATACCTACGATGTGAAATAAGTTGGAAACTTGTGAGCTCATGGAGTTTGTATATGTGTTAGAGAAACGCCTGGGCCGCTAATCTAAGCCATGCATCTTTCATGGTGGAAATTTACAGCATGCCCATAGTGGACATTCGACGATGCATCTCAAAATAAAAAGCTATACCCATGGTAAATAAAAGAGATGTCGATGTGTTCATTGTCTGTTTGTCTTATCATTTTGATGTGGGATTATTCCATGTCATCGGGCAAGAGGTACCCCGTTGGTGTTCTCGATGATACATGTATGCTTACAATGACAAGAACTTGCTTGGGACCTGAGTCGAGTAGCATGAGGTTTGGGTATTCGTACTTCATGGGACACGAGATTTTCAACTTATGATTTGTTAAGAATATGCTTCATAATTGTACTCGCATTAACCTTAACCATTCAAGATGCCTATGATGGGGGCAATGAGAGCTCAAAGCTAGTAAGTATCATAATTTTTTGAGGTTTATAAAACTTGCAATCATTGCTTCCCTCTGCGAAGGGCCTTCTTTTACTTTTATGTTGAGTCTCCACCTTCTACCTTTATGCACCGTCTAAGAGAGCATAGTTGTCATTCTGAGTTTAATGTGCATAGTCTCAAAATTTATTATTGATTGATTCATGATTATGGTTTTGCTTGTTCTTAAATTATTTGTATCTAGTCACCCTCTTAAACTTGAAGGTGTCCTATGCATTTATGTTTTGCTATTCCATGAAGGACAAGCTGAAAACCACTTTGCTATGTTTTTCTATATGGTTGAAACACACACTTGACTCTCAATGCTTCATTACTCATGATCCTTTGTTTGTGTTACTTTTCATGTTATAACATGGTTGCTAAGTTTTATTGTCAAGATTATGTCTTTTATGCCCATGTTTAGAGTACTTTGATCTCAGCACTCAATGCTTTACATTGTTTGATAAAGATTGTGTTGGTGCATGTCACCTCAAAAATTATTGTTTTGTTATCACTTACCTACTCGAGGATGAGCAGGAGTTAAGCTTGGGGATGCTTGATACGTCTCAAACGTATCTATAATTTTTGGTGCTCCATGCTTGTTTATGCACCATTTGCTTTGTGTTTTGTTACCCTTCGTGGAGTTTTATGAATTTTCTAGAACTAACTTATTAACGAGATGCCACAGTGCCAGTTCCCTGTTTTCTGTTGTTTTGTGTTTCAGAAAAGCTACACAGGAAATATTCTTGGAATTGGACGAAACAAAAGCCGAAGTTCCTATTTTTCCAGAAGCGCGACGGAGTCCAAACATGAGACGGAGGGGGACCAGGGGCCGCTCACACCATGGGGTGGTGCGGGCCAGCCCTAGCCATGCCACTAGGTGGTGGAGCCACCTGTCCCACCTCCTGACGCCGCCCTTCCGCCTATATATTCCCCTCGATGGGAAAACCCTAAGAGCCCGATCAATTTTCCACGAAACATACTGTAAGCCACCGCCGTCGTCGATGTGAGATCGGGAGGGTCCAGAAGCTCTTCCCGGCACCCTGCCGGAGAGGGGAATTACGGCTGGAGGCCTTCTTCATCACCATGCCTGCCTCCGGGATGATGTCTGAGTAGTCTACCTTGGACTACGGGCCCATAGTAGTAGCTAGATGGTTGTCATCTCCTCCATGTGCTTCATGTTTAGATCTTGTGAGCTGCCAATCATGATCAAGATCATCGTTCTGTAATTCTACATGTTGTGTTTATTGGGATCCAATGAATATTGGTACTTTGTCAAGTTAATCTACTGATTTATCATCTTTATGTTATCTCTATGTTGTTTATGATCTTGCATGCTCTCCGTTGCTAGTAGATATCTTGACCGAGTAGATGCTAGTGACTCCAAGAGGGAGTATTTATGCTCGATAGTGGGTTCGTGCCTCTAGTAATCTGGGGGAGTGACAAAAACCTCTAAGGTTGTAGATGTGCTGTTGCTACTAGGGAGAAAACAACGATCTTGTGTTCAAGGACATTTGTATTGTTTACATTACACACTTTGCTTAAGGCGATAATCTGTTGCTTGCAACTTAATACCCAACGGTTGCTGGGACGACATCCGGCGGGTGGATTATTAGTCATAGATGCAGTTGGATTACGGTCTATGTATTATGTTGTAATGCCCAAGTGAATCTTATAGTGATCCTCATGACATTTGTATGCTTGCTTTATTCTATCAATTGCCCAACTGTAATTTGCTTGCCCAGCATGTTATTTATCTTACGGAGAGACACCACTAGTGAACTGTGGACCCCAGTCTATTCTTTTTCATTGTTATTACCGTTTACCATTTACCCGCTTTATTTATGTTCTTGCAAACTACTATCTTTTACCACTCGATACGCTTAATCCTTTGTTTACAGCAAACCGGTGAGATTGACAACCTCACTGTAAGTTGGGGCAAAGTACTTGGTTGTGTTGTGTGCAGTTTCCACGTTGCTGCTGGTGCAAAGCTACGCCCCAGATGAGGCACCATATATAAATTATCTGGAGCTGTTGCGAAGCTAGCGAGCATCAAACTTCGGAAGTTGGTTCTTTCTCCTACTGGTTCGATAAACCTTGGTTTCATACTGAGGGAAGGCTTGCTGCTGTGCTCATCATACCTTCCTCTTGGGGTTCCCAACTGGGCGGTTATCTACACGCCATCAGTCAGCTCCTTCTCCACGTCAAGAACCTTGCCGGCTTGAGCTCGCAGATCCTTAATCTGCTCCTCATGCTCTCGACGAAGCCGGCTGACCTCACTGGTTGACACCGAGTCGGCAAGCTGAGCTTCCAATGAGGAGATGCGAGCAGCAGCACCTGCACACGGAAGGTGTCAAAGGCGAGATGGCAGAAGGAAGACGAGTCGAAAGTGGAAGAGTTTGGCTTACCAAACAGCTTCTCTAGCCCCCCCCTTCAGGGCCTAGTACTGAGCCTTGCTAGCACGAAATTTAGCCAACATCTTCTGAAAGATGTTGGCCCGAAGTTCGTTGATACCCTGAAAGAGCAAAGGAACGATTTCAGCAAGAGTTAGTTCTGTGCCAGCTGCCGCTGCAGCTACCCCAAAACTCGGGGGCTAGTAGGAGGAGGAATTGGTCCCAAAATGACTGGCTCCAGCCCTCAGCCGGCGGATCGCATAGCCGGCGTCGCACTGCAGCCGACAAAACAATCCAGAATTGGGGAATGAGTTACTTACACCAACAGTCTTCTCCGCCTTGACAAACTGAAGGCCGGCGTTCCGCAACAAGTCCCTGACAGTAGAGAGTTGTTTGCTAAGCTCCTTCAAAGTCAAGGTTCCGGCTCCATACTCGCCGGAGCCGGCGCTGGATGTCGCATCAGCCCACTCCTTCTGGAGCCGGCTAGCAGAACTCTCGCTACCAGCGCCAGAGCCGGTCGGAGCCGTAGAGGCTTTCCCTCCTGGAGTGCCCTTGGCGGCTGCCTCAGGAGCAACGGTGGCCTCGCTATGGCTGATCTCCTCGGCTCGAGCCGCACGGGATCCATGAGAAGCACCCCCAGGGCTTGCATCGGCTCCAGTGCAGGTGAGGTCCACGGCCTCACTAGTTTTCTCTTCCGGCACGGGCATACCAGTTCCCGCGCATGGCTCGGACACAGCATCGGAGGAAGCTCATGCGGCTATCTCTTGAGACCCTTGCGTCCCGGCGCCAGCCAGAGCTTCTTCCACCACCTCCTTCACGGCCTCATGCGATTCTCCCTGGCCTGCTCGGCTAGAGAGCGCCCTAGCAGCAGCGGCCTCTTCCGTCACAACCTCATCAGTGGTTGCGCGAGATGCAGCGACCTCCTCCGTGGAGGTTTCCTTGGCCACGGCCTCCTTAGTCTGCTCCTGTTCAGCCTCAGCCGCGGCGACCATGTCGGCAGTAACCTCCTCCGCCACAATCCTCTGGCTAGCAAGCTCCGCCACGTCCTCCTCGGCCTTGCGGGCTTCTTCCTACGAAGCGCGATCCTTCTCCTCGGCATGACCCACGTCGTCACCGTTGCCCCCCTTATGTGCTCTCTCGCTATGTGAGAGGACGGAGACTGAAGATTCGGTCACTTCCGGCATTGTCGTCGGAGAGGATGGCAAAGCCCCTTGATGGGGCGTGGGCTTCAGGAATTTAGCTATGGAGATGGAAGCCCTGGAAGAGAAACGCCCCGCGTCAGGGAGTCTGGCAACATGACAACTGGAGGAATCATACCTCCGGTGGCAGCCGCCACAGCCACGTGAAGGGATATGACTCCAAGAACAGAAGATGGACCTATTTCTTCATTGTCATCGGACCAATCTCTTAAAGAGGAAGGACGGGGAGACTTACTCGAGTGGCCAAGGGATTCGCCTTGCCCTTCCAGCTCCTCGCTTCCGTCGTCGTCATGAACGGTGATAGAGCCCTCAGGGGCAACGCTGGAGCCATCGTAGTCATCATCATACTAGGCAACCTCATCATCCGGCTGCGCCCTATCAGCGTCGAAGCCGGCCTGGCGCATTGCCTGGTTTTCTGTAGTTTGCAGAGCAAGCAAATTCTTCTCAAGCCGGCAGGGCAACGTGTGCAAAGCCGGTCGGGAAGTTATTCAACCATCTGATATCCCAAGGCAGGACAAGTGAAGAGCCAGGTCAAGAGAGCTTACCTCTGCGATCTGATTGTCACGGTCGTGAGGCTTCATTCCCCACTTCCATTCGGCGAGCAACTTAACCTCGTCAATTTTTTTCGCCTTATGTACCACCACTGCAGCCGATAGCACCTTGGAGGAATGTCGAGTGGGATCCCTGTCAGACCCCAGGAAGGACTTCTTGTGTGACCGGCGTTGGAGGGGTGACACGTGAGCACTGATAAAGGCGAGCAAGAGGTCTGGCGCCTTCAGACCCCCCTCCCCTTGAAGAGCGATGATCTACTTCAGAATGAGGGCCATGTCTGGGCCAGGACCCAGAAGAGAGGCGCTCCAGTTATTGCGCTCGCTAGGCCCTCCTGACTCAAAGGGGGGCAGACTAACGTGGTTGACGTTCGTCCCGGGGATATTTGCATAGAAGAAGGAGCACTGCCACTTCTTGCAGGACTGCTTCCCCGATAGCTTTAGGAATCCGACAGTCTTGCGGGCATAGAAGGAGGCTGCCCCACACATCACTGGAATTGAGTCTAGTGTCTGGCTCTTGAAGTAAAAGAGCAGCCGGAACAGCTCGATGTTAGGCCAGATGCCCAAATATGCCTCACAGAGAGTGGCGAACGTGGATAGAGTCATCATCGCAATCACCCCGATGTGGTGCGACTGCAAATGGAAGTGATCCAGAAACTGTCGCAAGAAGCTACTCGTGGCAGCGCGAAGCCCCTCCGGAAGTGCTCGAAGAACACTACTACTTCATCAGGCTCCAGCGTGGGCACCCTCTTGCCGTTGGAAGGGCGGCACCGCATGAGATCTTTCGAAGGGATTAGCCGCCCTCGGCGCAGTAGCTCGATCCTCTTCTCCTTCACCCAGGACCCCTCCCAGGATCCCTTGGGTAAAGGGGCTGAGGCGGCACCTCCTCCCAAGGCGGCGCCCTTACCTTTCTGCTGAGCAACCTTTGGGGCCATCCTGGTCCGGATCTGGATGAATGGAATGGTGGCGGTGGAAGGACAAAACCCTAATCGGGTATGGCGGAGACTCTGAGCTAAGGGGATTGGAACAAGCAAGCAAGCAAAGAAAGAGAAGACGCGAGCAACTGGTAACCCGCACCCTCGAACGCCCCCTGTTTAAAAGGGGCAGGCTGCCGCGAGGGGATCGGTTGCGCACTTCGCCCGCGCTGGATCAGCAACCGCACTTCCTATCGTGTGCCACGATGGACATTCAAGAGGTTAACCGCTGCAGTTGCCACAAAAGATCGTGGATCTAGAGCCGATGGGACGCTTTGCTGTGGTTCGCCAACAAGTGGTGTCCAGGCCTAGATTTTGAGAGGTTCAAGTTCCAAGGAGCCGGACGCCGGCTGGTGGCTATGAGACAGCCCCAAGCTGGTTCGGTCCAGGAGCCGGCATGTCCCGAGACGGCCGGCGATACCCCACGGATCTTGAGCTCCATAGCTTTCCAACCGGATGAGAATCCCTGGGACTTCGACGGATGCAAATGAACTTCAGTGAGGAAAAGAACTCGCCGAAGCCCCATGTTGTCCCATGAGACTTTGCCAGTTTCGAGGGCTAGTATCATGGGGATGACCACCTGGGTATGCCGAGTGCAGCAGAACATGCCGGCTGGCATCCCAGGGATCAGCGCTACGATCGTCCAGCAGGGCCGGCTCCGCCCGAAGGGCCAGCTGCACCGGCTTCGGTGTTCTCCGTTGGCAGCCCAAGCCAGCAACGACGATGCCACTCCTAACCAATGCTTTATTAAAGCATGCAGGAACCCGACAGAAGTGGCAGAGGGCTGAGACCACGGTGACGCCAGCCCTGGACCGTCGCCACCAACCGCCCCAGTAAAGCAGCCTCCAACGGGAGGATCCGAGGCGAGCCAGGGGCATTGATACGTCTCAAACGTATTTATAATTTTTTATGCTCCATGCCTTTTTACACACCATTTGCATTGTGTTTTGTTACACTTCGTGGCATTTTTATGCATTTTATAGAACTAACCTATTAACGAGATGCCACAGTGCTAGTTCCCTTTTTTTTTGCTGTTTTTGTGTTTCAGAAAAGCTATACAGGAAATATTCTCGGAATTGGACGAAACAAAAGCTAGAATTCCTATTTTTCCCGACACGAGATGAAGTCCGAAGATGAGACGGAGGGGCACCAGAGGGCGACCACACCATGGCATGGCGCGGGCCACCCCCTGACCGCGCCATGACCAGGTGTGGGCCCCTGGCCCACCTCCTGACGCCGCCCTTCTGCCTATATAATCCCCTCGATGGGAAAACCTAAAGGGACCGATAAATTTTCCATGAAACCTACTGCAAGTCACCGCCGTCGTCAACGCAAGATCGGGAGGGTCCAGAAGCTCTTCCCGGCACCCCGCCGGAGAGAGGAATCACCGCCGGAGGCCTTCCTCATCACCATGGTCGCCTCCGGAGTGATGTGTGAGTACTCTACAGTGGACTACGGGTCCATAGTAGTAGCTAGAGAGTTGTCATCTCCACCTTGTGCTTCATGTTTAGATCTTATGAGCTTCCTATCATGATCAAGATCAATGTTGTGTAATTCTACATGTTGTGTTTGTTGGGATCCGATGAATATTGGTACTATGTCAAGTTGAATTGTTGATTTATGATCTTTATGTTATCTCTATGTTGTTTATGATCTTGCATGCTCTCCGTTGCTAGTAGATATCTTGGCCGAGTAGATGCTAGTGACTCTAAGAGGGGGTATTTATGCTCGATAGTGGGTTCATGCCTCTAGTAATCTGGGGGAGTGATAGAAACCTCTAAGGTTGTAGATGTGTTATTGCTACTAGGGAGAAAACAACTATCTTGTGTTCAAGGACATTCGTATTGTTTACATTACACATTCTGCTTAAGGCGATAATCTGTTGCTTGCAACTTAATACCTAATGGTTGCTCGGACAACATCAGGAGGGTGGATTATTAGTCATAGATGCAGTTGGATTACGGTCTATGTATTATGTTGTAATGCCCAAGTGAATCTCATAGTGATCATCATGACATTTGTACGCTATCTTTATTCTATCAATTGCCCAACTGTAATTTGTTTACCCAGCATGTTGTTATTTATCTTATGGAGAGACACCACTAGTGAACTGTGGACCCCAGTCCATTATTTTACATTGCTATTACTGTTTACCTTTTACTTGCTTTATTTACATTCTTGCAAAATACTATATTTTACCACTCGATACGCTTAATCCTTTATTTACAGCAAACCGGTGAGATTGACAACCCCACTGTGAGTTGGGACAAAGTGCTTGGTTGTGTTGTGTGCAGGTTCCACGTTGCTGCTGGTGTGAAGCTACACCTTGGACAAGTTCCTGGTGCCATTGTCTGGGGTTGTTACAAAGCTAGCGGGCATCGACCTTCTGAAGTTTGGTTCTTTCTCCTACTGGTTTGATAAACCTTGGTTTCACAACTGAGGGAAGACTTGCTGCTGTGCTCATCATAACCTTCTCTTGGGGTTTACCAACTGGGTGATTACATATATAAAACTCCTACATCAACACCGCACCACCAATAAGTTTTCTGGCGCCGTTGCCGGGGAGAAAGAAGATTTCTGGAAGGGGAGTCTCTCGGTTCCAACCTCTTACTTTGTTATTGTTTTGCTTTATTTTATTTTTGCTTGCATATTTTTATCAAAAATACAAAAAAATTAGTTCCTTTGATAGTTGCATTCCGTTACTTTTACTTTTAGTTCATTATGTTGTTCCCTAAGTATGCTTTGGAGGACCTTACAATAGGTAGTGGTTCTATAATTGGGAAAGGTAACATCAAGGAGTTCTTTAATCATGTTAGTATGCATAAAGATGTTGAGGATAGATCTTTAGCTAAGCTTGCTCCTAGTTATGAAGTTGCTACTACTTATTTAGTTCACATGTTGCAGGCTAGGTTTGTTAACCTTAATCCTTTTATGCAAGAAATGTTTCTTAAGCTTCATGATATAGAAGACTCCGAAAAGAAAGACTTTATTTTGGAGACGTTGCATAGAGAATTTAGAGATGTTGCTATAGAAGCTAGGAAAGTTTTTGAGCGTTTTAATATGCTTGGCTCACGTGTAGAGGTTGTTGGTACAACCAAAGAAGAAATCAAAGTACCAATACCTTGCAAACTTGTAGGATTGCATGAAGCTTTGGAAAAGAATTTTGATTGGATTTGTCCTGAAAACCTTTTTGATGAAAGGAGTGAACCCAAGAGTGTTCACAAGGGATCTTCAAAAACTCATTTGGATACAATACAATGCCTTGTTGAAAAGACTTCTACAATCGATCTTAATGCTTAATTTAAAAATACTGGATTTGCACTTTCTGCGCCTAGCTCAAAGGCGTTAAATAAAAGCACTCTTGGGAGATAACCCAATGTTTTATTTTTAGTACTTTTTCTTTTATTTGAGTCTTGGAAGTTATTAATACTGTAATGACCTCTCCTTATCATTTATATTTCGTTTTTGTGCCAAGAAGAACCTCTAATTTGAGGGAGGTAAGATTTGGGGAAGTTGCTGTCCTAAAACAGATTTCTGTGCTGCACCGTAAAAAATCGTGAAAATTCTCAGTATACCTTTTTGATCTGCAATTTCTTGTGTGCATGCCCCAGGTTGTTTACAAACTTTCATTAGTTTTGCACTTTTCGATTTGAGCAACAGAAGGTCCTCGAAAAAATCGATCTTTGTCAGCTGTTTTGTTTTGATAGATTCTGCCACTATCTGTGTTTACCTCTCGATTGTTTTCTTTTTGAGTTCTTTTGATCACGGAACTTTTGAGAAAATTGCTACAGTAGCTTATGCTTTAATGGATGGTATATTTGAGTTTGAAACTGAACCAAAAGGGTAGATTTACTATCATGATTATACTAATGTTGCTAATAGAATTGTGTGAAGTTTTGTATGAAGGAAGTTTTCAAGTGTAGGGAAAGGAGAGTGATGAGATGAGATGAAGTATGGACAAAAGATCAATCTTGGGGATGCCCATGTCACCCCAAGAAATATCCAAGAGTTACAAGCATCAAAGCTTGGGGATGCCCCCGAGGCACCCCTTCTTCATCGGCAAAAATTAGGTCACCTTTGAAGACACTATATTTTTATTGCTTCATATACTATGCATTTTTCTTGGAGCGTCTTTACTTTCGCTTTCAGTTTTCTTTTGTTTTGTTTGCTGCAATAAATGGTTGGACCCCAACTAATTTCTTTTGGAGAAGATACACTCCGTTTTTCATTGCCAAGAACACTCTAGTTTTCACTCTTATTGTTCAACGAGTGTTCTCTTTTTCTAGAACTACGTTTAGCTTTCATTTTTTGCCTTGATTTTTGTTCAGATCTTGTTATATCTTTGTATCAAGGTGCTTTTAGACCACTGGTCTATGTTGGTTTTCATCTTAAAGAGTGGTTTCAAAAAGATTGAATGGTGTTGGAAAAGAGAAAAAAGTTCCATGCCTATAGTGGTACAAATGGGAGCTTGTTTAGACTATGGCTTAGACTTCTGCATGTCATGCTTGATGTTATTTTGATAGTATGCTTAGTAGTTTTTTCTGTAGCATGACTTGTCTCAAATGACTGAGATTGCTTAATGTTCCTTTGAAAGAATCATGCATTGTTTTTGTTATATGGGAGCATATTATTGTGGTTTTCTCCTTTGATGCTATATTTGGGTTGACTTAGCGCATTCTTACAACATGCTTGACTCTAAAAAGGTCGCCATAAGCCTCTATGATCATTTGGTTTTTGACTTGTGATACCACTTTATGCTCCGGTTAATGATGTTTTGTCGCTATGCATGATTATGGCCGTTATTGCTCTCTTAGTTGGTCGCTCACAGTCTTTTGCTAGCCTTCATTTTGTACTGAGAGGGAATACTTCTTGTGCATCCAACTCCCAAAAACCAAGTTTTCCAATGTGTCCACCATACATACCTATTAGCAATTTGCTATTCCAAGCACATTCGTCTTGCTTTTATCTATCCTTCAAATTAAACTTTTTGTGTTATGTGAAAATTAGTCAGTAAAGCTCTCACAAACCTAACGGCACACTTTACTTTTCTTGCTTTTAATAAATTTGACATTATGGCTCTCTTATGTTGACGTTATGCTTGCAAGTTGTAAGTTGGAGGTTAGCCCAGTCATGTCGCCATGGGGCAAGCTTTCAACATTGCACTTTTTCTCATTTAGTTGATATCGTGATCTTTTGTTTATGGATACTCGCGATGTGAAATAAGTTGGGATCTTGTGAGCTCATGGAGTTTGTATATGTGTTAGAGAAACGCCTGGGCCACTAATCTAAGCCATGCATCATTCATGGTGGAAATTTACAGCATGCCCATAGTGGACATTCAACGACGCATCTCACAATAAAAAGCTATGCCAATGGTAAATAAAAGAGATGCCGAGGTGTTCATTGTCTGTTTGTCTTGTCATTTTGATGTGGGCTTGTTCCATGTCATCGGGCAAGAGGTACCCCATTGGCGGTTCTCAATGATACATGTATGCTTACAATGACAAGAACTTGCTTGGGACCTAAGTCGAGTAGCATGAGGTTTGGGTATTTGTACTTCATGGGACACGAGATTTTCAACTTATGATTTGTTAAGCATATGCTTCATAATTGTACTCACATTAACCTTAACCATTCAAGATGCCTATGATGGGGGCAATGAGAGCTCAAAGCTAGTAAGTATCATAAGTTTTGGAGGTTTATAAAACTTGCAATCACTGCTTCCCTCTGCGAAGGGCCTTTCTTTTACTTTTATATTGAGTCTCCACCTTCTACCTTTGTCGTCGTGGTGAAACAACATATCCCATGGGATGGCTTAAATGGGGGCCAAACTAGATGCTGGAGGATTCGGGAGAGGGGAGCGAGCTAAGAAGCACGACAGAAAGGAACTTAGATCTACCCAGGTTCGGGGCTCTCGTAAGGAGATAACACCCCTACTCCTGCTCTACTGGTTGTATATTTGGATTGGTGGAGTACACAACAATGGGGTTTCCAAGCTCTTTGCGAGAGGAGGAAGATGAACTATCAACTGAGAGACTAAGAAGTGACCAACCCTTGGCTAGGGCTCCCTGTGCCACCTTATATAGTGGTGGCTAGGGTTACAACGGACACATACATGCATATGACACTGGCTATAGTCCAAATAGGACAAGGTGACCATGGCTGCCACCCTTGACTTTGCCCCTGATTGCTCTCGATGGGACTCACCATCCCGTACCTTGTACTTGCTTCGACTGTGACCTTACCACTGTGAGGTAAGGACTGTACTTTGGCACAGTGATAGTTGTTAGACCACCACTATGCACCCTGTCATCATGATCCTCCTCCATACTTGGATGTTTCCTTCCTTGATTGTAGGGATATGACACCTTGGTTGACTTCTGTATCCCGGATATAGCCGTTGGCCATATCCTGGACCTATATGCCGGACCAACGACCCCCTGCATGGGTAATCCGGCCTCCCCTGTACCTGCATAATATACCAACAAAGTCAGGCCGGCATATCTATACATACGTCGGCATACCTCTCCAAGTATCCCGGCTTTGCCGGTATATCCGAACACCCGCCGGGATACGCCTTATATGCCAGTCTGGCTAATACTCTTATATTCCGGCCAGACCCAACTTTGGTCAACGATCACCAAGTCAACCTTAATCCTTATATCTTTCTAGTCTCTTGACCCTACCGGGGGTCATCCCCCCGACAACCTTAATGCACCGTCTAAGAGGGCATAGTTGTCATTCTGAGTATAGTATGCATAGGCCCAAAATTTATTATTGATTGATTCATGATTATGGTTTTGCTTGTTCTTAAATTATTTGTATCTAGTCGCCCTCTTAAACTTGAAGGTGTCCTATGCATTTATGTTTTTCTATTCCATGAGGGACAAATCCACTTTGCTATGTTTTTCTATTTGTTTACCCAACATGTTGTTATTTATCTTATGGAGAGACACCACTAGTGAACTGTGGACCCTGGTCCATTCTTTTACATTGCTATTACTGTTTACCTTTTACTTGCTTTATTTACATTCTTGCAAACTACTATCTTTTACCACTCGATATGCTTAATCCTTTGTTTACAGCAAACCGGTGACTGTGAGTTGGGAAAAAGTGCTTGGTTGTGTTGTGTGCAGGTTCCACGTTGCTGCTGGTGTAAAGCTACACCTTGGACAAGTTCCTGGTGTCATTGTCCGGGGTTGTTGCAAAGCTAGCGGGCATCGACCTTCTGAAGTTTGGTTCTTTCTCCTACTGGTTCGATAAACTCTGGTTTCACAACTGAGGGAAGACTTGCTGCTGTGCTCATCATAACCTTCTCTTGGGGTTTACAAACTGGGCGGTTACATATATAAAACTCCTACATCAACAACGCACCACCAGGCATATACCACGGATATGCCGGTCCAGGGGACAAGGTTACTTTATAAAGCGGCCTGCACCAGATAGAGGAGCAGAGGAGACGCGGGGCCCGCGGCAATGTCACGGCCACTGTGAAGCTGGCTGCCAGGCAGCCGGACCAGAACATGTAACCAGGCCCCTGCCTATATAAGGGGGCCTGGACCCTTAGAGTAGGGGATCGACCTAGTCTTCTTCTTCCTCTAGACAACACAACTCAAGGAGCACCATTGTAGCCACCATGTGCTCATAATAAAGAACAAGGCAGGACGTAGGGGTGTTACCTCTGGCGAGGAGGGCCTTGAACCTGGGTACGTGCTGTGTCGTCACTACCCAACCCAAGCCGGACCCGACGCTGTTCCCCATCGAGCCCTCTCGTTAAGCCATCCCTATGGCTACTTTCATCAAAATACCAAGACACTCCACTACAAGTTTTTCCAAAGGCCATGATGCTAACCGTCAATCCACTAATCCAGGAAATAAGTAGGTGGTGAAATGGTGCCATCCATAAGGATGGTAATATTTGACTTGTGGAGCCAAGTCACCAACAATTGCTATTTAAGAGTAATAGCAAGATAAAAGCATGCAATTTCATAAACATTAATAATACATGCAAAGTAAAATTAGGATTCAGAGATGCAACAAGATTGTATGGCTTGCCTTGGTTGGCCTGTCCCTGGTCTTCTTCTTGATACTCAAAGACCTCCCCCTCTTCAGTGCACTCTTTGTCGTTCAAATCCATCCCTGGTAAATAATAGCAACCAATAAGCATACAAGCATATGAAGAGCAGACACACCACAACAGCAAACAAATCACAGCATTCAAGTATCAGAAACAAACAAAACAATAATCTAAACATTTCTAGGTGGTTTCAATATTATAGCTATTTCTATTAATTTTGGGGGTTTTTAATTAGCAAGCAAAACCAAACAAGACCTAAACAGCTTATAGGTACCTAAAGTTTTTCAAAACTTGCAACCATCATTCTAATAGGAAGATAATATTTTTCTGAGCCCAACAAAAGTGGATTCACCCAAAAATATGTTGTGGTTATTTTTTTTATGATTTTTATAGTGATAACCATGACTAGAAAGGCTAAATAATTCCCAGATATTCTCTGAAACTCAGAAAATTATACCAGAGGATGTTCTGAAAAGCTACTGCAATACTTGACATAGAGGAATTTGAAGCATGCCAAAATATTATTCCTACGGGATTTAATAATTCAAACAAGGCAAATTACCCCTGAATAGCATTTTAATTACTATGGCAGATATATGCATCAATAAGTACCAAACCAAGTGTCACATGCAATTTATCACATCATAGCATCACAAAAAATTATAAACACCCCATTTGAATTCACAGAACTTCATATTTAAAAAATTTAGTGAATAAGGACTTGATCTACACAATTTATTATCAAACAACCTAAAGTGATCTAGGAATCATGCATGCAACACCACTAGGTATGTATTGTCCTAAGGAACTCATGAAAATTTGAATCACTCAAATTGGATGCTCAAATAATATTCTATGAATTTTGCAACCTAGCAGTCATATTCAAAATACTAAACAGATACTCAGAGAAAAAAACAAAAAGGGTCCGCGACCAGCGGATCTGGTAGTTCTGCGCTGGGCCGGCACATCTCAGGCCGCCATACATGGGAGA
This sequence comes from Dactylis glomerata, assembly GCA_007115705.1. NCBI lineage: Eukaryota > Viridiplantae > Streptophyta > Magnoliopsida > Poales > Poaceae > Dactylis > Dactylis glomerata. Next base: position 746,229 of record QXEO01000758.1, read on the forward strand.
TGGCGTTTAATCGCCTGCCGAGCGAGGCCCGCCAGCCCTTGGCCACTCTGGATGAACCAGTATGGGCCAACGCCGGCCGTCTGACCAAGTGAGGATCAATGGCGGGCGTCGTCGTCCTCCTTGTGATAGAGGCAGAGCATCAGAACCCTAATCCTACAGGGGCGATGCAGGAGCTCACCGAGGGGTCTTCGTGGGCGGCCAGGTCATGGTAGGTCAGCGGCGGTGTCCTTGGTTGATAGACCGCATTCGGAGCTCGCATGCAGAAGCTTCCCACGAGGACGCGGTCATGCTCGAGCCCAACGGTCTCCCTGGTTCATGGACGATGACGATGGCTACGGGCTACTATAGGACAAACAGAGGACAGGGTGAGGTAGATCTCTAGGAGGGGAACGCGGTGATGTGGAGAGGCTAAGAGTGGGTGGTTTAGACAGATCTGAGCTCGGGCTAGGTTCTTATCTGTCACCGATGCATGCGGTCTAGGGTGTACGTCAAGCATGCCATTGGGCAAGCTGGCGGTGGACTGCGATGCGGCGTCGTGGTCTAGGTACATATGGAGCAACGAGAGTGAACGGCTCGGGTTGTAACAGGTAGAGGAGGTGGTATTGTGTCGGTGAATGGAGGTGTTTGATGGCAACCATGGCTGGTGGGGTTCTGTGAGCTGCGTGAGCGTGCAGGAACAGTGCCTTGTTTGAGTGCGTGGTGGGGTGAGGATTTAGGGTGCTGCATGGGTCGGAACGCAGGTGCTCGTCCACCCATTCGTGGGCACGGAGTGGGCGGCACGAGGGAGCGGGATTGGCTAGGGCCTGGGTGCGGGTAGCATGTCTGTGGGTTTATAGGTATGCAGGGGAGGCTGATGGCGTGTTTTCAAAGGCTATCTCGGTCTTCTCCTTCCTGACCAAGCTATCACGGCCACCGGAATAAGGAGATAGGGAGAGAAGGTTTGGGTACTGGAGCTTGTCTCTCTGCGAGGTAGGGTTGTGGTGCTAGCGTGGAGAGGGTATGAGTGAGGATTGGGGGTCAAGATATGGGTGAGAGTGATGAGAAAAGGGGTGCCCAAATCTTTGGAAAAATTTGCATCGGGTCACACCCTCCTCTCCAATAAGATAAGACAAAGGTACTGCAGCAACTTGGAGCTCAAACAGGGGGAGGGAGGCGTGCATGAGAGGCCAAGGATAGTTTTGGTGTGTGCTCCAAAATGAATTCTGTTGAGAGAGATAGATAAGAGGATTAGTACAAGAGTTTATTCAAGATTTTATTTGAAGTTGATGCAAAGCAAGGGTATGAGGAGATATATCAGAGAGGGCACTTTGATGTGAAGGAGTGATTGTCCAATTTTGAAATCTGTTGAAATTAATTTTTGATCATCTCCTCTGAATATACCCAAGTTTGGAGAATTTTTAATTGATCAAACTCTTGAAACTTTTGAAAGTAACGCAATGAAGTTTTGATTTAAAAAGGTTCTACTTGCATATCAATGCATAGTAGATCTTTCTCATATGGGAAAGATGCAAGAAAATTAAGAAATGGCATAGCTACCATTTCCATGCATTTTGATTTATAAGAAAACATAATAAGAAAAATAGTTTTATAGAAACTATTGGGATGAAGAGGGAATGATAAAATATATGAATGACAATGTGCTTTGGGAAGAGTTGCATGTGGGATATAATGTATGGTGAGTGCTAAGGAATAATCTAGAATTTATAAAGAAATAAAGAGGATGGAATAGTTTTGACTAGAGCTCAAAACTAACCCATATTAATTAAAGCAAAGCCCCAAAATGGGATAGAAAGTGTACGGGGGTGTAGAGTAGGTCATGAAGAAGAGAAGTAGGGCCTAAGAGAATCCCTACTGAATTTATTTCAAATTTTAAGGGGTGTAAAGAAAAGGGAAACTGCTGAAGATCAAATGAAAACTGATTTGATTAGGGACAGAAACATGAATAGAACAAGTGGCAGATGACCTCAAATGTCCAAGTTTTAATGGAGAGAATGGAAGAGTAGATGAAAAGGATGATTTCTAGGTAGGTGCATTGCAATGGATATGAGATTTGAGCTTAATACCAGTGTCTGAAAATTGAATCTGTTCATAGAAGGGAAGACAGGGTCAAACTTGGAGTTGGATGATTTTGCATTTTAGTTTCCCTTTTTAATGCTACTTGGCTTCACTTAAATTCTATAAAGCATTAAATAAGATTTCGCAAGAAACAATAAGTATTTAGAGGGAAGTCTTTAATCAAAACAATCATTCATACAAGTAGAGATCAAACAAAGTCAACATAGTCAAACTTATGACACATAGTCAACACTAGCAACTAGTCAAGCATCCCCATAAGAAAAAGGTTGAACAAGCGCTCAATAATGATCATGCCATGGTGAGTTTGAAAAGAGTTTTTCATATTAGGGAGTACAACTTTTGTAGATAATTTCAGAAAATTGTGGAGACATAGATACTCCTTTATCTAGTTTTCCCAAAGATGTTTGAAAAACAACTTGCTAAATGTTTATAAAATAGTAGTTTTATAAAAAATAGTGGGAGCACAACATTATGTCCTTGTAGTTTTATAAATATTTAGTTTGGTAAAGCTCTTGTTTTAAAATAGGTCTTGGCTCCTGTTTGGGAAATTAAAATATTTTGAAATAAGGGAGGTGCCAAGAGACTTTGTTTGGAGAAAAAGCTAGTAGCACAAAAGATGGCATGATCATAAGAATACAAAGATTGGGTTCGTCCACAAACTTTTTCATCAAACAACACTCTTACAAAAATGATTTACACAATAATTAAAGCAAACATGCATGAAACACTATTTTATTTGGTTAGTTGTAAAAAGTTTTTGTTGGCCCTCATTTTTGCATTACCAAACTCTGCTTAAACAAGGTTACAAAAGTTGGGGTGTTACAACGGTGAACTTGCCCGACGATTGTAAGATAATGCAGTTCAAAGGTTCTACTTGACCCTTGACCTCGGGTCCTGTATTAACAATCAATTCTTAAGAAAATACTTCAAAAGTTCAAATCACATTCTAATGCAACTATATGCTATGCAGTGATTTCACTTGTGATTTATTTCATTCCTTTTTGGTGTGTGTTGGTTTTTCAATCAATTATTCAAACCCGAGTGTTCCAATAGTACTATCAAATTTTATTGATTCTTTATTCTTATACACTTTCTTTGTCACAGAATGAAATGACAAACCAACGGTATAGCAAATTCTCCATATGCCAACCAGAAAGAGCTGCATGGAAGGATTTTGAATCGTCAGAAGGTTGTAACAAATCATGTTCATATAGCGGGAGTTCGACAAAGTTTATATTGGTAAACAATAATCAAAGGTGATACTACTATTTTAGGAATGTTTTAATATTCCTTCAGAATTTTCACATATCTATAAGAAATAAATTTTCTCACTCAAAACAATTAAATCACACTTGTTAGGATTTCATTTTGAATTATCAATGTTTAACTTGATTTATTTTAATTCAAAATTTCATCAAAAATAAAAGTATTCAGTTAATTCTATAAATATGTCAGTTGGATTCCTCTCATTTTTTAGAGTTCAAAACTATTTTTTTTGAGGTCTCTAAGATTTTATTTCCTATTTTTGTATTTGCAGTAATTATGAAATTACTGTTTTACCCATGGGCCCACTGGTCAGACTTAAAAGGTCAAAACCGGCGTACCGGTTCTATCGAACCAAACCATCTCAGTCCACCCATCTCTCTCTCTCACTCGCTCGACCTCTCTCATTCCTCTCTAAGGCGAACGAATTGCCTCCGCCATCGCCTTGCCGTCTCGGCCATCTCCGGCCATCTCTGGCGTCGCCCTTGGGCTTAATCGACTCGCCTCCTCCCACTCTACACGCCTATCCTGAAATCCCTCTCGATTGCGTCCTCGACGGCTTGAATCGATACCTATTTGGATCTAGAGTTTCGGTGCTCATGATCGTGCTCGACTCTGGTGACCTCTCCGGTGCTCCTCGGACTATGGCTGATCCAAGGATGCTCGATACCTTGACTACATCCTCTACTGGCAGGTGCAGGTCAAGTATCCCCCGTGAGGTGCTCCCTGTGCCGCCTCTGCTTCTTCTCCGACGATGGTGAGTTCTGATCCCTCGTCTTCAAGGTAGGTACCTTGCTCTCTCTCTCTTCTACTACTATCTCTACTACTACAATTTCTACTTCTAGCTCACTTGTAGTAGGGTTCATCTCTATAAAATCCCCATTTTTAGGGTTTCAACATCTATCAGCTCGATTAGGTTCTAATTAAGTGTTTAGCATGCTCCTAATAACTATTCCTATGTCTAGTATCTCGAATGCATGTTGTTTTATTAGTTCTAAAGCTTTGGTAAATCTTCAGTTTCGTTAGTAATGCATGTTTATCTTGATTCACTGGCTTCTAGTAGGTTCTAGTATGTGCTAGTGTGTTCTTATGGTTACTGGTACTCGACATGATCAAGATTACTTGTTCATGAACTCTGAATGTACTTCTACTGTCAATTCTTCAGTTAACTGTTGTTCTTTAGTTAACTGTCAATTCTAGGGTTTATTTGTTACTTAGATGTGTAGCTGTTGTTTATGAATGTACTAAGCATCCATAGCTCACAGATTATATGCATGTTTGTGTGTTTGTGTAAATATGGCTCTCTCATGGTCAGCTGTGCCAGGCCTTTGAGTGCTTTCTAATGAGATTCTCTAGAAATTGGAGATACACAGTAGTGACTTAGGGTTCTGGGAAGTAGCTACCACTCCCTCTCACTATTTCTACTCCTAGGGTTTTAGCTATAAACTTTGTAGACAACTAAGTGTGCTTGATGAAGATCCAATGCAGTTCTTCTCCTCCTAGATCCTGTTCTTGCTCCAAGTGCTCCTCTAGATCTTCTCCTTCGCACCAGTGGGTCTGTTTGGAGTTCACCTCATTGATCTCTGGCCTCAAGGTGATTCTTGAGCTCCGTTCTCTCTGCCTCTGGCCTGAGAGTGATTCTTATGAGCTTTGTGAAGATTTGTGATCTTCAAGGTAGGGTTTGAGGTCCTATTTATAGGTCTCTAAGGCTGTGCTGTTGTTGACACCTATGTTCCATGAAAATGGTGACTAAAGTGCTTATACTGCCTCTCTAGTTTGGTCTCTAGCTGGGATTCAATGCTCAGTATGGGTTAAAGGTATATGCCTAATCTAGCATGACGGTTTGAAGCAATTTTGGTAATTTCCTATATCCATCTGACAAGGGTATATCTAATAGAGCCCATTATCTGTGTACCCCTGAGGCCCATTAAGCCAGGCCCAGGCATAGTCATAGTCGCAATAAGAGTTTGTATCATATAGGGATGTTGTAATTTGTATTGAACCCGACCAGTTCCTTGAGACCTGGTCACCTATATATAGGGGCCAGGAGAGGCCGGCCAGGGACAGATTGAGATTGAGACAAGTTCAATACCACACTTATTCTTGATACATTCCTTGTTTGTCTGATCTTTACCTTTGAGTTCATTCGACGCCCTCTTCCCCCGATCCTAAGTCCTTCATCTAGGACATTTGTCGAGTTAACCCTCATCAATTGGAGCCGACTGTGGGGACTCTGGGCGTTGGAATCAATTCGCTTCTAGCCAACAACAATTCAAAATTCGACGAAAACCAGATATCCTTTGGGACCATAGACTTTCAACTTCATCCACCAACACTTACGCCAATCTTCGCAAGCCTGGATCAGGAGATGGATTTGACAATCAGAAGCCTGAACTTTCGCGTCGGATCTTTGGGTTCAATTCGCCTCTCAGATTCGATGAAATCGGATCCGTCGGCAAGCAAAACCATGACAATTGCAATGTCAGAATCATCGGTAGGCTCTTCCAGTGAGGTAAACTTGCCGGTCAGCTTCGCAACAACGAAAGAAATAGAAGAAAAAATCGAAGAACTCGATGAAACTATGGACAACCTCAACTTAGGAGATCAATCAGAAGACTTCATGATCTGCTACGACGATACCTCAAATAAATCTACATATACATGGAAAATAGGATTGGAGCTTCATGAGGATAATCAAACTACTCTCTCAAGCTGCAGCATCAAGTTTGACAACCAGTATCAAGTACTCGCAATCATAGGGGACAACTCAGAGGAATTCAATGACAACGACAACCTAGTACTCAACCCAACAAATATAAACAGAGGAACAAATCATCTGGCAGAAGGCGACACCGCAGAATCTCTTGCAAACAGAGTCAAAGTTCGATTATCAGCAGAAGAGTGGAACACAATCAAAGTAGCCATTGAGCACGGCACGGCTATACCAATAGACGCAAGTCAAAATTTACTCCTAGGGTATCATTACGCCCTGCAAAAGCAATCAAAACAACTTGAAAAAGAAAGAAGTGAGATACGGAGAAGGAGGGACTCAGCAATTGAAGCAAGCGCAGCCCTTCATGCAGAACGCAGCAACGCGTCATATACGAACAGCAGAAGGCACCGCAGGCACGGATCAAGAGTTGAAAACCTCAAACACTCAGATAGGCGAAAAATCTCTAGAAACCTCGACTCATCCTTCCTATCGGTCGATGAGCAAGGCAATATCATACCAAAGACACCCGAGGCAGTGATGGTAGCAGCACAAACATATCTATACACCACGCGGCCAAGCCCAGGGGATCCAAGAGAGCATATGCATCGGGCAGCACTACAAGGATTGAGAATGGTGGGCAACAAGCTAACAGTCAACGATGAAGAAGCATACCGCAACAAAGGTACACACAAGCCTAGATCACCACACTGTCACAACAGTCCTCGGCACAGGAGCAGTAGTCGAAGATCTAGGTCAGTATCTCCAAAATACCACAAAAGCCCAAGGCATGGAGGAACCTGAAGGTCCAGGACTCCCACCAGGGCATATGACTACAAAGACGACGAAAAAGAGATGGGCGCATCATTCTTTACTCGCAGAGTTCGCACCACACCAGTACCCAAAGGTTTCAAACTACCACATGATCAGCAAAAGTATGACGGATCCCAGGAGCCATCATCATGGCTCTCAGATTATTTACAGGCAGTGAGAATACTTGGAGGATCAAAGGAAATAGCAATGCAAAGTCTACAACTACACCTCACCGGCGCAGCACGGTCATGGTTGCGTAAGTTGGAAAAAGAGACAATCGGAAGCTGGGAAGAGCTCACAAAGCAATTTACAAGCAACTTCAAGTCAACATACAAACGGCCAGCATCAATAGAAGAAGTCAAAGCATGCGTACAACAATGCAATGAGACACTTAGGTCATTCATTCAAAGGTGGAGCATCATCAAAAACTCTGTAGTCGAAGTTTCAGACAAGCGAGCAATCAATGCCTTCACACTTGGGTTACGATGAGGAGACCTAGTTGAAGAAATGGGCAGGATCAAGCCAAGGACAGTATCAGAGTTGATGAACGTAGCAAATAGGTTCGCAGATGGCGAAGACGTGTCTAATAACAAGAGGACGCAATCACCAGAAGACGACAGAGGGAACATATACGGTAGCCAAAGGAGAAGATCCCGCAACTATGACAACTATGGCTCTCATAGTCAAGTAGCCGCGGGATACAAAGATAATAATTATCAAGGAGATGACTGCAGGAACTCAGGATACCGCAGCTACGGCAGAGAAGACTCCAGCAACAACAAAAGGTTCCAGTCTAAGGGACCCAGGGAATACAATCCATCACAAGACGATATGTTAAATGGACCATGCCATATACACTTCGCATTTGTCGATGGAAAAAGAGTATCCAGAAATGCAATGAAAAGACTGCAAAATGTTCCTGAAACTTCAACAAGCAACAGGAAATAAGCAAGCCGAAGCAAGAAGACAAGGCTACGAGGGCAACACAAACAACGCACCATCATCAAGCCAGCAAGCAAACAACAGAGCAGCGCAAGGCCAAAACCAACCAAATCAAGGAAACAACAATGACAGAGGGTATATACCATCTAAAGGGCACATCGCAGGAATGATACAACCCGTCCCGAAGTCGAATAAGGAGGAGAAAAGCATATCGCGCCAAGTAAACTTGGCAATAACATCACCCCCTGTAACTACAGAATATTTGCACTGGTTCAAGCAACCCATAGAATTCAACAGAGAAGATCACCCCATAACAGTACCTCGGACGGGAAACGCGCCTCTGGTACTCAAGGCTCAGATTGGAGGATACGACGTAGACAGGGTACATGGAAATGCGCCTCTGGTACTCAAGGCTCAGATTGGAGGATACGACGTAGACAGGGTACATGGATGCAGAACACAAGCTACAATGGAGGAGGAGAAGACTTCTACAACATAGACAACAAGCATACCAAAGTGGTTAGGAAAGTAGAATAGGACAAATAAGGCTACTAAAGCCACGAGTTATCAATAGGGCAATGCCCTCTAGACCCAGAACACAGGTCACTTGCCAGGTCTCTTGGGACATCCCATGTATCTTTACATTCAGCATAATAAAAAGACAAGTTCCGCCTTTTTGAGCTTACGAGTCTTTTTCGCAAAAATTAAAACGAATAAACTACAAGTGCCACACCTTGAAAGTGCGGCAAACGCACAAACAAATAAAAAAGTGCCCTGAGCACAAGTTTCTGACAAAGAAATCAGAACACAAAAACTCTCGCGTATACCAAGAGAAATATTACAGCCGTACATTACAATGCAGTTTGGTCTGCATCGTCCACAAGGAGCGGGTTCAAGTAATGATACTCGCGGAAAAAGGCAGCATCCTCTTGGAGTAATGTAGCAATAATCCTCCTCACTGGTTGAAGCATGGCGTCCATATGAACCCGCAGCATCGCACGCCCTGGAGGCAAACTCAGCGACATGGAGCTATAATTAAGCCTTGGGTGCCACTTTAGTATCCATCCAAGGGCAAAATTAGCACTAGCCACCAAGTTTAACTCTATCAAATGATGAATGCGTCGGCTTGTCCTGAAAACATCGAGCAGTTGCCCAAAATTCTCTGGTCGAGGATTACGGGGGAGCATAACAGAATACATGGTTGTCAAAGATTTTCGACAACCATCGACTGCTTCTCCGATATGTTGAGCACGATCTTGCAAAAGAACAATGGCACTGCGGCGACGCGGATTAGTCCAGAAGGTGTTGGTATCTGTCGACGCCCTTTCAAGAGCTACAATCCGCTCAGAAACCCGACGATCCTCGTCGACGGGAACCTGTAGAAATACAAATTTCAGCACGCAAAATCAAAGGAGCACAGCAAAAAGCCCAAGGGGGCTTAAATGAAACTCACACTGCAATTGCTCGCAAGCCGATTCAATGATTCCAATAAATCACATTCCTCAAGATTGATAATCTTGGCCATTAGATCAGACACCTGATCCTCTAGCAAAGATACCCGCTTCATCAAGCCGAAAGACTTCCCAGCTTGATCCATAACAGTTTTAGCTTGTCGCTTCAATAACGACAAGCGACCTTCGAGATCGGAAATCCTCGACAAGTGCTCAGCGCATCGACAGGGAGAACGAGAAGCAGCTTGAATCTCAGAGTTCGACATATTCGCAGGCGGTGAGTCACGATCACGATTCGGTGATCTACCACCATATCCATGCTGGAATACAACTAGAAAAAGGGAAAAATAACTCAAAAACAAGGGATGCTAGGAATAAGCATTTCATAGAGCAAAATATTTACAGAGTATAAAGTCTCACGACCAGGCATCGGCAAAAGGCACAAATGTCTACTACATCAACTCGAACAAGAAAAACTATGGAAGAAGGCTAAAAAGTCTACGCCACCTCAGTAGCAGGCTCCGTGGCAATCAAAGGCGCAGAAGAATTGGGGGAGCTGGAAGGAGTCGTCGAAGACTTAGGCGCAGAAGTTGAGGAAGTCGCCGATGGAGAAATCAGAGATACAATCTTGGGCGCATACTGTTTAGCCCTCTGGAAGAATTGCTCCATCTCCGAAAGGGGGCAAGCATGCGAAGAACCAACCTTCTCCCAGTCCACTTCTTCGCCATGTGATTGGGCCAATGCGATCCCCCCTTCAACGCCTCATTTCACAGACGTGTGCTTTAGCGCAAGGACAGGGTCATCGGCGGTCTCAAAAGCTTCGAGTAGCTTCCGAAGATTATCGCTCGGCATCTCCTTCCTCTTCTTTGGCCAGAACCCGACAAACATGTGGATTAGCATGTTGTGAGTTAACTGGAGGACATTCTGGACAAGTTTCCAATTGGATTCCAGCAAATCCACTGCAGCCAGTAGAGGATCTTCAGTGTTTGGCTGATGAAGCTTCCAAGATTCCCCAATCTTCTCTGCTGTACCACAGAGACACAAACAAGAAAAGCAGACATAGATCAACAAATGAAAGCATAAGTAAGTATTTAAGAGGAGTATTTCGACACTTACTGCCAACAAGGACGGAGATCTTGTCAAGCTGCTCAGTTATGCACTGCTCCGCTTGGCTCGCTTCTGATCAGCATCTATCAGTGCCTTCTCAACCTTTTTGGCCTTGGTTTCTGCTGATTTAGCAGCCTTCTCAGCCAAAACTTTGGCAGCATTGGCACTCTCCCAAGCCTCTCTAGATGCTTTCAGTTCGGCTTCCAAAGCCGATATGTGAGCATGAGCGGTGACCAAGGCAGCTGTGAAGCAAAGGAAAAGACATCACTAACCCATAGAAACATGGGTGAAAGCAAGTCAAATAACAGCAAAGCAAGAATCATAAGCACAAGAGATATACCTTGAGAGGCATCGGTGGTCTCCTGAATCTTGACGCACTCAGCACCAAGAGAAAGAAACTTCTGCATCAAAGCCTGCAGGGTACAAGTCATATAAGAATCTTAAGATCAAGAACAAGAAGAATCAAGTATTGTAACAACTCAGAAAATTGTAATCCACTTCTTATTAATTAAAGTGCCAAATTTTGGACCAAGATAAAACTTTTTATCTATTATTGCATGTATGCATGTATTTTCCATTATATGTATTTTATGATTTCATGTGTGTGATTAATTGTTGTGCAACAGTTAGTTAGTTATAACTTAACCAACAGAGACATTAGAGAAGGATTACACAAGCCAAAGAAACCAGAAATAAAAATCATAAAGAAAAAGAGAAGAATAAGATGATCTATGAAATCTTATTGACTACCCTACTTTGAGCCTTTAGAATAAGAAATATGTAACTCAACTGAGGGTTTGGCCAGTTAGTTGAGCTTGACCAAGTTACATACTAACTCAACCAAGAAGTTTTCAACCAAAATTCAAATCAGAGCTTGACTCAAACGTCAGCCAAACTTTGAATCTGAAACAGTGACAATACCAAAATTTGAAATAAGATTTCTGCAAAACTTATTCTTTCTTGGTAACAAAAATATCACTGGAAACCTTGGCTAGTATGTTGATCACCCAAAGTGGAAATTTTCAAAATTTCAAATTTGAATCTCTTGCGGGCATTTCGTCGAACACCTGGCAGACGAAAATCGACAGAAATCGAGTTCACTGTGAAGATCACTGTCGCCGTTCGCTCAAACCCTGTAGCCATGCTCCTGGACGACGCTGCGGTCGACCCCAGCTCCCTCTGCCCCGACCCAAGCCGTGCGACATGGGAGGAAGCGGAGGACAGCACCCAGACCCCCCTCTCTTCTCCTTCTTCCTCTCTGCAAGCTCCCGACCACCGTGCCCTCGCCAGCACCGACCCACAACACTCCGCGGCCGAGACAACCACCCTCCAGCACGCAAGCAAGGCCGTCGAGGCCGGTGTCGCCCATGCACGTCGCCAGCATGCCCTGCGCCGGCCACCCACTGGGCGCCCCTGTCCCCGCCGCTCTTGACTATAAAGACCCCCGTCGATCAAACGAGAGGACTCACCCCGATCCCAGCTACCTCCCAGACACACTCATCTCTCCCCGCTCGCTCTAGCTCGACGTCGCCAGCCCCGCCGGCGAGGTACTGGACGCGGAGGGCGCCGCCGCGTTCGACCTCAGGGGAGCAAGCCGATGCCGGGAATTGGTGGCGGAGCCTCACCGGAGTCGTTTCCGCCCGTCGCCGTCGAGTTCTGCTTCCTCTACGCGCGCCGCCGTCGCCGTCGTCATCTTCACTGCGCGCAGGTGAGCTCCTCCGTCGCCGGCGAACACGATGCCTGTGAGCCGTTAGATCTTGATCTGTCGGTAGCGTACCGATTCAGTGCGGGTTAAGTGACCTGACGGGTGGGACCCTCTTGTCAGTTCGTTTTAAAACAAATCCCGCCCGGCGCGAAACGTTATCGGGCCGGCCCGTTCGGGTTCTGTAGAGAATCGGCCCATTGGTTTCGAATTCAGTCCGTTTCGTTTTTAATTATTTTCCCGCCGTTCGAATTAATTCAAATAACTTTCAGATATGATTTTCAAACTTAAATTCCAAGATTTTTAGAAATCCATTTTTAGCAAATGAATATGCGTTGGAAAGCTTAGGAAATGCTCTACACTGTAGAACTGGTTAGAATTAAAGTTGAGGTAGGAATTTAAATAAATAAGAATAATGTGACCATAGCTTTATTAATCATAGAACATTTCTAGAAAATTATTTAAACCACCTAAAATTATGAAACTTGGTTTGTGAACTCACTAATTACCCATCCTACTGTTTAGTCAACCTTAATCAACTCAAACCTAGTTAGTGACATCAATTAGACCTTAATCCAATCCTAATGGGTAACATAAAATGATAGATTTCTATCGCACACTTAGAATTAAATTTTGCCCTCAATACCAACCCACTTAATTAAACCCTCCTCACTTGAACTAGTCCAACCACCCTTAGTTCAATACCAATGCTTGGAAAGTAAGCCACATATGGTACTTGGTAGAAAATTTAGCTTACACACTCAATGCAAACTTGGAAGAAAACTTGCAACCCAATTCAAATAAAATCCAAACGGAAGGCTATTGTTTGAAAACAAGTATGTGTGCTTGGTGTGTTGTTAGCATTGTGTAGTGATGATGTGCTTTGTGTTTATTCGTTATTAGACGCTAGTGTTGCCGAGGAGGATATTGAGGGGGAATATTATCAAGAAGAAGAAGAATACCCCGGACACTTTGCCAACCAAGGCAAGCCATCTTTTTGAAGCATATTCCAAATGCCTAGATTTACTATTGCATTCTACTTGTTTTAAGTAAATTGCATGATTGAATTGCTAGAGTAGAATGGTAGAAGTGTAGTGATATCTTGCTTAGCAAGAGCATCAAGCTGAGTTTATCCAACTATAGCTTAGTGGTATCATCACTCAATATAGTTGCTTAGTCGCTAATAAAATTGAGGCCATCTCTAAGTGGAACCCCATTTGAACTTGGGGACTTGAACTTGAAAACTTGAAATGAAGATTCTCCTACATGATGGTCTTATGAAGGAAAATAATATTGACTAAGAACTATGGAATGTATTTGCTAAATGATAATAAGTGATGTACCATGTGAGCCAACCATTACCGTACGACCACATTACCCCTAAATGGGAAGGGGCTTAGTCCGTAGCTTGTTCACCCTAGTATGGGAGGTCTTGTATCATCCTTTATAGAAGTGCACCGTGCGCGGGTACTTCTGAACCGAGTGGAAATTCCATTCATCCGGCACTCCAGAGCGGGCAAAACTAGAGACGCCGGAACGGAAGATGTCCGTGTCTCGGGCTCTAGGGAAGGATCCTGTACTAGAGTGAGCAAGTGAAAGAGTTTGTTTGATTATCTGAACCTCGCATACTTTGTGTATGACAAACCGTGGATTTCTCCCGGCAGATGTATCGAATCTTGTGGGTAAAGTGTACCCCTCTGCAGAGGTTTCAAACTATTCGAATAGCCGCGTCCTCGGTTATTGACAATTGGCAAACTGTACTTGACTTTTGTCAAGAATAATAATAACTTATGGTGACCTTGGTGAATGCCATGACTTGACTTGACATTGATGTTGACACATTTGAAGTTCCTTTAGATTGAACTTAGAGAACTAAACCTCTTTCCTACCAATGAACATTCTTCGGAAATAAAACTAGCTTTTGCAACTAAACTTAGTGCTTAGTCCACCATATCCACCTTGCATATCTACTTCATCATTTCATTTATAAGAAGGTTTGCGAGTGCATCCAATGTACTCACGACTGTGTCCCTGCCTATCAACTTGGCCAGACTATGGGGAAGAGTATCCGGAGGAAGGGTATGAAGAAGAGTATCAGAACTAAGATCTTCTACTGAGTCGCCATTGCCTGTAGGGTGAAGGCATGGACCCGAAGACGTTATTTCCGCTGCTATATTGTGTTGTAATATGAACTTGGTCCCTATGACCATTGTATTTGAACCATCGTATTGTAATGTCTATGGAACTGGTTACCAACTACGTTATGTGTATCACAACAATGATTCTGGGATTGTGGTGGAATGCATAACGGGCACTTCGAATTTGTGATAAATTCGGGGTTGTCACAAGTTGGTATCAGAGCCTAGGCTGACCATAGGAGACCTTAGTTAGAATGGGCGTTAAGGAAACTTTTACAAAAGCAAAGATATAAGTAATGGTTTGAAATTGCTTAGTCTTTTCCTCTCTATTTACAAAGTTTTGTACCTACTTCAGTTTTTACCTACTTAAAATTTTGCAGACTTGAGTTGATCACTAACTTAATCTAATCTAAAACTTTGTAGATGGCACCGGTATTCACTGAGCAGTACCAGTTGGGCCATGGTGGCAGCCTTTGTTTCGAGCGCGACCTCACCACCCTGACCTTGTTCCTGGATCGTCTGTATCCGGAGTTCAAGGGAGCCGTGCTCAATGAGCACCCGGATGGAGAGCTACGGTGGCTTGTCAGGGCCAGTTGCCGTGGCAAGAAGGGAGATTTGAGTTCTCCAAGGATCAAGTTTGAGCTTGTGGAGAACACTTGGGCCGATGGTTTGGTCCGAGGTATGCAGGAGATGCACGCCCGCTTGTGCGGACTGCATGTTGAGGAGGTTCAGGGAGAGTGCTTTAGGAACTTTGCTCGGCGTGATGCGGATGGGCGTCCCGCCAACATGCCAGGGCAAAATGAGCCGAGTACCTACATCGATCACATGGACTTCTTGCTGTACTCCACTCAGCAAGAGGCCGATCATGCCCGTACCAAGGCCAACCTTGAGCACTTCGCACTGGTGGAGGCAAGGAGCACTATCAGGATTCTTGCTAGGGATCGCAAGAGCCTTCGCCGCCAGCGCGATGAGAGGGATCACACCATTGAGGAGTTGAAGGCCAATGTGGCTGAGCTGACTGAGTACATTGAGAGTCTAGAGGACCACCTTGGTGAGGAGGAAGGCATTGATCTCCGCAAGGAGGATAATGCCCTCATTAGTGACGAGGATGACTTCATGGAGGACCTGGATGATGAGGAGGATCCTGAGGAGAATGGATTCATTGTGGATGATGAGGAGGAAGACCCCGAGGAGCCCGATGTTTAGAGTTGGAGATCCCCGTGTTATCTAGTTATGAGTTTACTTTGAGTCACTTCGTGTAGGTGTGAGTTGTATCCCCCTCTCTAGTAGACGAGTCGCAATGGTTTGATGTAAACCATTTGTAATGTGTGAACTCGTATGTATGATATGTTTGATGCTTGTTGAATGAAATATGAATTTGGCCCTTAAGGCCTTAGTAAGACAAAAATTGCATCATCCATGTTACATTTAAATCTTAGCAAATTAGTTTTTCCCTCTTATCTTACACACCTTATCTTCAGATGCCGCGAGCACCCCCACCCCCGAACCCGGAAATGGCCGAACTGCTAAGGTTGATCATGGAAGACCGAGAAGCAGCCCGAGCTGAGCGCCAAGCTAACTTGGCCACTCTTCAGCAACTAACCCAGATGGCAATGAACCACAACAATGGCAATGGAAATGGCCATGGTGAAGGAGAAAACAATGGCCATGGTGATCACCGATCCAAGTTAAGGAGTTTCCAAAACACCAACCCACCTATATTCACTAAGTCTGACGAACCCTTAGATGCCGATGACTGGCTTCGCACTATGGAGAACAATTTGGCAGTCGCCGAAGTTGGTGAAAATGAGAAGGTCTTGTACACCACCCACTACCTTGCTGGAGCCGCAAGAGCTTGGTGGGATAGCACTCGTGCAATGCAAGCCCCAGGGTATATGATGCCTTGGGAGGAGTTCAAGAGCAAGTTTAGCAAAGCCCATGTCCCTTTGGGATTGGTTAAAAGGATAAGAGATGAGTTCAGGAATCTGAAGCAAGGTTCCCTATCTGTGGTTGACTACCGTGACAAGTTCCTTACCTTGTCTAGGTATGCCCCAGATGACACCAACACCACTGAGAAGAAGCAAGAAAGGTTTCTGGATGGACTTCATGATGAGATGCAATGTGTCCTGGTCAGCATTCACTTTGCCGACCTGGAGTCATTGGTTGACTCTGCCATTCAGATGGAAGGCAAACTCAAGCAAGCTGCAGAGAACCGCAAGCACCGTATGATGTATCAAGGCAACTCGAGCAACTCGCAGAAGCCAAGGGGAAATCCACCTATGGGTTTTGCCCCTAGACCTATGAGGCCATCTGCACCTGCTCCGCGTCCCAACTTTCCCAACCGTCCGCCTGGCAACAACTTCAACCGTGCACCTCCGAGACCTAATGGCAACCACTTCAACCCCAATACCCCTAGGCCAAATGGCGCCCCTGTGCTGCCCAAGCCTGGTGACAAGTCTGGTGTTACCTGTTATGAGTGCGGACTCAAAGGGCACTACTCCAATGAGTGCCCCAAGAAGCTAAATGATGCGTCCAAGACCACTGCTCCTGCTCAGCAGCAGCGCCGTGTTGGAAATGGCAAGAATTATCCACCAAGGAACCAGCCTCACCCTCGAGGCCGTCTGAACCACATGAATGTTGAAGAAGCTCAGGAAGCAACCGACGTTGTGCTTGGTATGTTCCCTGTTAACTCAGTTCCTGCAAGAGTTCTGTTTGATTCTGGAGCTTCACACTCGTTTGTCACTAAGTTATTTGTTGATAAAAGTGGACTTCAACCAACACCCCTGAAACATGCCATGTTAGTACAAATACCTGGGTCAACAACAAGGGCTGAGTGGATTTGTTTGGCAGTTCCCATAGAAATTCATGGAATATCTTTCTTAGCCAATTTGATAGTTTTGGGAACCAAAGGTTTGGAAGTAGTTCTTGGTATGAATTGGATGTCTTCCCATCAAGGAGTGATAGATTGTGCCAAGAAGACCATCACCATGAAGAGTAGCACTGGAATTGTAGTAAAGCATGTGTCCGTAAAACCACCTCAGACCACCAGATGTCATAAGAGTATCTCAGGACCAACTATAGAGTAAGTTCCCACCGTCTGTGAATACCCGGATGTTTTTCCCGATGAGCTACCCGGAATGCCACCGGATCGGGATATTGAGTTTATCATTGAGCTTATTCCCAGGACTGGATCCATAGCCCAACGACCCTATCGTATGAACCCAGCTGAACTAGTAGAGTTGAAGAAGCAATTGGATGACCTTTTGAGTAAGGGATTGATTCAGCCAAGTTCTTCTGCTTGGAGATCACCCGTCTTGTTTGTGGATAAAAGTGACGGTTCCAGCCGACTGTGCACTGATTACCGCAAGCTAAATGATGTGACCATCAAGAATAAGTATCCTCTCCCTAAGATTGATGATCTGTTTGACCAATTGACCGGAGCTCGAGTCTTCTCCAAGATAGACCTTAGAACCGGATACCATCAACTGAAGATCCGTGCAACTGATATACCCAAAACAGCCTTCACTACCCGATACGGATTATATGAGTACACCGTAATGTCCTTCGGATTAACCAATGCCCCTGCCTATTTCATGAACCTCATGAATAAGGTTTTCATGGAGTTTCTGGATAAGTTTGTTGTTGTCTTCATTGATGACATCCTTATCTACTCCAAGTCCGAAGAGGAGCATGCAACCCATTTGAGATTAATCTTAGAGACTCTGAGAGAGCATCAGCTTTATGCCAAGTTCAGCAAGTGTGAGTTCTGGTTGAAGGAAGTTGGATTCTTAGGCCATGTATTATCAGCGGGAGGAATTTCGGTAGACCCAAAGAAGATCAAATCAGTCATGGAATGGGAAGCCCCTACCACTCAAACTGAAGTTAGAGGTTTTCTCGGATTAGCGGGATATTACCGCAAGTTTGTTGAAGGGTTTTCAAGCATTGCCCGGCCAATGACCCAATTGTTGAAGAAAGACAAGAAGTTTGAATGGACCTCTAAGTGTGAAGAAAGTTTTCAAGAGCTCAAGAAGCGCTTGGTGACCGCCCCCGTCCTAACCATGCCCGATATCACCAAGAACTTTGATGTCTATTGCGACGCCTCCAAACTTGGACTTGGTTGTGTGCTAATGCAAGAAGGCAAGGTCATAGCTTACCTCTCTCGGCAGCTTCGACCTCATGAAGAAAATTATCCAACCCATGATCTGGAGTTAGCAGCTGTAGTTCTCGCTTTGAAGACTTGGAGGCACTATCTGATGGGCAACCGTTGCGAGATCTATACTGATCACAAGAGTTTGAAGTATATTTTCACCCAGAAGGAGTTGAACATGAGGCAAAGAAGATGGATAGAGTTGATCAAGGATTATGATCTGGAAATTCATTATCACCCCGGTAAGGCCAATGTAGTTGCCGATGCATTGAGTAGGAAGCCATGCTCGTTGAATATGATGATCAAAGAGGAGCAACCCATGTTGCACCAAGAGTTTGAAAATTTTGGATTGGAACTAGTCAGTCGAGGATTCTTAGCCAACCTTGAGTTTCAACCCACCTTGATGAGCCAAATTAAAGAAGCCCAGAAGGGAAATAAGAGTATTGACGGAATTAAGCGCAGAATTAGTTCCGGCAAGGTGCCCGGATTTGAAGAAGATGATCAAGGAGTTCTTTGGTATGAAGGACGTATTTGTGTGCCTGCGGACTCAGAATTGAAGGAGGTTATTATGAGAGAAGCCCATGAGACACCTTACTCCATTCATCCCGGTGGAACTAAGATGTACCAAGATTTGAAGGAACAATTTTGGTGGCATGGAATGAAGCGTGAGATTGCATCGTTCATATCTAAGTGTGATATTTGTCAAAGAGTCAAGGCTGAACATCAACGTCCTGCGGGATTGCTGCAACCTTTGCAAGTTCCAGAATGGAAGTGGGAATCTATTGGAATGGATTTCATCACTGGATTTCCAAGGTCTAGCCGTGGAAATGACTCTATTTGGGTCATTGTGGATAGACTGGCCAAATTTGCCCACTTTATTCCTGTCAAGACCACTTATACCTCAGGACAGCTGGCAGATCTTTATCTATCCAGAATTGTGAGTTTGCATGGAGTCCCTAAAACTATAGTTTCTGATCGAGGAACCCAATTCACCTCGAGATTTTGGAAAAGTTTGCATCAAGCCTTGGGAACCAAATTAGCCTTTAGCACAGCTTACCACCCTCAGACTGATGGACAGACTGAAAGAGTAAATCAAATACTTGAAGATATGTTGAGAGCCTGTGTTCTAGCCTATGGAGCCAAGTGGGAAGATTGTCTGCCCTTCGCGGAGTTTTCCTACAACAACAGTTATCAAGCCAGTTTGCAAATGGCCCCGTTTGAAGCTTTATATGGAAGAAAGTGTCGTACCCCTCTGAATTGGTCAGAAACCGGAGACAGTCAGATATTTGGACCAGACATTCTGCAAGAGGCTGAAGAGAAGGTTCGCATGATTCGTGATTACCTCAAGGTAGCCCAGTCTAGACAGAAGAGTTATGCCGACAAGAGACGTAGAGAACTGACCTTCCAGATTGGAGATTTTGTTTATCTCAGAGTATCACCCCTCAAGGGAATGCAAAGATTCCAAGTAAAAGGAAAGCTTGCACCAAGGTATATTGGACCCTTCAAGGTACTAAGCCGCAGAGGAGAAGTGTCATATCAGTTGGAAATGCCCCCTGAATTGTCTGAAGTGCACGATGTCTTTCACGTGTCTTTACTTCAGAAATGTCTTGAAGTTCCGGAGAAGCCAGAAATCTTCAAGAATATTGATCACCGCTCTGTGGATATCAACAAAGATCTGACCTATCGTGAAGTGCCTATTCGTATCCTCGAAGAAGCATATAGAACCACTCGAACTCGAAGCATCAAGTTTTTGAAAGTTCAGTGGAGTAATCACACCGAAGATGAAGCCACTTGGGAACGAGAAGATTACCTTCAGAAAGAGTTTCCCAATCTTTTCAGTTCTTAATTAGTGAATCTCGGGGACGAGATTCTTTTTAAGGGGGGAAGATTGTAACAACTCAGAAAATTGTAATCCACTTCCTATTAATTAAAGTGCCAAATTTTGGACCAAGATAAAAAATTTTATCTATTATTGCATGTATGCATGTATTTTCCATTATATGTATTTTATGATTTCATGTGTGTGATTAATTGTTGTGCAACAGTTAGTTAGTTATAACTTAACCAACAGAGACATTAGAGAAGGATTACACAAGCCAAAGAAACCAGAAATAAAAATCATAAAGAAAAAGAGAAGAATAAGATGATCTATGAAATCTTATTGACTACCCTACTTTGAGCCTTTAGAATAAGAAATCTGTAACTCAACTGAGGGTTTGGCCAGTTAGTTGAGCTTGACCAAGTTACATACTAACTCAACCAAGAAGTTTTCAACCAAAATTCAAATCAGAGCTTGACTCAAACATCAGCCAAACTTTGAATCTGAAACAGTGACAATACCAAAATTTGAAATAAGATTTCTGCAAAACTTATTCTTTCTTGGTAACAAAAATATCACTGGAAACCTTGGCTAGTATGTTGATCAACCAAAGTGGAAATTTTCAAAATTTTGAATTTGAATCTCTTGCGGGCATTTCGTCGAACACCTGGCAGACGAAAATCGAGAGAAATCGAGTTCACTGTGAAGATCACTGTCGCCGTTCGCTCAAACCCTGTAGCCATGCTCCTGGACGACGCCGCGGTCGACCCCAGCTCCCTCTGCCCCGACCCAAGCTGTGCGACATGGGAGGAAGCGGAGGACAGCACCCGGACCCCCCTCTCTTCTCCTTCTTCCTCTCTGCAAGATCCCGACCACCGTGCCCTCGCCAGCACCGACCCACAGCACTCCGCGGCCGAGACAACCACCCTCCAGCACGCAAGCAAGGCCGTCGAGGCCGGTGTCGCCCGTGCACGTCGCCAGCATGCCCTGCGCCGGCCACCCACTGGGCGCCCCTGTCCCCGCCGCTCTGGACTATAAAAACCCCCGTCGATCAAACGAGAGGACTCACCCCGATCCCAGCTACCTCCCAGACACACTCATCTCTCCCCGCTCGCTCTAGCTCGACGTCGCCAGCCCCGCCGGCGAGGTACTGGATGCGGAGGGCGCCGCCGCGTTCGACCTCAGGGGAGCAAGCCGACGCCGGGAATTGGTGGCGGAGCCTCGCCGGAGTCGTTTCCGCCCGTCGCCGTCGAGTTCTGCTTCCTCTACGCGCGCCGCCGTCGCCGTCGTCATCTTCACTGCGCGCAGGTGAGCTCCTCCGTCGCCGGCGAACACGATGCCTGTGAGCCGTTAGATCTTGATCTGTCGGTAGTGTACCGATTCGGTGCGGGTTAAGTGACCTGACGGGTGGGACCCTCTTGTCAGTTCATTTTAAAACAAATCCCGCCCGGCGCGAAACGTTATCGGGCCGGCCCGTTCGGGTTCTGTAGAGAATCAGCCCGTTGGTTTCGAATTCAGTCCGTTTCGTTTTTAATTATTTTCCCGCCGTTCGAATTAATTCAAATAACTTTCAGATATGATTTTCAAACTTAAATTCCAAGAGTTTTAGAAATCCATTTTTAGCAAATGAATATGCGTTGGAAAGCTTAGGAAATGCTCTACACTGTAAAACTGGTTAGAATTAAAGTTGAGGTAGGAATTTAAATAAATAAGAATAATGTGACCATAGCTTTATTAATCATAGAACATTTCTAGAAAATTATTTAAACCACCTAAAATTATGAAACTTGGTTTGTGAACTCACTAATTACCCATCCTACTGTTTAGTCAACCTTAATCAACTCAAACCTAGTTAGTGACATCAATTAGACCTTAATCCAATCCTAATGGGTAACATAAAATGATAGATTTCTATCGCACACTTAGAATTAAATTTTGCCCTCAATACCAACCCACTTAATTAAACCCTCCTCACTTGAACTAGTCCAACCACCCTTAGTTCAATACCAATGCTTGGAAAGTAAGCCACATATGGTACTTGGTAGAAAATTTAGCTTACACACTCAATGCAAACTTGGAAGAAAACTTGCAACCCAATTCAAATAAAATCCAATCGGAAGGCTATTGTTTGAAAACAAGTATGTGTGCTTGGTGTGTTGTTAGCATTGTGTAGTGATGATGTGCTTTGTGTTTATTCGTTATTAGACGCTAGTGTTGCCGAGGAGGATATTGAGGGGGAATATTATCAAGAAGAAGAAGAATACCCCGGACACTTTGCCAACCAAGGCAAGCCATCTTTTTGAAGCATATTCCAAATGCCTAGATTTACTATTGCATTCTACTTGTTTTAAGTAAATTGCATGATTGAATTGCTAGAGTAGAATGGTAGAAGTGTAGTGATATCTTGCTTAGCAAGAGCATCAAGCTAAGTTTATCCAACTATAGCTTAGTGGTATCATCACTCAATATAGTTTCTTAGTCGCTAATAAAATTGAGGCCATCTCTAAGTGGAACCCCATTTGAACTTGGGGACTTGAACTTGAAAACTTGAAATGAAGATTCTCCTACATGATGGTCTTATGAAGGAAAATAATATTGACTAAGAACTATGGAATGTATTTGCTAAATGATAATAAGTGATGTACCATGTGAGCCAACCATTACCGTACGACCACATTACCCCTAAATGGGAAGGGGCTTAGTCCGTAGCTTGTTCACCCTAGTATGGGAGGTCTTGTATCATCCTTTATAGAAGTGCACCGTGCGCGGGTACTTCTGAACCGAGTGGAAATTCCATTCATCCGGCACTCCGGAGCGGGCAAAACTAGAGACGCCGGAACGGAAGATGTCCGTGTCTCGGGCTCTAGGGAAGGATCCTGTACTAGAGTGAGCAAGTGAAAGAGTTTGTTTGATTATCTGAACCTCGCATACTTTGTGTATGACGAACCGTGGATTTCTCCCGGCAGATGTATCGAATCTTGTGGGTAAAGTGTACCCCTCTGCAGAGGTTTCAAACTATTCGAATAGCCGCGTCCTCGGTTATGGACAGTTGGCAAACTGTACTTGACTTTTGTCAAGAATAATAATAACTTATGGTGACCTTGGTGAATGCCATGACTTGACTTGACATTGATGTTGACACATTTGAAGTTCCTTTAGATTGAACTTAGAGAACTAAACCTCTTTCCTTCCAATGAACATTCTTGGGAAATAAAACTAGCTTTTGCAACAAAACTTAGTGCTTAGTCCACCATATCCACCTTGCATATCTACTTCATCATTTCATTTATAAGATGGTTTGCGAGTGCATCCAATGTACTCACGGCTGTGTCCCTGGCTATCAACTTGGCCAGACTATGGGGAAGAGTATCCGGAGGAAGGGTATGAAGAAGAGTATCAGAACTAAGATCTTCTACTGAGTCGCCATTGCCTGTGGGGTGAAGGCATGGACCCGAAGACGTTATTTCCGCTGCTATATTGTGTTGTAATATGAACTTGGTCCCTATGACCATTGTATTTGAACCATCGTATTGTAATGTCTATGGAACTGGTTACCAACTACGTTATGTGTATCACAACAATGATTCTGGGATTGTGGTGGAATGCATAACGGGCACTTCGAATTTGTGATAAATTCGGGGTTGTCACAAGTATAAGCAGCACTACTCATATTGTCAGAAGAAGAAGAGGGCCGATGAACCTCAAGAGAAACAGCCGCCGCTACTCCCCTTTTCTGACGCTCTGAAGGAGGGGCCATTGCTTTCTTCTTAGGAGAGACCGGTGATGGTTTAACCACCGTAGCCTCCTCTTGAGAGTGTACCTCCGGAGCAGCCGAGAAGCCAAAGGGAGGAATTGTAGTAGCATCTTTCTACAGAACATTGTTGTCACTAAAGAAGAAATCGTTCGACATCAAGAAGAAGGGAAAGAGGTAAGGGTAAAAAAAAATAGGAAAGCAAAGTAAAGCAAACTCACGAGTCTAGGAACTCAAGCATATCAGGCTCGGGGTCCTTGGCAGCAGTAGCCTCCACCGATGTGTCCTTCCTAACAGAGGTACTCGAGGAAGCTATATCTCCTGCGCGCTTCCTCTTTTTCTCTAGATCTTTGTCTTTAGAGTGAGCAGGGGGAGGCGACGTAGTCGAGTCGCTTTCTTCTCGAGATTCTTTGGCATCATCTCCGTCCTAGCTCTCATCAGCCTCGGGGGCTTCAGAACTAGCAGGAGCAGGATCAGCCTTGATTGGCCCTTCCTCGGGAAGATGAGGATGAGAAACCAAAACTTGATGGTCCTACAAAAGAACAGTTGCAGAAAAAGTATCAGCAAAACAACGTACAACACAATAAAATGGAGAACAACAGTCAATATTGTCGAGTGATAAGGCGCGTACCGTGGGCAAGGGGTGATCAGACTCAAAGAAAGTAGTTGTCAACACTGGGATTTCATTCTGTGCAGTAAGAGTAGTCAAAGATCGTACCCTTTTGTTGAGCCCCTTCTTCTCTAGGTCCTGATCGGACACTCGAGAAGGGTCGGCCGAGCCAGAGTAAGACCATAGCTTTGAAACCTGAGATTGCAGAGGTTAAATGCGCCTCTGAAGGAAGAACGCCATCAGTTGCGTCCCTGTCAGTCCGCCTCCAGCTGCACTCTTCAGACTCTGAATACGAGTCAACAAGGGCTTGATACTCTCGACTTCAGCTTCTGTAGGAGGAGAATCACACGACATCACTTTCATCAGGCTTTTGCTAGCATCAAAGGGAGCGATACCAAACTTGTCAGAGGACATAACCTTTTGGTCCTTGATATAGAACCGCTTTTTCCTCCAGCCTTGAACAGAGACAGCCATGTTGAATTCAAGATAGTGCGACTCAGAGCACACAGATACAATAGCCCCGCCCAGCTCAGGATTTTTAGCTAACGAAACGCTTGGGTGGAGGCGGAAAAGAAACTTCCAAAGAACCCAGTGTGGGTCGATTCCAAGAAAAGACTCGCAAAGAGTGATGAAGCTGGCAATGTGGAGAATCGAATTTGGCGTGAGCTGGTGAAGCTGCACGCCATATACAAAGAGAAGCCCACAAAGAAACTCGTGGGCAGGAAGAGAAAGGCCGTGGAGAAGAAAAGCTAGGAACATCACCCGAAATCCGTTCGGAGGCTTGGGGATGCGCTCGTTGCCGGGGAAGATGATCGACGCTGATTCTGGAAGAAGGCCCTCCTTTTTGGCTTTCTTCAGATCGGATTCCTCGAACGATGAGGGAACCCACTGGGTGGCCAAACTGCTGCTCCCCTTCGTCATCATTTTTTCTCTGTGCACAACCTTTTTGATGGGCATTCAAAAGCGATGCGCTCAGGGGCTAAGAGAAGAGTGCAAGCGCAAGGAAGAAGAAGCAATGGCGGCGGCGGAGGAACAGAGAGCTGGTAAATAGTGAAAACAATGGTACCTCTGTATATAAAGCTTCTCCAAGAAGGAACGTGGGCTACGACATGGCGCGCGAAGCGGAAGTGGCAAGCCCACTAACGGGCAGAAAATTTGGGGAATTACTGCGCTGCCCATGTGCAATGGTCAACGTTCAGTCAAATCATTGCAGAAAATGACCCCATCAATGATATCACAAATATTGTGTAAAGTCGACGAAGTTATAACTCAAACAAACAAAGCCCTGAGACCATGATTGTCTCCAAGGAATCCACTCATAGCCTCGGGGGATACTCTTATCAAGAGCAAACATCGACTACTTGACAAAGTGAAAGGAAACAATAAATGTCTTGCAGAATATGAACAAGGAGCAAAATATCTTTGAGCCTATACCCAAACAAAAAAAATCGGCTATAGCCTCGGGGGTGTAACATCCCAATTTTTGGGAAAAGAATTTATATTTTTTTCACATGAAATCATGCATCATTTCATGCATACCATCACCTTGCATTTGCATACTTTTTCAAGTTTTTGTTTTGTTCTTGAATCAAAACCTTCCCTGTATGTTTCAAATATTAGAAGAAAAGTTTTACAAATTTCAAAGTGTGACCTAAGTTCAATCAGAAGTTTTTTGCAAGTTTTCAAACAAAATTCAAAGCAAAACAGAAAAGAAAAGAAAAAGAAAAAGGGAAAAGGTTGAAAAGGCCGCGGGGCAGCACTCCGGCCCAGGCCAGCTTCCGGCCCACGGCCCGTTCTCCCTCTCTTCCCGAACCGGTATCAATTTTCAGCCTCCTGCCACTGACGGGAGGGCCCCACATGTCATCCCGGCCAGAGAGACCGGGACGAACACGGCGAGCCCCCTGGAAAATCTCCATCGACCCCCCCTCTCTAATTCGGTTTGTACCCTACCCCCTCGTCCATGCCAACCTCTCCAGATAAACCCTGCCCCCCCCCCCCCCCCCCGCACACCTCCCTCCCAAAAACCCTAACTGGAACGCCGCCGGGCTGCGCAAACCAGAGGTCGCCGCGCCGCCACCGATCAGCAGAGAGCACCACCGTTCCTCAGTAAGGTACAGGTTCTCCCGATCTCTCTCCTAGCCCGTCTTATTCACCGTGTTCTGGCGCATCTCTCTGACAAGGCTACGCCCCTCTTTCTTTCCCAGAGCCCCGCGTCCGTCCACAACTGGATCTCGCTGCCGCAGACAAGAACTTTGGTGAGAGATTCCGAGGACTTCCGTACACCTCGAGCAAGCAGACCTCGCCACCAGCTCCGCCTCATCCTCCCGAAACTCCTGGTACAAGCCTCGCTTCCTAGATCCACCCCTGCTCGTCATTTTCTTCCAAGCTCTCCACGGCATGGCCACGGTCTAACTTCCAGTCACATCGTGACACCGTTACAGGACAAGATCGAGGACGCAGCTTCGCCATCGACCTCGCCGTAGACTCCTGGACACCGTCATGATCTCCATCGCCACCAGAGAACGCCGGAACCACCTCGACGTGAAGATCTAGCACCGCAGAGATCTCGCCGTCGACCACTTCCGGTGAGCTCCTCCCCTTCTTTGTTTCGACCGTACGATCTAGATCCCACGGGTAATAACAGATCACTTACCGATTCGGTAAGGATCGATCTGGGCCGCGCGATCCCCATTAAATCAAATGGCGCTTGTTCGCGATCTGAACGAAGCGGTATCGCCCAATCAGGGAGCGACGTGTGTCGGCTTCTAATTTAACCAATACATTTTTCGTTTTAAACTTTCAGAATATGCTTAAAACTTGTATAAATCATATCTCGAGATCCACATGTTCAATTTTAGCAAACTTTGCATCTGTGGTTTCAGAAAAATGTGTAGATTCTATTTCCAGTATCTAAAACCTTTATAGTAGTTGTTTTATATAGTGAATTGCTGCAAGCTTTAATTATGTGTTTTGGCTATTAAAAATAGTTGTAAAATTTATTTTGCAGTAAATCCTTTTGGTTTAGGTCCCTCTAATATTCCTTAGTACTATAGCACGGCCAGATTATTTTGGTAATTTTTATACTACTTTTGTAACTTTAGTTTGTATATTTGTTCTATTTGTGTGATGAAGATAATTGGAGCTTTATAAATTAACTCTAAAACTTTGATCATGTCATCATGCATATAGTTAGCAACCAGAGAACATGCTAAGTGCCTTGTGGTGTTTAAAACACATTTGCATGCATACTTTTACTTTCATGATTGTTTCTGTTTGTTATGTGCTTATGATGTTATATTTTATGTATAGATTGTGCTGAGTGCAACGAGTGTCTGTGCGACGAGTGCACCAACTCTTCTCCTCATCAAGGAAAGTGTCACCATGTTCCCCTTGTCCTACTGAAGCTTTGTCCCTTGTAGTTTTTCTAGTAGAAGATGCATATGTAGGTGTTTTTATGAATTCTTGTCTATGCTAAGTTTTTGTCTAGCTTGCTAGCTTTGCATCTCCTAGTAGAATTGCTGCTGCTATAGGACTTTGCTTTTATTCTTGTTGAGGGAAGGGTTATCACTCTTGTTGAGGGAAGGGTTATCACTTGATTTTGGCTAAGTGTTGGAAAACAAGTTTTTGGAAAACTAAGAAAACAACTAAGTTAATGAATCACCTGGGTGGAAGTGGTTGTTTTGGTTTTATGTTGAGTGGTTCACCGGAGCCATGTCTATGGCGGTCATGTGTATCTCACTTGTGGACGGCCACCCAGGAGCAAAGAGATTGGAGACGTTCAAGTTGTGAAGCTTCCAGTGCAACCACAAGACATATGGGCTCTGTCTTGGTCAACTAAGCTGCAAGAACTCAAGCCAGGCGGACAGAGGGTGGTAGATGTGGATAGGTTGGAGCGCATCCGTTTGGTCTGAGGGAATGCTTCTGAAAGACTTCGTCTTAGTTTTCACTTGGCCATTTGAGGCAAAATGAGTCTCATGGCATAATGGGTTAATTAAGCCTTGTGGGAAAAGTGCACCACCTCTGCAGAGTGTTTACAACTAAGTACTTAGCCATGTCCCCGGTTACGGACAATTCTGAGTGACATGACTTTAAAGCTGTTCAAGAATCTCCTCACCCCAATTTCTCTAAGTTAAAATTTGATGGGTAAACTTGGGTAGTAAAAGTTCTTTCTGGACAAAATTTTGCTAAGGAAAAGTTTGAGTTTTACAAAGATAGGAAAAGGCTTGCTTTTGCTAAGTTAAAATCCACCTGGCCAAATAGCATATACGTGTAGGTGCCATTGAGTCCACCAAAGTGACATTTGCCAATACATTCAATGTATTGACCCTCCGTGGCTGCAACGTATCATGTTGCAGGTGGCTCCTATGAAGATTGAAGATTTCTGCGCTTCGGTCACGAGTCTTCATCCAACACGTCTGCATGCGGAGCTTGAAGAAAAGAAGACTTGAAGTTATTTTACTTAGTCATTTTCTAGAGTTGTAATAGGTTTGTGGCTTGTGCCTTATCGAGTTGTAAAAGACTATGTTATCTGTGGATCAAGCGTTGTAATGAAGACCTTTGTATTCTTGATATTTCATCTTGTAACTGTGTGTGCTAGCAGTCGATCCGGGACTAGCACAAATGAAACACAGGTACGCTACAGATGGTATCAGAGCAAAGTGTTGCCCTTAGGTTCGTGACCCTAGGATTGGACGAAAACCTTAGGAAAAATTTTAGGAGTGTTTTGTTCTCTTTGCTACTAACACTTAGAAATAGTTTTGACTTCTCTAAGTTAGAAATCACTTTAACTTTGTTCAGCGCTTTTGCTAAGTTTTTCTTTTTTTGACTTACTAACTTGTCATGTCCCAACTTAAAGATGTCAACCTTCCACATCACCAAGCCCGACAACTTCAAGAACTACAGCTTCGGAGAGCGCCTCATCGACATCGTCACTGCCCTGTCCCTGCCTACCCCGTTCATTAGAGGGAGCGAGATGTAGCATCATGAATAAAATTAACAATATAACTATCACATAAAACATTCTTACCATGAGTGACATGCATAATAGAATTAATACTCTCCACATAAACATAGTCATTCTTATTAATCATAGTGGGAGCAAATTCAACAAAATAGCTATCATTATTATTCTCATCACCATGGTCATTAAATATAGGAGGCATATTGTAATCATAATTAATTTTCTCCTCAATAGTAGGAGGACTAAAAATATCATATTCATCATTGTAATCATCATAAATTGGAGGTATAGTATCATCATAAGCAATAGAATAGTTATCTTCCAAAGTGTGTTCATTTGTAAACATATCATCATTTGAAGGAACATGGATAGTACTAATAGTACAACAATTATTAACATCATCATTTTCAGAATTGGTACCCAAAAGATTTTCAATATCAAAAGTAGTGTGCTTTTCCCAATCATGATCACTACTATAGGTAACAGGCATAGGAACATCATCAAGTTCAGACTCATTAGCAAAAACTATAATAGGAGCAATATGCTTAGGGGAAAATACCGTCTCCTATCTCCTTTTACTCCTTCTCTTCTTCTTCTTATTCTTCTTCCCCTCTTTAAGAGGGGGAGGCTTGAAAGGAAGCCTCTCCACATACCCTAGTTTATTGTCAGAAACAATAGAAGAAACTTTGGAGGATTCCTCCTTTCTATACCTAATAATAAAAGCAATAAGGTTTCCGTCGTCAACCACTTTTTTAGACCGATTTGCCCTCCCACTAAATTGCATATTACCACAACTGCCACCCGTATTTTGTGTCGTACACAAAAAAAGTTTCGTTTAGTACGTTCGTCCATCGCTAAGTTTTCCTTTTTTTTCCTACGTGAGCCAAACTGCATCGCACGCCTCATGGTAACACTCCGGTCAGGACTTTGCATAGTATCAGAATCAGAATTCTTTTCATAGTTGGACCGGAGTACACACATATTAATTACGACCTAGGAGGCTAGGAGGAGGTCATGGCAACAACACGCACAAGAGGGCAGTCGTCCACCAAATCTACATCCTCGGCTACAAGACACGGCGAACGATCAGTGCCAACAGTCAGGTCATGCAGCTTCGACGCCGGAGGCTCCTGGAGATCGACGATGCCATAGTTGCCACGTCCGACGTTTCACACACAACTGCGTCCCGTGGTGGCCAGATCGCCGCCGGAGGCGACACTGATCCATCGATTACGAGACTAGTTCGTCTCCGGCAGCGCAGCCGGACTATGGTGGTTAGAGATGCATGCCGCCTGTCAAGCCCAGGTGACCAGGCCGCATCTGTTCGCCCCCGGCCGCACAGCCTAACTGCGGTGGTTGGAGACCACGCCTTTGCTTCATCCACGATACGAGATTAAATATAATCGTCGCCTGCTGCCTCCAGTTGCATTGCCGGTGCAAGTTTATGTGCACGGCAGCAGCAGCCCACCTTTGAGATTCCAATCCTGCCTCCAATTGATTCGCTCGTGCATGCTGCAAGTTAGGGGCAGAAGGTGCTTACGTCCTTGCGCGTGTTGCGACACCTTTTAACCTTCGCCAGCGCGACTCGGCATCTGCACAAACCTGCAAGATTGTGTCAATTTCTCTTCTGCTCCAAGGTCGTGGCACGCAAGGTGGAGGACTTCCTAAAACTCTGGTGTTTTGGGAGAAACCTGAACATGGGTAGGTGTAATCGGTGGCGGCTGGACTCAGCGTTGTGGAAGCGGCCTGCTACTATGTTATTCTAAAGACTGTTGCTTTTCCGGTTTCCTCTCTATGGGTGCTACTGGATAGAGGCTCTCTTGGCTGTGAGCATTGAGCACCTAAGCTTGTGACCAACGACACAGGTATGTGTAATTTTTTTTTTGGATCGGGGCATTGTTGTTGCTTGATCAATGGCTGACATTATCTGTGTTCCCAATTTGGAGTACGTCTTCCTCTTATTTCATACGGTTGTGTATGCAGCAAAACATGTCAAGATATACCTACTTTATTATGCAATTTACTGAAGAAAATTCATTCAGTTATATCCTTAACATACGAGCTAATATGCAACAGCTGATACATTACCAATAGCCTGACCGGTGCTTTTTCTGTGCTGCAGTGCATGGCGCACCTAGGCGCTGCCACAATGCAAAAAGCTCGGCATGTACTGCAAGTTCATTGCTGTCTTGGTTAAAAAACCACAGTTTCGTATTTAAGCGATGAATGGACCGCTACGAGGTTTGAGTGAACAACTGGTGTCTGTTGAGATATGATAGACTGTCTAATTCTCCAGGATTGAATTTTTTGCTTTTGTTGGAATTAGGAAAAAATAATATGATTTTCAGTTTGGTCACTGTTAGAATTTCACTGAAATCAATCTATTTTTTTAGGAAATATGACTAGCAAACTAAATGATCTAAGCCCATAAATTATAAATTCATGATGATGCATCATCAAATGAATGCATGTTTCAGTTTTAGTATATGCTTTTTTTTGTTGAAATGCTACACTTTTAGGTTTAAGCAATGAGAATCACTCTCAGATTTGAGATACGTTGAGCATTTTGGTGATTTCAATTGGGGTCACTTGGTGCACAATCTATGGTTATCAATCTCTATCTATATGTATATCTATACATAATAATAATAATAATAATAATAATAATATCAGGAAGGTTTCTTCCGCTCCAATACTCTTTTAGACGTTGTGAGGAAGTAGTAATACACATAAATGCTTTCATGTTTTCCTCTACGCCTATTTCACCGTCACGAGAACATTTTAGCGATGTAACTCCCGATGCAACGCACGGGCAATTCTCCTAGTTCATTAATAAGAACAAAACACATATTAGTCCTGTCATATTTTGGAAAAGTCTCATCTTTTACAACATTTTGTTTGTAAGTATTTGCGTGGTAATTATCAACACAATAAAGATGACAACCATGTAGGACGATATTCATATCAAAAGCACTCATATCTACAAAGAAGTTTTTCTTGATAACTCTTCACATCCCAAAAATAATGTAAGTTCATCACGCTGATTAGGAGTGCTCATGTCATCACAATACAAACTTGCAGTACTGACGACCCACAAGTATAGGGGGTGTATCATAGTACTTTCGATAAATAAGAGTGTCGAACCCAACGAGGAGCAGAAGGTGTTGACAAGTGGTTTTGAGCAAGGATTCACTGTAAATACTAGCAAACGGGTTTTCAGGGGTATCTGGTAATGCAAGTAAATAAAGTACGAGTAAATAAAAGACAGTAATAGTAATTGCGGCAAGTGGCCCAATCC
The DNA here is from genome assembly GCA_007115705.1 of Dactylis glomerata. Classification (NCBI taxonomy): domain Eukaryota; kingdom Viridiplantae; phylum Streptophyta; class Magnoliopsida; order Poales; family Poaceae; genus Dactylis; species Dactylis glomerata. The sequence goes on from QXEO01000758.1 coordinate 779,016, forward strand.
TTTCTAGAGCAAAGGACAAGCCGGTTGTGTAACTTATGATTACCAAACGTTCCTGAGGACACACGGGAGTTTCTATTGAGAGTTTTTGCTTCATGCTGCTAAGTAATCTTCATTGGTTTGATTAGTGTTATGGGGGTGAACCTGTGCTAGCATACTACCCTTACTAGGACTAATACACACTTGTGATTATACCCCCCTGCCAGCATCCGCAAATACAAGAAAGTAATTAAGATAAATCTAACCACAGCCTTAAACTCTCAGATCCTATGCTCCCTGGTGTAATGGTTTCCTAACGGGGGTTTAGGTTTCTGTCGCTCCGGCAACCCCACAATTAGTAGCCAAATACACAATGCATTCCACTAGGCCCATAAATGGTGAAGTATCATATAGTCGACGTTCACATGACACCACTAGTAGAATAACACCACAACATAAATATCAAACCATTAATTATTACTCAACATAGTTTCACTACTAACATCTCGACTTCTCCCATGTCCTCAAGAACTAAACGAACTACTCACAAGACATCATATGGATCATGACCAGAGGTGAAATAATGGTAAATAATAATCTGAACATAAACCTTAATTCAACAGTTCCACTCAATAGCATCAACTACAAAGGTAATCAACACCGGGAAAGTTTCCCCTAAGAGTTGGAGAAGATTTAACCCAAGATGTTACAGCGGGATGGCATGGTGATGGTGGAGATGATGGTGCTGATGATGATGATGATGATGATGGTGATGATGATCCCGATGAAGTCCAGCGCGATGGTGATGACGATGACGACGATCTCCCCTTTCCGGGAAGGAATTCCCCCGACAGATTTCTACCTGCCGGAGAGCTTTTCTCTCTCGGTGTTTTGCGCCCCGCAAAGGTGGCGGTGTCTATCTCTGATCCCCCTTGACTTAGGTTTTCAGGGACGACAATATACGCGAGGGGGTGATGGCAGTAGTGGGCCAGGGTGGCCTCATGTAACATCCCAAGTTTTTATATCAAATTATGGAATAAAAGAAAATTTTGTTTTGTTTGTGTTGTTTGAAAAATCACAGGGATTTAAAACTTTTTGGGTTTAATCAAATGTTTTTCCCTAAAGTTTTCTTAAACCTTCAAACCAAACTATTTCACTTCCAAGGTTTCCATTATATAAAAGAGCTTCTTATAAATATCCCATATTCAAATGTCTGTTAGAAAAACTATTTCAAAATTTCTATCAATCCTTGAAATACTCATTTGAGAAAATATAATTTCAAAGTACTAACTTGTGTTTATTCAAATCTTATGCAAGCATACTTGCAAAGGAATTATTAACAAAAGGGTGTAATACCAAATAAAGTTTTGCATTTCTAAAAGTATGTTTCAAAATAAAGTTCAAATGTTATTTTATTAGAGTTTATTCTCTGAATTTAAAAGAAAATATTTTGGAAACCCTAAACTATATTTTTGCATTATGCAAGAAAACCCTTTTGCTAAAAATCATAAGGTTTATGGAAAATCATATTTTTATTTTGAAAACTTGTTTCTGACAGTCCTACTTTGATACTTTGAAATTTAGAAAAATTTACAAAGTTGTTTGAATCAGTTTGGAGCCAAAATGCAAAAGATAAAAAAAGCAAATCAGAAAATAAAATAGAAAAGTTCAGAACAAAAAAAAAGAAAGACAACCCAATCGGGCCACGCCCGGGGCCCAGCAAGGCGAGGGCCCAGCCAGGCCAGCCCACCCGCAACACTACCTCTCTCCCCTTTTTCTTTTTTTTGCACTGACAAGGGGGACCCACATGTCGGATCCTCCCCTAACCTCCCTCCCCTCTCTCTCTGGAACCGCCACCCCGCGCCCCGTCGCCCTTCCCCCTCTTCTCCCAGAGCACCAACCGCCCCGACGACACCTCTATCATTTTCCCCTGCAACTCCTCTTCTTCTCCCCCAAATTCCCACACTCGAGACGCCCCAGGGCCGCCCCGATTGCTCGCCGGAGTACCGGATAACCGCCGCAGTCCATCTTGATTCCGGCCGCTACAGGTGACCCCGCCGCCTCCTTTTGGTACCCTAGCCATCCTCTCATCCTTGCGCATCTTCCTAATGCCTCCATTGCCCTAGGGATCCCCCAGATCGACGACATCGAAGAAGACCGACGCCGCCTCCATCTCCGGCCGTACCTCCCCTCCTCTGTTGGACGAATTCGACCAACCCGACCACACCATCTACTTCGCCTCGTTCTTCTTCACCTCGGATCGTCAGATCCTCATTTGATCCAACGGCTGAAAATCCGGATCCAGCCCAACCGGTTTCAGCCAACGGCGTGTTCCCACGTAGCAAGTCAGTCGATCCACCCAGTCAATCGAGTCAAAGTTGATTTAAATTTGAATTTCAAATCTCTGTTTCTTTCCTGAACTTGTAAATTCAGTAGAAAATAATCCACTGGGCCAAATTTTGCAAATTTGATATCCCTGGAATCCTTGAAATGTGTAGAACACAATTATGAAATAATATCACATGGTTACTGTACAAAATTTTGAAGTGAATTTCAAATGGTACAAATTGCATATTAGCACCAGTTAATTCATATCTTTTGCTCTGCTCATTCAAAATTAACAAATTTGTAGTCTATGGATTCCTCAAAACATGTAGAACACTTTAGAATCAAGAAACACCAAAGTTGATTCGTGCACAAACTTGGTACATTCAAATCTATCCAAATCACTACTTTGATCATAATTTGATTTCTAAAAATGATTTTGGGATGAATACAATTGCAGCAACTTTGTATTACAGTACCCTATCCAGTGGCACTACTTCTCCATTTATTTGAAATCATTTGTAAATATTCAAATTCAAACCTGAGAATTTGAGTATTTTCATTATAGAATTAATTTTATAATTCTTTTCAATATGACTTCTTCTACAAAAGTGAATCTTATGATCATACCTACCTATCACTATCATGCTTACTCTTGATCATCTCCCAATTTCAAGCCATCTTTTCCTTGTGGGCCTAGTTCATGGTATTCAAATTACACCTGAGTGATTTGAGTAAATAGTGGTATATCTTAATTAAGTTCTTATTTACTATTGAGGTGACACATTCTACCCCATATCACACATGGCCTAAATCTTTCAGATCCAATATTATCTTTAATGCATAACTAAAACTAGTTTGAATTCTTTAAAGGAGAATTTAAACATTGACCTGGCCCAAACCTTGAGACTATAACCCTAGCTTAATTAAAATCTCTTGTCCAAGAAAAGCTTGTGACCAAGAAGCCCACATCACTCTAAATAACTTTCATACTTATTCAACCCCATGCCAACTTGACCATATTGGTTCATATTGAACTATTCAATTTGCAGAAATGTTAATTGAGTATATCAATGTACCACCAATATATACCCAAGTCTAGGTGCAACTTATACTATTATGAGTAAGTGTTGTCACACTTTATTCAGTGGTGTTCTAGTTGCACTATTCTATACTCTTGTGAATCTATTCACATGAGTCATCTCTAAAACTCTATCCATGCTTATGCCAAGCACAAGATTATTATCACTACAATGTATCTTGGAGGATCATTCTTTCCAATCATTGAACTTGCCATCAAAACTCTCAATCCATATTTTGTAAGCCAAGCTTCAAGCCATATCTCTCTCATCACAAAAATCATGAGAAATTTAAAATGTTAAACCAATCATTTTCAATTGTTTGTCTTGCTTGATTTGTTGCTTTTGGTGTGGTGTGTTTACTTGGTGTATCTCTATATTATAGATTGTTTTGGAGAGCCATGCGTTTTGTTGAGAGAAGAGAAAGGGTTTAAGCTTCAAAAGGCAAGTGACACACATGCTTCTACCTATCTTTTAATTTATGCATTAGTGTTTACAATACTATGCATGATATGAGATTTTCAAATAAGTTTATGAAATGCCTAGCTCCTAGTAGTGTGTAGCTATCCCTTAAACCCCACTTGTTAGGATTGCAAACTACTGTGGAAAATGATGCCATGCTTGTTTTGGGATTGGTATGAAAATTAAACTTCAACCTAATGAAACACCTGGGTGGATTGGTTTGATGATGGAGGCGATGTTGAGTGGCTACCCAGGGCTACACACCTGGCTATCAACCCAGGATTTGTGTAGTTGTCTTCGCCTGGGCGTTCACTTGTGGATTGCCACCCAGGAACAAAGAGACTACCATGTCTTCCTTGCTTTAGTGAGCTTCTAGTGCAGCCTTATGACAATATGGGCTCTGTCTTGATTGAGTACGATGTGAGGGTTCATCCATGGGTACTGACAGAGGGTGGTATTTGGGCACGGTCAGATCCGGATGGTTGAATGCTCCTTCTGAAAGGTCTTGTCTCATTTTATGTATGGGCGTAAAATGAGTCTTAAGGTGAAAGTGCACAACCCCTGCAGGGTGTAAAACTAATCGATTAGCCGTGTCCCCGGTTATGGACAATTTGAGTTCCTAGACATGGAATGTACGGAAGAGTCTCATCACCATTTCTGAATGAAATAAAATTATTTAGAAACAATCAGGACAGGGACTACTCAGGACTACACACCTGGCTATCAACCCAGGATTTGTGTGGTTGTCTTCGCCTGAGGGTTATCCTGGTTTTGTTGAGTAACTACTCAGGGCCACATACCCTACAAGTGTGTGGTTGTCTTCGCCTGGGGGTTATCTCGACCTCAAAAGTCTTCAATGATTAAAAAGTTTTGATTTCAAAAATGATAGGATAAAATTTGCTTTAAGCAAATCAGCAACAAGCTCCACCAGCCAAATGTCATGTAGATAGATCTTTCACAACAGCCACCAAATATGTGTCATTTGCCAGTACATCATTGTACTGACCCCCATTCATGGGGCTGCATATTCAAATGTGCAGGTTTTCAGATAAAGATCGTTTAGTAGGATCTCGAGACTGCATTCCAACATGTCTGCCTGTGGCACGTGATGAAGATGGAGGCTCATTGCCACTTTGTTTCCGCTGTAAATCTGTAAGGTTTGAGATTTGTAACTGGATCTGCGATGTAATAGTTGATACTATTGCAATGGTCACTATATTTTGTACTGTGGTGCTATCAGTGATCCAGGGAATAGCACTTAACACAGGTGTTCCACCTTAATTCAAAGGTGGGGCGTTACAAAATGGTATCAGAGCATAGTGTTGCCTGTAGGATCGAGACCCTAGGATTGAAATTAGAAACAGGAAGACTCTTGGATAAAAAAAAATTCTATCTCACCTTGTTTCTGTTTACATAAAATAAAAGAGTTTGCATTTTGAAACACCTTGTATTCTCTCCTACTTCCTCTTCAAATGTTTCCTTTTGCTATAGATGACCCTACCTGGAAACCATCAGAAAGGAAAGAAGAGCAATGAGCCAGAAGTGTGAGGCTGATACCTCATATACTCCTTGACCCAACATGAAGAACTACATTGAAGGCCGACGAAGAATTTGGAGAAATAGAGATATGAAGACTGCACAACACCCAACAATACATTGAAGAAGTGGAAATGGGAATATGGAACAATGAAGATAGTAATAGACTAGACCACCAATATTCTAGTTTATAGAACCAACGATGTTGTGATACCCTATTGATCATACCAAATTGGGGTATGACCATACTAGATTGTTAGTCTTTGAACTATTTTTGCTTGATGTGATGAATGTTTGTTAGATGTTGTTTGTAAGATGAATTACCTTGTCCTACTGAGTTTGGGTAGGAATCTTCTTTAGATCCCTTCTATCTATTTCTCAACTATGCTAAGACCTAAACCTGTCCTAAACCCCAAACAGATGAACCCTCAGATGGAGATAGCAATGCAACGGATGGTTGAAGAGCATACTGAAATAATGAGAGTGCTAACTCAGAATATGGTCAACCGAAATAGCAACAAGATACCTCCAGGAATGCAACAAGTACTGGATAATCATACTCGAATAATACAAATGATGTCCCAGAATTTGGCTAGCACCAATGACAACCTGCCACGAAAGGATTATAGTGGCAAGGAAATAAGAAGTGAGGTTGAGATGACACTGAGAGCCTGCAAGAGATGTGGAGAAATAGGACACACGTCTGAGGAATGTCATGAACAGTGCTCTTATTGTGATACGAGCCACCCAGTTGGAGAATGTCCCATGACCCAAGTTACTTGTTTCCTATGCGAAGGAATAAATCATGTTCCTGTTGAATGCAAGTTTTATTCCACAGTGCAACGAACGAATCAACAAGCCAAGGATGGATTGAGCCAGCTGCTAGGAAAGACCCCTGAAGATGGAAGACCCAAGATGGAGGTGGAAACAAAAGACGTGAAAGTAACACCCGACGTCACCACCAAGAGACGCTTAGCAGGTGGAAAACAAGGACGCTTATCTAGAAGTTGCTCGAGGAAACGAGAAAGGTTTCCTACAGCTATAGTGGAATATGAAGTTAGGGAAGTAAGAGCGCTCCTAGCCTTAGAGAGACCCAAAAAGAAGGACATCATGAAGGTATGGTGCTTCAATTGCAAGGAGCATGGACATTATGCGAAAGAATGTCCGAAAGAGAATAACAAAGCAAACAGACCAGGTGGCGTGAAGAAGAACCTTAACCATATCACTTGTTACACATGCAAGCAGCAAGGACATTATTCGTATCAATGCACAGAGGGAAGTACTTCAGGACCTCAGTGAACTGGGATAAGGATAACAAAAGGATGCCGCAAATACAAGGTGAAGACACAACAAGTGTGGCCAACTTAGAAGCTTTTATATTCGGTTACTACTTGTAATAAATGTTGAATAGACAAGTGAGATCAATGAGTAAATTTATTGTAAGGATTTGTAAGAACTAAGGGCAACCATGAGCTAAGGGCAACCTTGACGAATGGATTTTATATTCCATATGAAATGGCAAACCAAAGGATACGTAACTCAAGAGTTAACGCCATACGACAGAGTTTGTGCAAAACCCTAGCTAAGGAACGATAAATTTGTTTTAAAAATATATATTTGGGTACATAGGTTTTCATTTCAAGAAATTTTTGTCAAAGCAAGTGAGGTTGACCTAGAGTTAGAATACGAGGTTTAACAAACCATGTATGAAGTAATGATTTGGGTGCAGGATGGATTGATCACCATTCCTACTACTCTTATTATTTATCTCTCATAATGTTGGCTTTGCAAACCTAGAGAGACATACCTACAAGAGAGACGACGATGTTAAACCTTAAGCATAGGAGGATAAGATGTTACCCCCTTATAGTGAGCCAGTGTGGCCAAAACGTAGGACTGCGGTGAGGATGAACCACAAGGTTACCGTTGAAGAAGACTTGCTTCGGAAGAGGTCTTACCAACCTTGAGAGCTCCGTTTGAACCAAGAGTTTTTACAAAGGAGTGCATCATAAGATGGAAGATTGCCAAGGATGTCAACAAAGTGAATGAAATGAAGATATGAGATCATCTTAACTTGGTCCTCTGATTGACCCAAAGAGTGACCCTACAGTGTCCAAAATAGTTCAACAAACTACCTTGTTGGATAGGAGCTCCACAATGGAGCAAAGTTATACTCAAGCCTTTTTGAGAAATATTGGAAATCTAAGTTTGTGAATAGACACCCACCTATTGGAAATAAAGACATAAGCTTACCATGGAATCAAAAGATGACCCAGTGCCAAGTCAAGACCAAAGTGGTTCTAGTGGAATCCAAAGACCTAGACCACCTACAAAAGTTTCTTTTAAGGGTGGTAGCCACCTAAGTGTCCCAAACCCTTCTACCTTTCTAGCCTCTTCAAATCTCGAGGATGAGATTTCTTTTAAGGGTGGTAGTCTGTAACATCCCAAGTTTTTATATCAAATTATGGAATAAAAGAAAATTTTGTTTTGTTTGTGTTGTTTGAAAAATCACAGGGATTTAAAACTTTTTGGGTTTAATCAAATGTTTTTCCCTAAAGTTTTCTTAAACCTTCAAACCAAACTATTTCACTTCCAAGGTTTCCATTATATAAAAGAGCTTCTTATAAATATCCCATATTCAAATGTCTGTTAGAAAAACTATTTCAAAATTTCTATCAATCCTTGAAATACTCATTTGAGAAAATATAATTTCAAAGTACTAACTTGTGTTTATTCAAATCTTATGCAAGCATACTTGCAAAGGAATTATTAACAAAAGGGTGTAATACCAAATAAAGTTTTGCATTTCTAAAAGTATGTTTCAAAATAAAGTTCAAATGTTATTTTATTAGAGTTTATTCTCTGAATTTAAAAGAAAATATTTTGGAAACCCTAAACTATATTTTTGCATTATGCAAGAAAACCCTTTTGCTAAAATTCATAAGGTTTATGGAAAATCATATTTTTATTTTGAAAACTTGTTTCTGACAGTCCTACTTTGATACTTTGAAATTTAGAAAAATTTACAAAGTTGTTTGAATCAGTTTGGAGCCAAAATGCAAAAGATAAAAAAAGCAAATCAGAAAATAAAATAGAAAAGTTCAGAACAAAAAAAAAGAAAGACAACCCAATCGGGCCACGCCCGGGGCCCAGCAAGGCGAGGGCCCAGCCAGGCCAGCCCACCCGCAACACTACCTCTCTCCCCTTTTTCTTTTTTTTGCACTGACAAGGGGGACCCACATGTCGGATCCTCCCCTAACCTCCCTCCCCTCTCTCTCTGGAACCGCCACCCCGCGCCCCGTCGCCCTTCCCCCTCTTCTCCCAGAGCACCAACCGCCCCGACGACACCTCTATCATTTTCCCCTGCAACTCCTCTTCTTCTCCCCCAAATTCCCACACTCGAGACGCCCCAGGGCCGCCCCGATTGCTCGCCGGAGTACCGGATAACCGCCGCAGTCCATCTTGATTCCGGCCGCTACAGGTGACCCCGCCGCCTCCTTTTGGTACCCTAGCCATCCTCTCATCCTTGCGCATCTTCCTAATGCCTCCATTGCCCTAGGGATCCCCCAGATCGACGACATCGAAGAAGACCGACGCCGCCTCCATCTCCGGCCGTACCTCCCCTCCTCTGTTGGACGAATTCGACCAACCCGACCACACCATCTACTTCGCCTCGTTCTTCTTCACCTCGGATCGTCAGATCCTCATTTGATCCAACGGCTGAAAATCCGGATCCAGCCCAACCGGTTTCAGCCAACGGCGTGTTCCCACGTAGCAAGTCAGTCGATCCACCCAGTCAATCGAGTCAAAGTTGATTTAAATTTGAATTTCAAATCTCTGTTTCTTTCCTGAACTTGTAAATTCAGTAGAAAATAATCCACTGGGCCAAATTTTGCAAATTTGATATCCCTGGAATCCTTGAAATGTGTAGAACACAATTATGAAATAATATCACATGGTTACTGTACAAAATTTTGAAGTGAATTTCAAATGGTACAAATTGCATATTAGCACCAGTTAATTCATATCTTTTGCTCTGCTCATTCAAAATTAACAAATTTGTAGTCTATGGATTCCTCAAAACATGTAGAACACTTTAGAATCAAGAAACACCAAAGTTGATTCGTGCACAAACTTGGTACATTCAAATCTATCCAAATCACTACTTTGATCATAATTTGATTTCTAAAAATGATTTTGGGATGAATACAATTGCAGCAACTTTGTATTACAGTACCCTATCCAGTGGCACTACTTCTCCATTTATTTGAAATCATTTGTAAATATTCAAATTCAAACCTGAGAATTTGAGTATTTTCATTATAGAATTAATTTTATAATTCTTTTCAATATGACTTCTTCTACAAAAGTGAATCTTATGATCATACCTACCTATCACTATCATGCTTACTCTTGATCATCTCCCAATTTCAAGCCATCTTTTCCTTGTGGGCCTAGTTCATGGTATTCAAATTACACCTGAGTGATTTGAGTAAATAGTGGTATATCTTAATTAAGTTCTTATTTACTATTGAGGTGACACATTCTACCCCATATCACACATGGCCTAAATCTTTCAGATCCAATATTATCTTTAATGCATAACTAAAACTAGTTTGAATTCTTTAAAGGAGAATTTAAACATTGACCTGGCCCAAACCTTGAGACTATAACCCTAGCTTAATTAAAATCTCTTGTCCAAGAAAAGCTTGTGACCAAGAAGCCCACATCACTCTAAATAACTTTCATACTTATTCAACCCCATGCCAACTTGACCATATTGGTTCATATTGAACTATTCAATTTGCAGAAATGTTAATTGAGTATATCAATGTACCACCAATATATACCCAAGTCTAGGTGCAACTTATACTATTATGAGTAAGTGTTGTCACACTTTATTCAGTGGTGTTCTAGTTGCACTATTCTATACTCTTGTGAATCTATTCACATGAGTCATCTCTAAAACTCTATCCATGCTTATGCCAAGCACAAGATTATTATCACTACAATGTATCTTGGAGGATCATTCTTTCCAATCATTGAACTTGCCATCAAAACTCTCAATCCATATTTTGTAAGCCAAGCTTCAAGCCATATCTCTCTCATCACAAAAATCATGAGAAATTTAAAATGTTAAACCAATCATTTTCAATTGTTTGTCTTGCTTGATTTGTTGCTTTTGGTGTGGTGTGTTTACTTGGTGTATCTCTATATTATAGATTGTTTTGGAGAGCCATGCGTTTTGTTGAGAGAAGAGAAAGGGTTTAAGCTTCAAAAGGCAAGTGACACACATGCTTCTACCTATCTTTTAATTTATGCATTAGTGTTTACAATACTATGCATGATATGAGATTTTCAAATAAGTTTATGAAATGCCTAGCTCCTAGTAGTGTGTAGCTATCCCTTAAACCCCACTTGTTAGGATTGCAAACTACTGTGGAAAATGATGCCATGCTTGTTTTGGGATTGGTATGAAAATTAAACTTCAACCTAATGAAACACCTGGGTGGATTGGTTTGATGATGGAGGCGATGTTGAGTGGCTACCCAGGGCTACACACCTGGCTATCAACCCAGGATTTGTGTAGTTGTCTTCGCCTGGGCGTTCACTTGTGGATTGCCACCCAGGAACAAAGAGACTACCATGTCTTCCTTGCTTTAGTGAGCTTCTAGTGCAGCCTTATGACAATATGGGCTCTGTCTTGATTGAGTACGATGTGAGGGTTCATCCATGGGTACTGATAGAGGGTGGTATTTGGGCACGGTCAGATCCGGATGGTTGAATGCTCCTTCTGAAAGGTCTTGTCTCATTTTATGTATGGGCGTAAAATGAGTCTTAAGGTGAAAGTGCACAACCCCTGCAGGGTGTAAAACTAATCGATTAGCCGTGTCCCCGGTTATGGACAATTTGAGTTCCTAGACATGGAATGTACGGAAGAGTCTCATCACCATTTCTGAATGAAATAAAATTATTTAGAAACAATCAGGACAGGGACTACTCAGGACTACACACCTGGCTATCAACCCAGGATTTGTGTGGTTGTCTTCGCCTGAGGGTTATCCTGGTTTTGTTGAGTAACTACTCAGGGCCACATACCCTACAAGTGTGTGGTTGTCTTCGCCTGGGGGTTATCTCGACCTCAAAAGTCTTCAATGATTAAAAAGTTTTGATTTCAAAAATGATAGGATAAAATTTGCTTTAAGCAAATTAGCAACAAGCTCCACCAGCCAAATGTCATGTAGATAGATCTTTCACAATAGCCACCAAATATGTGTCATTTGCCAGTATATCATTGTACTGACCCCCATTCATGGGGCTGCATATTCAAATGTGCAGGTTTTCAGATAAAGATCGTTTAGTAGGATCTCGAGACTGCATTCCAACATGTCTGCCTGTGGCACGTGATGAAGATGGAGGCTCATTGCCACTTTGTTTCCGCTGTAAATCTGTAAGGTTTGAGATTTGTAACTGGATCTGCGATGTAATAGTTGATACTATTGCAATGGTCACTATATTTTGTACTGTGGTGCTATCAGTGATCCAGGGAATAGCACTTAACACAGGTGTTCCACCTTAATTCAAAGGTGGGGCGTTACACCTCACCACAGGGCGGAGCGGCCAGGGGTGGGCCCGCGCCACCTGGTGGTGTGCCCACCCTGCTGCTCCTCTCGATTCCTCCTTCTGGCTACTTTCGTCTTCTAATATTATATGAATTTCTGGGTATTTCTCCGGAATTGCTGATCTTCAGAAATATGGTGTCTTGACGGCCCTTTTTCTTGTAGAATCCTGACTCCGGCAGCAAGTTCTCCAATGATCATCAAACATGTAAAAGTAGAGGAAACAACATAAGTATCATCTCTAAATATGAAATATATCAATGAATAATAGTAAATTATGATATAAAATAGTGATGCAAAATGGACGTATCAACCCCCCAAGCTTAGACCTCGCTTGTCCCCAAGCGAAAACTGAACTCGGTAAACATGACCACAGGTTTATGGAGTGAAGTGTCGATAAACAAAATACGGACAAGAAGCATCACATTTACCAAGGCACAAGTTATAATAGACAACAACTTCCCTTCATATAATATAGACTTGCAATAAGCAAGAGGGAATCACTAATAAAGATGCACAAGGTAAATCATGATTGGTGATGGCAAACCTTTGTTCTTGGTCAGAGAACAATGAAAAAAAACTATACTTATTTTTGAACGGAGCCTTTTATAACAGAGCTAATATAGCAAAAACCATATACTCAACGAAACAAACTCTGTACAATCATAGAAAGCTTTCAAAGATATATTCCTTCAGATAAAAGCATCGTACTAAACAAAGGAAGATAGTAAACATGATTGAACAGATCAACATATGGATGAATGAAACATAACAACTCGAATGCTTGCTTGAGATAGAGGGGAATAGGTTGACTCAACATAAAAGTAAAAGATAGGCCCTTCGCAGAGGGAAGCGGGGATTAAATATGTGCTAGAGCTTTTCATTTGTAAAACAGAGGTAACCGTTGTTTTGAGAGGTGGTTGCTTTTGTCAATGACTAGCAACGGAGTTCTTGATATCTTCCATACTAAACAAGTGAGAGCAGTTCCGAGATGTTGATTAATTGGCACAATTGTGCTCTTTTATAGCTTGGCACTCCTCCCCACTTTTCCTTTCTCAAACCATGGCTAACCGATTCCATCGAGTGCCCACCAACTTTCACATACCATGGAGGAGTGCTTTTTTATTACAATGGTCTAACCAGCTCCCTTGCAAAATTAATGACGAGCAGATGAAGCATGCAAGTCGAGGGGTACTCAATTTAGTATGGAAGATAACAAACCCAACCACTACATCCTCATGAGCTAAAAACAGTGGCACAAAATGAGAACTATTTGAAGGTTTTTGAAAGGTAGCACATGAAAATTTACTTGGAATGGCTTGAAATACCATGCATAGGAATTTATAGTGGATTCTTTGGAAGTAACTTGGTTTTAGTGGATTGGATGCACGAGAAGTATTCCCTCTCAATACAGGTTTTTGGATAGCAAAGTTGGGTAGCAAGCATAAGAGTTGCATGAAACAAACAAACATACATGTGATAGGAACAATCATGCAAACTTCCTTGAAAGTACAAACGATTTTAACTTGAGAATACTATTGCTTATGAGCCAATCATGAAGGAAAGCTGAAATGATGTATCTACTAACACTTCCTTCTTTTTCTACTCAAACCTCAAGGTAATGTTGCTACTGACCAAGCTAAGTTTGCCAAAACCAACTAGATTTACTCATGCTCCCAAAGTGATACCGATACTAATCAACAAGACTAATCATATAAGAAAGATTACAAACTAAAATAAAGTGCGTGGAAAGTAAATGATAAAACTTCTCATTAATATTTCTCAACTGCAACTCACACCAAGGGATACATAGGTAACCAACTAATGGAGGATACTTCCGCACTGCAAACTATTCTATAAGATAACTTCTCTATTCATGATATGACTCTACTTGAAAAGTAAATGGGTAAAAGATAATGATGTGATACTGTGGCACTCCCCCAAGCTTGGAACAAACCAAGGGGGTGCCTATGCCAATGACGAATTACTCCTTTGGCGGCGGTGGTGAGTCTTTAATAAGCTTCTCAATAAGTTCCTTCAACTCATCAATCTTGTAGGTGAGATTACAAATCATATCTGAATTGTGCTCAATCTGGCTCATGAACATGTCGGTCTGTGAATCCCAACTCTTGGAGTTATTTCCCCAACCTTCTTCACTTTTTGAACTCTCTTTCTCCGCACGGTTAGAATGATCTATATCCCAACTAGAGGGTAATTTTGCTTTAGGCACCCTTTGGAATTGATGTTCATGTATGAGAGTATGGAAGGGGTTGTTGCCTGAAGAAGATGTCCTTGGAGCTAAGGAGTGACGTGGAACACCCCCTCCAGTTCTTATACGTGCAATCTTCTTGAACTTATCATGACTTGTCACCACCCCAATGCTTGCAATCATGGTGCTTGGGCGTGAACTTTGGTCTTCTTCCATCTCTTCTTCTCCAGCTTCACTTTCAACTTCTTCCTTCAGCTGGGGGTCATGGTGATCATCTTCAGGAGGCGTCTTCTCCTTATCATTGCTCGTGGAGGTCATTGTACCTCAAGAACTGAGAACAATCTCCTGACAGAAACAGATCTAAACAAAAACACGACGAGAACATGATATATAGAACTCGGGCAATCTGGGGGGTTATATAGGCAAAAATTAAACATCGAAATGAAGTTACATGAGGAAACCGGGACGGAAACGAGTTCCGGGGTGGTCTCACCACAAGGTGGCGCGGCCAGGAGGGGGCCCATGCCACCAGGTGGTGAGGAGCCACCTGACTCCATTTCCAACCTGTTTTCGTCTCGTGATTTTTCATATTTAATAAAAACAACAAAAATATAAATAGAAAAGTTTACCGCGAACCTTTTCTGACTAGAACTGTTACCTATTCGGAAACGGACTCTATAGTTTCCTGCATATGTTCTATGATGAATTCTTCCGGAGTAATCATTTGAATAACATCGACATCTTCATTATAAGAATCTCCAGAAATATAATGTTTGAGTCTTTGCCCATTCACAACTTGCGTAGTGTTATATCGCACCTAAACGATACACCTCTTCAATAACAAAGGGTCCTTCCCATTTTGAGAGTAATTTTCCTGCAAAAAACTGAGACGAGACCTATAGAATAGAACTTTCTCACCAACATAAACTCTCTCTTAAGAATTCTCCTATTATGCCATTGCTTGACTTTTTCTTTGAAAAGTCTGGCATTCTCATAGGCTTCGTTTCTCCACTCATCTAAAGAACTCAAATCAAGCAACCTTTTCTTACCGGCTAGTTTAAAATCCCTATTAAGCTCTCTCACTGCCCAAAGAGCTTTGTGTTCTAATTCTAAAGGCAAGTGACACCCTTTTCCGTAAACCATTTTGTAAGGAGACATGCCCATGGGGTTCTTATAAGCAGTTCTATAAGCCCATAAAGCATCGTTCAACTTGCTAGCCCAATTTTTCCTAGATCTATTAACAGTCTTTTGCAATATAGACTTGATCTCTCTATTCGATAGCTCTACTTGCCCACTAGTTTGGGGATGATAAGCAGAAACAATTCTATGATTAACGTCATATCTAGCAAGAGTTTTCCTAAAACCACCATGAATAAAATGAGAACCTCCGTCAGTCATAAGATATCTAGGCACACCAAACCTAGGAAAAATAACATCCTTAAGCATTTTTAACGAGGTCTCACCATCGGCACTCTTTGTAGGTATAGCTTCTACCCACTTAGTAACATAATCAACAGCTACGAGTATATGAGTATAACCTTCTGAAGGAGGAAAAGGACCCATAAAGTCAAATCCCCAACAATCAAATGGTTCAATAACAAGAGAATAACTCATAGGCATTTCATTGCGTCTAGAAATATTACCAACTCTTTGGCATTCATCACAAGATAAAACAAACTTTCTAGCATCTTTAAAAAAGGGTTGGCTAATAAAAACCTGATTATAGAACCTTTTGTGTAGTTCTATCTCCAGCATGATGTCCTCCATAAGCACTACCATGACATTTTCTCAATATGTCTTGTTGTTCATATTTTGGAACACATCTTTGCATAATGCCATCCACTCCTTCTTTATATAAGTGTGGGTCATCCCAAAAATAATGCCTCAAGTCATAAAAGAATTTCCTTCTTTGTTGAGCTGTAAAGGTTGGAGGCAAATATTTGGAAACAATAAAGTTAGCATAATCAGCATACCAAGGATTCTCTCACGAAGTTACCTTTATTGAAGCCAACTGTTCATTTGGAAAACTATCATTAACAGGAATAGGATCAAAAGAAATGTTTTCCAACCTAGACAAATTGTCAGCAATAGGATTTTCAGCACCTTTCCTATCTACAATATGCAAATCAAACTCTTGTAAAAGCAACTCCCATCTGATTCCTAGGCTTAGCATCCTTCTTTGACATAAGATATCTAATAGCAGCGTGATCATTATGAATAGTAACTTTTAAATCTACAATATAAGGTCTAAACTTATCACATGCAAAAACAACGCAAGAAACTCTTTCTCAGTAGTAGCATAATTCTTCTGAGCAGCATCAAGAGTCTTACTAGCATAATGAATAACATTCAACTTCTTATCTATGCGCTATCCAAGAACAGCACCCACAGCAAAATCACTAGCATCACCCATAATTTCAAAGGGTAAATTCCAATCAGGTGGCTGAATAATATGAGCAGTAGTTAAAGCCTTCTTAAGAGTTTCGAAAGCTTCCTTACAATCATCATCAAAAACAAATGGTACATCTTTTTGAAGAAGATTAGTAAGAGGCTTCAAAATCTTAGAGAAATCTTTAATAAACCTCCTATAGAAACCATCATGACCAAGAATACTACGAATACCTTTAACATCCCTGGGACAGGGCATTTTCTCAATTGCTTCAACCTTTGCTCTGTCAACTTCAATACCTCTTTCGGATATTTTATGTCCAAGAACAATTCCTTCATTTGCCATAAAGTGGCATTTCTCCCAATTAAGAACAAGATTAGTTTCTTCACATCTCTGCAAAACTTTATCAAGATTGTGCAAACAATTATCAAAAGAAGTTCCATAGACGGAGAAATCGTCCATGAATACCTCCACAATTTCTTCACAAAAACCATGAAAAATAGCAGACATGCATCTTTGAAAAGTAGCAGGAGCATTGCACAAACCAAAAGGCATACGTCTATAAGCATAAGTTCCATAAGGACAAGTAAAAGTGGTTTTCTCTTGATCTTGCTTTTTAACAGCAATCTGAGAGAAATCAGAATAACCATCAAGAAAACAAAAATGAGTTTTCTTAGATAACCTCTCTAGCATTTGATCTATAAATGGTAAAAGATAATAATCTTTCTTAGTAACTTTGTTGACCTTTCTAAAATCAATGCACATCCTATAACCAACTACTACCCTTTGAGGAATAAGCTCGTTATTCTCATTAGGCACAACAGTAATACCTCCTTTCTTAGGAGTTAGGAACACAATGAACAGGACTAACCCATCTACTATCAGCAATAGGATAAATAATACCGGCATCAAGGACCTTAAATACCTCATTTTTTACCACTTCCTTCATCTTAGGAATTAAGCGGCGTTGATGCTCAACAACTGGCTTTGCATCTGGCTCCATGTTAATAGCATGCTGACATATAGTAGGAGAAATCCCTTTTAAATCATCAAGAGTATATCCCATAGCTCCTCGGTGTTTCCTCAATATTTCTAATAACCTTTCTTCTTCCTTTCTTGAAAGTTTAGAACTGATAATAACAGGATATATCTTCTTGTTATCAATATAAGCATATTTAAGATCATCAGGTAAAGGTTTTAGATCAAAATAAGGATCTTCCTTGGGTGGCAAAGTGGTACCCAAATCCTCCATAGGTAAATTGTGTTTAATCAACGTTGGTTGATGAAGAAGAATATCGTCAATCTCATCTCTTTCTTCCCTGAAGACCTCACTTTCATGGTCCTCCATAAATTGCTGCAAAGCATTATTAGGAGCAAGAGCAATAGAGGCAAGCTGTTCAACTCGAAAATCTTCATTAGGCAATTCATTTTCATAAGGAGCTTTAGTAAACTTAGAAAAATTAAACTCATAAGATTCTCCATCAAACTTAGTCAAAATTTTCTCCTTACATTCTATAACAGCGCCACAAGTATTCAAAAAGGGTCTACCGAAAATAATAGGACAAGTTTTACTAGCTTCTTTACCAAGTACTAGGAAATTAGTAGGATATTTAGTCTTACCGCATAGAACTTCCACATCTCGAATAATACCAATTGGCAAGACAGTCTCTCTGTTGGCAAGCTGAATAACCACATCAATTTCTTCAAGTTCACAAGGGGCAATTTCATGCATGATTTCTCTGTAAAGCTTGTAAGGAATAGCACTTGAACTTGCGCCAATGTCGCATAAACCATAATAGCAATGATCACCAATCCTGACAGAAAGCACAGGAACACTTGTTTTCCTAGATCTACTAGGATGTGAAACAATGTTAGAAGCATCTTCACAAAAGACAATATGTTCATCTTCTACATTTTCAGTAACAAGGTCCTTCACTATAGCTACAGGAGACTTAATATAAATTTGCTCATCAGGTTCTACAGCTTTCTTTGCACTTTTCTTAAGCACACTAATTAAAGTAGAATGTTCCTTTACCTTAGCAGGGAAAGGCGTTTTCTCAAAATAAAGCTCGGGCAAAATGCGATCAACAGTGCAAACTTCAGTACTTCTAGCAGGAACACAACTAACAATATCGTTATAAGGCGCATAATACTTGTTCCAATCCTTCTTGGGAACATCAAGATACGAGGCAAAGGCCTTAAAACAGTTAGCAAGTATTTTGGAATCAATACCATAAACAACACTAACTTCATAAAAGTCATCGGTTCCCATAAAAGCTTTAATGCATTGATAATCATAATTTATACCTGACTTTCTACCTTTGTCATTCTCCCATTCTTCAGTATTTTCTTGAATACGGTCTAGAAGTCCCATTTAGCTTCTCCTTTCATATGTGTAAATAATCCAAAGCAAGAAGCATCCAATAAATCCTTATCGTGAAGAGCAAGCCTTGCATAAAAGTTATCAATAAAAATATTACCGGGGAGCTCATGAATGGGACATTTGAGCATTAGTGACTTCAATCTCCCCCACGCTTGGGCAATACTCTCTCCATCATGAGGCCAAAAGTTATATGTTTGATTCCAATCTTTATGAATCTCACTTGGAGGGTAGAATTTAGAATAAAAGAGAGGTACAATTTCCTCCCAACCAATAGATGGACCATCCTTAAGCAGCCTATACCATTCCGTAGCTCTGCCCTTCAGTGATAAAGAGAATACCTTTCTGTTAACCTGGCTTGATGAAATACCTTCACACTTGAACAACTCGCATAATTCATGTATAAAGAGTAAATGATCACCCGGATGGACAGTTCCATCTCCTGAATAGCAGTTACTCATAACACGTTGACGAAGGAATGACAGATGGGCCCCCGACATTCGCCTACCTGGTTCTCGGTCCAGGTGGGGTGTCTCAGGAGAGGCTTTCGAGGCCCGTCAAGGCAGTGTTTCGATGCGGCCCGGGAGTATTACTTGGTGTACAAGCGAAGTTTCGAAGAGTCCAAGCTAGATTAGGTCTCGGTTGATCCGATCTGTACTTGGCTTGAGAAACACTCCTGAGACCTAGCCTTATCTTATAAAAGGCTGGGAGAGAGGTGTCGAAACCCTAGAATCACTTCCACCCACCTCACGCCGGAGCGCTCGACAACTTAGAGCTCTCTGCTTTTGGCCAGATCCAATCTGCGTCGCCCTTGTAACACCATCATCGTCGCCACCACCTCAATACAAAAGTCAGACAAGCAGGACGTAGGCCTTTTACCTTTCGAGGGGGCTGAACCTGGGTAAATCCTCGTGTCCTTCTGCTTTCGTCTGATCGCCGTCGAGTTCGCCAGGTTCCCAATACGCTTCCTAGATCGAAAGCCCTTCGACATGGGCATTGCCGGGGATAAACCTCGTCAATTGGCGCCGACCGTGGGGACGACGGGATCTGGATCTACGGATTCGCCGGCTCCATCACCAACCGCAACCAAGATCGGCATCGACACCGCCGTCGGCATCGCTGCGCCGACCAACGTCGGCACCCCCGTCAAGATCGACGCTACCATCGGCATCGCTGCGCCGACCAACGACGACACCACTTCCAAGATCGGCATCGACACCCTCGCCGGCATCGCTGTGCCGGCCATCGTCCACACCAGCCCGATGGAATTCGAGACTGGCGCCGTCGAATCGACTGTCGTCGATGGCATCTCGCCAAGCACTATCAACCTCACCTCGACGATGAGCGCCATCGACCCCGTCCCGAGCGCGGCAAGGGCAGCGCCCGAAGGCTACGACATGGCCTTCGGATTGTTCAATTTCCATGTGGACAGCAATGGAGCAATGGAACTGCTCTCCATCGGCGAATCGGCTCCGCTCGTGGCCGAAACGACGACACCACCATCCGTCGGGGGCAGACCCTTGGCAAGCGCGTCACTAGCGCCGTCGAAGGAGGAGCTGAGACTGAAGATTTCGACCCCATCAGTAGGGTCGAACGATTTCGAAGATCAACCTCCATCCCCGACCACCGCATACTGCGTCGACTGCGACGCATACCACTACATAGGCGCCGGAGATTTCTCACTCCATGAGATCGCCGGCTGTGAAGATCCGCGGGGAGGTACAGCAGCTATCTACCCAACGATATCCGAGTGCGATCGGGCTCTCAACGCCCTCACGCTTCGCACAGCACCCTATGATCCTGACTACGTCGAAGGATTATACTCGGACTACACGTGCTCCGACGACGACGACGATGTCTACCCCGAAGCTAAGGGGAAAATCGGCAATTCGGTGAGCTCTGCCTCGCTATGCGAATCTAACGCATCTAGCGACGGCTATATGGCTGATCATGACTTTGATTTCATGGTCGAAGTCGGACCCTACGTCGAAAGCGACGACGTCTATCCTCTAGCGCTGGGAGAAATCAGCGATGACTCGACCCCGTGGCTCGGGGGCCACTGCATGATGGCATCACACAACGAAGGAAACAACAGCGGCGGTCGAAACCAAGCAGACAGCGGTCGACCAGTGGTCACACATGACCAGATTCGGTTCGCAAGAAGGGTCTATGCGGGCGAATTAAACTTCGGACCCAACCCAAGTCCAAGCGATCTGGCTGCACTCCGATTCGTCGTTCAGGAGCAAAGAGATCAGATCAGCGCTGATAGACGAGTGTTGGAACGACGCAGAGAGGAGGCCGACGCATCCAGCAGAAGGCGGGCAGAAAGATCATCACACTACTCTTCAAGCGTTCAGCACAGATCAAGATCGCGCACTCAGCAGGGGGCCGATATGCATAATGTCACTCGAAACCTGGAGGCAGAATTCAACGAAGCTGAGTTAATGCCCAAGACCAAGGAAGCAGCAATCATGGCTGCAGTGGCATACATTGCTGCGAACGCGTCTAACGGTGACGAACATATGCGACACCTGCGAAATCTAGCACTCGAAGGAGTAAGGGTGCTGCAAGGCACGCCTGGCTCAGCACATGATGCGACAACAGCAAGAGCCGCTCCACCACCGGAACAGGCTAGGCACACAGCACCAGCGCCAGCCGTAGCGCCTCGGACGCATGTGGTCGAACCTCTCAACGGAGAGCTTCGGCATGGCCTGGCCCAGCATAGAGTCGACCAAGGGCGAGCGCGACGCGAGGCGGAAGCGTTCGGCGGTCCCAGCGACGGACTCTGCGGGGCAGAATGCTTTAGCCTTTTGATCCGCTCGGCACCATTGCCGAAAGGAATCAAGCTCAGCGACGGCGTAGTCAAGTTCAACGGGCAGCAGGATCCCCGAATTTGGCTAGATGATTTCATGACCGCTGTCAAGATCAGCGGTGGATCCAGAGACAACGCTCTCCAGTTGTTATCACTGCACCTAAAAGATAACGCAAGGGCATGGTTGAATAATCTCGCCCAAGACAGCATTCGCTCCTGGGAAGAGTTTTGGCAAGCGTTTATCGCAAATTTCCGAGGCACCTCACGACGCCCTACGTCGTTCGAAGAGCTTCGCTTATGCGTGCAGAAGACCGGCGAAAACCTGAGGTCATACATCTCACGATGGATCAGCCTTCGGAACACGACAGAGAATATCTCGCCCGAAAGGGCCATTGATGCATTTCGGGACGGCTTATTTCGGCGTGACTTCAAGGAGGAACTGGGGCGCTGCAAGCCCAGAACCATCGACCACCTCATGAGTTTGGCGAACGAATGGGCCGATGGCGAGGACTCCATCTCGGCTCCCAGAAGCCGCCGTCGATCAGCAGAACACGATGGCGATGCGAAGGATCAGTTCCATCCCGGATCTCGGAAGAAAGGTCGCCGAAGCCGCTACGACAACACGGAGAACGTAGACATGATAGCAGCTGGCTACGTCCACGAAGACCGCGACGACAATCGCGACTTACCACGACGAGGAAATACTTACTACGGCAGCAGCAGCCGTGACTCGAAACCCAGCAAGGAGTGGCGTCGCCGGCAGCCACAGCTGTCGGCAGAAGAGATGCTCGACAGCGGATGCCCAAGGCACACGTACCTCGACAAGGACGGAGTATGAAAACCTGCACACCTCCTCATCGAGTGCAGGGAATTCCTTCGCCTCAACCGAGCACTTCAGGAGAGGATGAATGTCGAGCAACCAGTGGCAGGGGCGATAGCCTACAACGCTCCACCGCCACCACCGAATCCACCAGCAAATGTCGTACAGCAAAGCCATCAGGCCGCTACGATCCAGCAAGCCGAGCAGCGACAGCCGGCCAACGAGGAAGAAGAGTTCCCGCCTCCAAGAGGTTTCGTGCCCATGATTCAGAGGGGGCGCCCGACGAACAAAGTTCGGCGGAAACGCGCGAGAGAAGTATTCCACGCCGAGCACGCGCCACCAGCTACTCCCGAATATCTGAATTGGTCCGAACACCCGATTGGTTTCGACCGGTCAGATCATCCACCGAAGATACCACGCCCAGGACACCATGCTCTGGTTCTTGAGGCGCAGATAGGGGGCTTCACCTCGAAAAAGGTGTTCATGGACGGAGGCAGCAGCTTGAACCTAATCTATGTAGACACGCTGCGAAAGATCAAGATTCCACTAAACAATCTCCTGCCAACAGAGACCTCCTTCCACGGAATCGTCCCGGGAAAGCCAACGTATCCATTGGGGGCGATACACCTCGACGTCATCTTCGGCACTAAAGCAAACTTCAGAAAGGAGAAGATCGAATTCGAGGTGGTCGACTGGCCCTCGCAGTACCATGCCATCCTCGGGCGACCAGCGTTCGCCCGATTCATGGCCGTACCCCACTACGCCTACCTCAAGTTACGGATGCCCGCAAACAGAGGACCACTGACGATCAGCGGCAGCTTTGCGCGGTCAGAAAACTGCGACAAGGACTTCAACGACATGTCCCAGACTTTCGGGGTGCACGAGGAACTGCACCACATTCGGGAAGCCACTGTCATGGACATCGACCCACCGGCGCAGCAGAACGCCCCAGAGTTGTCTTTCGATGCCACCAAAGACACCCGAGAACACCAGATCCACCCGACTGATCCAACCAAGACGGCGCGGGTGTCGAACTCCCTTTCCCCCGCATAGGAAAGCGCGCTCGTCGAGTTCCTCCGTGAGCACTGGAGGATGTTCGCCTGGTGTCCAGCAGATATGCCAGGCATCCCCAGGGAACTCGCCGAGCACGAGCTTAAAATATTCCCCAACGCGAAACCGGTCAAGCAGTCTATGCGACGGTACAATCCAGAGAAGGCCAAGTCGATGGGCGAAGAAATCAATCGCCTCCTTGAAGCTAAGTTCATCAGAGAGATCAAGGAAGCCACATGGCTCTCGCCACCGGTCATGGTGGAAAAGAAGGACACCAAGATCTACAGGATGTGCATCGACTTCACAGCTCTAAACAAACACTGCCCGAAGGACTACTTCCCTTTGCCCCGAATCGACCAGATTGTTGATTCCACGGCAGGATGCGAGCGCCTCTCGTTCCTCGACGCCTACTCTGGATATAACCAGATACGGCTAAAGGTAGAAGACGAAGACAAGACGGCGTTCATCACCCCGCACGGGGTATACTGCTACATGACGATGCCTTTCGGGCTCAAGAACGCTGGAGCTACGTATCAGCGGTGTATGCAAGCATGCTTGAAGGAACAAATCGGACGCAACGTCGAGGTCTACGTCGACGACATTGTCATCAAGACATCGAAAGCAGATACTCTGCTCGACGACCTTCGAGAAACCTTCGCCAACCTCGACAGATATAGCATCAAGCTTAATCCGAAGAAATGCTCTTTCGGAGTACCCACCGGCCAACTGCTGGGCTATCTGATCTCCGAGAGAGGAATTGAAGGCAACCCAGAGAAGATAAAGGCCATCATCAGCATGCACCCTCCAAAGACGCTCCGACACGTCCAGCAGTTGACAGGCCGACTCGCAGCGCTTAGCCGCTTCATCAGCAAGCTTGGCGAAAAAGCACTGCCCTTGTATCGACTGCTCAGAAAAACAGACAACTTCACATGGACCGAAGAAGCGCAAGCCGCCTTCGACGACCTCAAGCGACGACTATCAACCTCCCCAGTTCTTGTTACACCTCGAGAAAAAGAGCCAATGTTGCTGTACATTGCGGCTACAAATCAAGTTGTCAGCTCGGTGCTTGTGGTTGAACGCGCAGAGGAAGGCAAAGAGCACGGTGTTCAGAGGCCCGTGTACTACTTAAGCGAAGTCCTGTCGCCAACCAAGCAAAGATACCCCCATTATCAGAAGTTGGCATACGCCATCTACATGACGGGGAAGAAACTGCCGCACTATTTCGAGTGCCACTCCATCATAGTAGTGGCTTCGAACCCAGTCTCCAGCATCCTCAACAACCCAAACGCTACAGGGCGTGTGTCGCTATGGGGAGTCACGCTAGGACCCTGGGAGATTACGTACCAGCGCCAGTCCGCAATCAAGTCACAGGTCCTACCGGATTTCATAGCCGAATGGACAGAAGCCCAGATGCCCGAACTACCAGACCTGTCGAACAGCTGGACCATCTTCGTCGACGGGTCCAAGCGGGTTTCGGGGGCAGGAGCAGGAGTTATCCTGGTATCACCACAAGGAGACAGGATGCGCTACGTCCTCCGCATGCGTTTCCCGAATCCCTCCAACAACGAGGCAGAATACGAAGCCGTCCTTCACGGTATGCGCATGGCGAAGGCCTGCGGGGCAACCCGCATCAAGATTCATGGAGACTCGAACCTCATCACTCAGCAAGTCATGAAGGAGTGCGACGCAACTTGCGCGAACATGATCGCATATCGCGCCATGTACGACAAGCTCGAAGGCGAATTCGAGGGCTGTGAAGTAACACACATCGGCAGGGAAAGCAACGAGGAGGCAGATAACCTGGCCAATGTCGGCTCAAGATGCCTCCCAATACCGCCAGGTGTTTTCTTCGAGGAGATATTCGAACGCTCCGTCAAGATCAAACCCACACCTGACCCGGCGTTAACAACACGTCCGGGGGCTCGGACAACCGACACCGCCCCAGCGGCAGGAGCAGCAGACCTCCCAAAGGATGCAGCCGCGGTCATGCTCGTCGAGGCAATATGGACAAAGCCGTACTTGGCGTACCTGACGAGGGGCGAACTCCCAGAAGACCCCATCCACCGCCGACAAGTCATGCGGCGCTCTAAGGCCTTCACGATAATCAATGGGGAACTCTACAAGCGAAGCACTTCGGGGGTGCTCCAGCGGTGCATAGCGCAGGAAGATGGAATCGCCCTCCTCCGAGAAATCCATGAAGGAACCTGCGGTCATCACGCTTGCAGCCGAACCCTCGTAGCGAAGGCCTTTCGGTCCGGATTCTACTGGCTATCCGCCCTCTACGACGCCAGGAACATAGTCCAGCACTGCGAAGCGTGTCAGATGTTCGCCACCAAGCCGCACGCGCCGGCATCGGAACTGCACACCATCCCTGTGGCATGGCCCTTTGCACAATGGGGGCTCGACCAAGTGGGGCCTCTCCCCAAATCATCTCGAGGAGGGCATACGTACTTGCTCGTCGCTGTGGACAAGTTCTCCAAGTGGATAGAAGCTACCCCGGTCACCAACCAAGAGGCGACCACGGCAGTCAAGTTTTTCGAGTCCATCGTCTATCGGTACGGCGTCCCGAACAACATCATCACCGACAACGGCACCAACTTCACTTTGGGCGAATTCCAGGGCTTCGCTAAAGACCTCGGCATCAAACTCAAGTACGCTTCGGTATCACACCCCAAGTCCAACAGCCAGGTCGAAAAGGCCAATGGACTTGTCTGCGGAGGCCTGAAGAAGCGACTGCTTCGACCCCTCAAGCGCGCAGCAGGCGCCTGGGTCGAGGAATTGCCTTCGGTGCTATGGAGCCTGCGAACAACGCCCAACTCCTCGACAGGCTACACGCCCTTCTTCTTGCTCTTTGGGGCAGAAGTCGTGCTGCCCACGGACGTGCGCTACAGCGCGCCCCGCGTCACCGCCTACGACGAAGAAGACGCGGACAAGGCGTTAGCAGACGCCCAAGATCTACTGGACGAAGCTCGAGACGTCGCTCTCGTTCGATCGGCGGTCTACCAGCAGAGCCTCCGCAACTACCACAGCAGACGGGTACGCGGACGCTCTTTCGAACCAGGAGACCTTGTGCTCCGACTCAAGCAAACAAGCACGTCGAAGCTGGAGCCACCATGGGAAGGCCCGTACCTCATCCACAAGGTCATCCCAGGAGGAGCATATCGCCTACGCAACCCAAAGACGGGGAGAGACGTCGACAACCCGTGGAACGCCGCGCAGCTGCGCCGCTTCTACCCTTAGCTAACAAAGCTGTCTCCTCTACCCCCTCTACTATGTAATCAGGCATCGGCAGCAGTCCGCGCCCAACATTGTGCCTTCGGCACCAAGCAATAAAATTCAAGTTCCTCACTTCATGAGTCAACATATTCACATATTCGCCCACGCTCGGGGGCTCAGCCTTTCGACCCACGCTCGGGGGCTTCGACCCACGCTCGGGGGCTTTCGCCCACGCTCGGGGGCTTCGACCCACGCTCGGGGGCTTTCGCCCACGCTCGGGGGCTCAGCCTTTCGACCCACGCTCGGGGGCTTTCGACCCATGCTCGGGGGCTCAACCTTTCGACCCATGCTCGGGGGCTTTCGCCCACGCTCGGGGGCTCAGCCTTTCGACCCACGCTCGGGGGCTTTCGACCCACGCTCGGGGGCTCAACCTTTCGACCCATGCTCGGGGACTTTCGACCCACGCTCGGGGGCTCAGCCTTTCGACCCACGCTCGGGGGCTTCGACCCACGCTTGGGGGCTCAGCCTTTCGACCCACGCTCGGGGGCTCAGCCTTTCGACCCACGCTCGGGGGCTCAGCTTTCGACCCACGCTCGGGGGCTCAGCTTTTCGACCCACGCTCGGGGGCTTTCGACCCACGCTCGGGGGCTCGGCCATTCGACCCACACTCGAGGACTTCGCCTATGCTCTGGGGCCGCGCTCGATCAGCTTACGTTTGGGGGACGCGTTCTCTCGACCTACGCTGGAGAACTTTCGCCTTCCTAATCGATGCTCGAAGTCTCTGCCTTTTCAACACAGTCGAATGTAAACACAGGTATACAATATATGTACAGAGTGAAGATACAGACACAACAACAAAGCTAGTTCATGGTGCCGCAGCATCTCGACTTGCCCTCTGACGATCGCTTTCGACGATAATTTGTCGAGCGATACAATCGCCGGTACTTCTACAAGCAGCATAATGCCGTTCCATGTCGTAGCGACCGCTGGGCGACGGCGGAGGCGTCTTCAGAAGCTCTAGGTCGACTTCAGGGTAGTGCGCATGCACGAAAGCAAGTGCGACCACAGCCCCGCTGCGCAGATGTGCCCGGACAAAGGAATGTATAGCATGGCCGTTCTCGAATCGATCGAGCAGCGCCGGCAAACTTTCGGGCTGATCATTTAGAGGAAACATCGCCTGGTGCACCAGCGCAAGGGCACTTTGGCTCGTCTCAGCCAACGCACCAGCTTGAGCAATCCTATCCTGAAGGAGTGTCAGCTTCATTGCCTTCGATCGATCAGCCCAGAAGTTATCAGCAACGGAGTTGGCATGATTCTGGGCAGCAATAATATGCGCGTTTAC
The DNA here is from genome assembly GCA_007115705.1 of Dactylis glomerata. Taxonomy (NCBI): domain Eukaryota; kingdom Viridiplantae; phylum Streptophyta; class Magnoliopsida; order Poales; family Poaceae; genus Dactylis; species Dactylis glomerata. Next base: position 807,232 of record QXEO01000758.1, read on the forward strand.
GCGCCGGGCCTCAGCTGCACTGTCAAGACACGCATCTGCGAACAAGAGAACAAAGACTCAGTCCTACAGATCCAAACCAACGTGCAGCGAAAGAAGTTCGAAGACTTACACTTCAGTGATTTGCCAAGATTTTCGATCTCATCTAGAAGGAATTTCTCGCAGTCCGCAGCATACGACGCCTTCGAAAGAGCAACGTCGACCTTGGCAGTAACAACCTTTAGTTGGCGCTGCGCGTTCTGGAGCTGATCGCGCAACGATCGAATTAGTGACAACTCGCTCGTGGAGGGCGCTCTTCGCTCAATGGCACCAGCAGTACTGCCAGTTGTTTCGTACGAAACAGGCCAAGCACCAGAGGTCAGCGAAGGATCCTGCATGAGGAGCCGAACATCACACACAAGCAATGGCAACCAAATGGCGTGAAGATTAACATAACAGCAGCACAAGTTTTACAACCGAAAGAGTACTAATCGGGGTCACAGCCCTCGATGTGCACCAGCGAAACTAATTACAATTGGGCACCAGAAGCACTGCTTGCACTACGCCGAACTACCAGCCTTGCTAGACGGCGCGGCGGATGCGCCACGCTTCCGAGCCCTCGCTGCCGCATGCTTCTCGTTCCTATCGGCCAGGAAGCCCGTCATTCGAGCAGCCAGTTCACGAGCACGCGCGACGTAAGTCTTGGCGGACTTGTCGCGTCCGTCCTTATCCTTTGGGTATGTGCTCGTGACCTTGTCAGCATCGAACTCCACGCCATGCATCATCATCATGGAGAAGACAGACTCGGTGCCGATGGTTACCTGACGGCGTACTGCGGCAAATAACGGATCTTCGCCACCCGCCTTCACCGCCACAGCGTCGAGGATTCCCGCCATGGTGTCGCTAGTCGAGTCGGGTACAGAAGTATCCCGAACGCGAACCAGCGTCGACCGCACCCGCGCTAAGAGGTTGACAACCTCTCGGCTCAGGCGTTCGGCAAATCCGATACCGGACTCGATTCCAGCAGGCCCTTTCATCGCTCCGGCGTCTAATTCGGCAGCAGCTACACAAGCAAGCAGACAACTAAGTCACAACGCGACTTTTCGCCCCGAAAGTTATTCCGGAAAAAGCTTTGAGAACTTACCACGCAAGGCATCAAGTGAAGATTGTAGGCGCTGGGTCAGCTCTCCTTCGCGGGCTTCGGCGTCCAGGCGGCTTTTATCCGCGCGCTCCTTAGCTTCGGATGATTCGCCCTTCAGTCGGGCGATTTCGTCGTTCAGCTCGGCGACCTTATCCTTCAAACCCGAATTCTCAGTGGTAAGATTGTCCAGCTGAGTTTTCAGGGAAGTCTTATCAGTAGCAGCTTGGGCCCCAATCCCTAGTCAATAGAAGAAGATGTTCAACAACAAAAGCATCATGTCATACGCAAAGGCGAACTGTACAAGGAAGGTGGCATTACTCACTTCGAGTTTCGTCGAGCTTCTCAGACAGCCTACGATTCTCTTCCTCTAAGGCGAAGAAGCTCCTGCAAACCTTCGACAGGTCCCTAACAACGGGCTAAAGAAAGTCGGGCGACAAATTAACCTTCGAATCATGTTTCGGAGGGCAAGCCCAAGTGTGAACACTTCGACTCACCCTCGGGGGCTACTAATGGTCAAATACGCGAAGTGCAAGTCGAAAGTCTTTGGACTTACATGGTTGCTAGGACCGGAAGGCCCGCCGGACGAGGAGACAAGCACGAATTCTTGTTCCGTCGCCTTCTTCTTGGAAGAGGTCGAAGGCTTCGTCGGAGCAACTTCGGGGGCGACAATATCAGCGACCTTCTCCTGTGAGTCTGCCGTTTGCTCAAGGGCGTCGTCGTGAGGTCGAACCTGGTATCGATCTTGATCCCCCGGACCAGTCGACGTTTCCTCGGTGGAAGATCTGAAGCAATCATCAGCGTTAGAATCGGACAACCAAATCAAAACAAGACCACAAGTTACACGAAAGAAGAACTTATGATGCGTTGATCCCAAACTTCAGAAGGACCTTTTTCTCTGTTCGAGGAGGAGGACGGCGGTTCAAAGGCGAGGCAGGGATGGCGCTATTGTCGTCATCCCCTGAAGAAAAGTGAGTGTCATCAAGGTCTTCCGAATCCTCGACAACGTCCGCGACTCGTTGTCTCTTCGGAGCCCTCGGTGGCGATGGAGCAGCGGAGGCCGACACTTCAGGCACCTCGGCGAAGTCACGCCCCGGATATTCGCCCATCTCTGGCTAGGGCGGATAGCATCGGGCTATGTTTATCACCTACATAATGAGAAAGACTGCATTCGACACTGGACGATCCGGCTAAGAAACGAAGAAGGCATTCGAATAAAAGCATAATCATACCTCGGTGCGGGGAAAGGCTTTGCTGAAGGCCACTGCACCGAAGACCTTCGGCACAGGATCCTTCTTCTTGATGTTGGTGACGGCGCGTACGCACTCGTCGATTTCGGCTTCGTGCAGCTCATCCTGAGAGATGCGAGTCGAGTCTCGGCGATCGCTGTAATCCCACATGCAGTGGGCTCGAGCAGCGAGCGGCTGGACTCGGCGCTCGATGAAGGTTCGGATGAGTTGGACTCCCGAAAGTTCCTTCTTCGGAGTAGCTCGAAGCTGTTGGATCTTCTCCATCAGCGGCTCTGTAATCTTCAACTCCTCGTCCGAAAGGTCGTGCCTCCAGGAGACGCGAGGTCGAAGAACGCCGGTGGGATGGAATTCCTCAAGTTCGAAGTTTTCGCCGTCGGAGGATTTGTCCTTGGCGTAATACCACTTCGTCCTCCACCCGGGGTTGTTTTCGGGTGTTTGGAGGTTGAAATACTCGACGTCTGGGCGCACTTGGACGCCGAAACCGCCGGTCTGATAGGGCAGAGGGTGCCGAATCACGAAGATTCGGCGCCACAGTGCCCAGTGGGGTTCGATCCCCAGGAAGCACTCACAAAGCGTGATAAAACACGCAATGTGAAGAACAGAGTTGGGATTCAGGTCATGGAGCTGAATCCCGTAAGCAAAGAGAAGGCCACGGAGAAAAGGATGCGGGGGGAAAGACAGACCCCGTAGCAAAAAGGCGATGAAGATTACCCGGAAACCGAGGGGTGGCCGGGGAACGATCTCCGGGCCGGCGGCGAGCGATTCCGCCGGCGCATTCTTCAGCAGGCCCATCTTCTCGGCCTGGGTCAGCTCCTTGTTGCCAACCTTGGATTGGACCCAGCGGCCAACGCCGGAGCCTTCAGCATCGGCCGTCTTGGCCTTCTTGGCGGCGGCAGTGGCGCCGGCGGCTGTGGAGCTCCTCTTGCCCATGGTCAGGGCGCAGCAAAGATCGCGGAAATGGAGATGGAAAGGAAGAGCTACAAGGATGCTGCGCGAGGAAGAAGACGATGGCGGCGGAGTGAGATAGACTGTTACCCTGCCACCGTTATTTATTCTAGCTCTAGAGATCTACGTCAGATCTCAACCGTCCATGGCGAAGTGGAAACGGCCGGGTTGATCCGACTGTCCACGTGTCAGCACGCGAGCACCGCGGCGTCCACTACGCACGGTAGTCAAGGAAACCGCGCCGGTTATTTCTCACCCACGCGCGGGACGTGCGGTCAAACTCTGTCAACGGCCGCGATGCACGGCTTGAGGGCCCACCACACGTCTTGTCCTGGCAGGCTCAGGCCCGTCCTGCAGAAGATGAGGTGACGACTCGACGCAGTGTGTCGCCAGCGCTGACGTGTTCCCTAGGGTAAAATGCTGTCTTTTCGACTCAAGGGGTAAAAACTGGCAAAGGCTCTTTCGAGTCCCAAAGGTATGTACCCCTTGCACTCAGAAGATCTCTCGATCGGTTTCTTTCGAGGTCTTCTGTGCTTTTCTCTTTTGTGCCATTCGAATGAGCATTGAGTTTCTCGACGACTCTGTCTTTCGTTCTTTTGGGGGAATTTTCCGGTCCCTCGAATTATCTCTTTCGGGCCAGCAGCGCCTTCGACATATTCGAGTCAGGGCTCCGGTCCCTCGAATTATCTCTTTCGGGCCAGCAGCGCCTTCGACATATTCGAGGCTGGACTTCGGCCCCTCGAGCTATTTCTTTCGGGCCAGCAGCGCCTTCGACATATTCGAGTCAGGGCTCCGGTCCCTCAAATTATTTCTTTCGGGCCAGTAGCGCCTTCGACATATTCGAGTCAGGGCTCCGGTCCCTCGAATTATTTCTTTCGGGCCAGCAGCGCCTTCAACATATTCGAGTCAGGGCTCCGGTCCCTCGAATTATCTCTTTTGGGCCAGCGGCGCCTTCGACATATTCGAGGCTGGACTTCGGCCCCTCGAGCTACTTCTATCAGGCCAGCAGTGCTCTCGAAATATTCGAGGCAGGGCTTCGATCTTTCGAGCTGTTTCTTTCTACCCAATAACACTTTTAGAGATTCGGGTTCGAGTTTCGGACCTTTGAATCATCTTATTCTAATCTGTCTTTCGGGCTATCAACGCTCCTCAATCAACATGCCCGAATTTTGGTCGCCATATACCTGTTCGGATGCCGTATGTCAAATACGAAGGTAAGACCACGATTTCCAACATCGGATGGCCCGGTATTCGTATCAAACGCGCTCTGCCGGAAATTTTCCATACCTACGGTATGAAGCTTGCACCGATGGACGCATCGGGTGCCTCACAAATGAACTGGGCTTCGACTTGGTAAGTCCAACGCGGCTCAGGTCGAGGTAGCGCCAGCCCACGCGGGTTCGAGTCGGGGGACTCGAATCTGAGTAAGCTAACCGAATGTCTTTGCAGCAATGCAATTAACTGAGACCCGGCGTGAGTCTCAGGCCGGTTATGCGCATCCCTCTGCAAACCCAACTTAACGCTTTCGAGGCTCTACATGAGAGTAGCTCGAAAATCATGTAACGAAACAAGCATACTATTCGAATGACTTCTGTACATTTGCAGCTTTGCAGGCCAAGTGCTCATGTCGGGTGCGGCTAGGAAGACTTTCGGGAGGAGTCCCCGCCATAGTCTTTGGCTATCCCAGGCACTCGGGGGCTACTGACGAAGGAATGACAGATGGGCCCCCGACATTCGCCTACCTGGTTCTCGGTCCAGGTGGGGTGTCTCAGGAGAGGCTTTCGAGGCCCGTCAAGGCAGTGTTTCGATGCGGCCCGGGAGTATTACTTGGTGTACAAGCGAAGTTTCGAAGAGTCCAAGCTAGATTAGGTCTCGGTTGATCCGATCTGTACTTGGCTTGAGAAACACTCCTGAGACCTAGCCTTATCTTATAAAAGGCTGGGAGGGAGGTTTCGAAACCCTAGAATCACTTCCACCCACCTCACGCCGGAGCGCTCGACAACTTAGAGCTCTCTGCTTTTGGCCAGATCCAATCTGCGTCGCCATTGTAACACCATCATCGTCGCCACCACCTCAATACAAAAGTCAGACAAGCAGGACGTAGGCCTTTTACCTTTTGAGGGGGCTGAACCTGGGTAAATCCTCGTGTCCTTCTGCTTTCGTCTGATCGCCGTCGAGTTCGCCAGGTTCCCAATACGCTTCCTAGATCGAAAGCCCTTCGACATGGGCATTGCCGGGGATAAACCTCGTCACACGTTCAACAATTTTCATAGGTATTTTAAAAGGATCTAATCGAGTAGGCGGTGGTTCGTCTACCACCGTAGCAGAGGCAGTAGCATTCCCAAATAGGGAACCAAATGGAGAAGTCTCCATAGCAAAACAAAATAAAAGATAGAAATAAAAACAATACTCACAGTGAAAGTTACCTTTACCAATTCCACTCTTCAATAGCGCTTCACTTCCCGGCAACGGCGCCAGCAAATAGTCTTGATGACCCACAAGTATAGGGGGTGTATCGTAGTACTTTCGATAAATAAGAGTGTCGAACCCAACAAGGAGCAGAAGGTGTTGACAAGGGGTTTTGATCAAGGATTCACTATAAATACTAGCAAATAGGTTTTCAGGGGTATCTGGTAATGCAAGTAAATAAAGTACGAGTAAATAAAAGACAATAATAGTAATTGCGGCAAGTGGCCCAATCCTTTCTAGAGAAAAGGACTAGCCGGTTGTGTAACTTATGATTACCAAACATTCTTGAGGACACACGGGAGTTTCTGTTGAGAGTTTTTGCTTCATGCTGCTAAGTAATCTTCATTGGTTTGATAAGTGTTATAGGGGTGAACCTGTGCTAGCATACTACCCTTACTAGGACTAATACACACTTGTGATTATACCCCCTGCAAGCATCCGCAAATACAAGAAAGTAATTAAGATAAATCTAACCACATCCTTAAACTCTGAGATCCTATGCTCCCTGGTGCAATGGTTTCCTAACGGGGGTTTAGGTTTCTGTCGCTCCGGCAACCCCACAATTAGTAGCCAAATACACAATGCATTCCACTAGGCCCATAAATGGTGAAGTATCATGTAGTCGATGTTCACATGACACCACTAGTAGAATAACACCACAACATAAATATCAAACCATTAAATATTACTCATAATAGTTTCACTACTAACATCTCGACTTCTCCTATGCCCTCAAGAACTAAACAAACTACTCACAAGACATCATATGGATCATGACCAGAGGTGAAATAATGGTAAATAACAATCTGAACATAAACCTTAATTCCATGGTTCCACTCAATAGCATCAACTATAAAGGTAATCAACACCGGGAAAGTGTCCCCTAAGAATTGGACAAGATTCAACCCAAGATGTTACAGCGGGATGGCATGGTGATAGTGGAGATGAAGGTGCTGCTGCTGATGATGATGGTGATGATGATCCCGATCAAGTCCAGCGCGATGGTGATGACGATGGCGATGATCTCCCCTCTCCGGGAAGGAATTTCCCTGGTAGATTTCTGCCTGCCAGAGAGCTCTTCTCTCTCGGTGTTTTCCGCCTCGCAGAGGTGGCGGTGTCTATCTCTGATCCCCCCTTGACTTAGGTTTTCGGGGATGACAATATACGTGAGAGGGTGATGGCACTATTGGGCCAGGGTGGCCTCACCACAGGGCGGCGTGGCCAGGGGTGGGCTCGCGCCACCTGGTGGTGTGCCCACCCTGCTGCTCCTCTCGACTCCTCCTTCTGGCTACTTTTGTCTTCTGATATTATATGAATTTGCTGATCTTCAGAAATATGGTGTCTTGATGGCCCTTTTTCCAGCAGAATCCTGACTCCGGCAGCAAGTTCTCCAATGATCATCAAACATGTAAAAATAGAGGAAACAACATAAGTATCATCTCTAAATATGAAATATATCAATGAATAACAGTAAATTATGATATAAAATAGTGATGCAAAATGGACGTATCAAGTACTCATTGGATTAGAAAGGCTATTATCATAGCCTGAGCATTGAAAATTGAAATGACCCACTTTATAGCAAAGTTCACAAATAAAAGGATAGAGGGCACAAACTTTTTCACCAAGATCATTTAGAGCCATGTCTCACATTCTAGTTTTTTCATTCCTGTGATGGATACAATAATCTTCTTTGATTTGATTTTTTTCACAAGGTCTAAGTGCTCCACAAAAATTAACATGCTTATAAGAAATAGTACTTTCAGAAGTTTGCGCATGTTTATTGCAATTATTAATAACAATTTCATTTTTCATGCAGGTGTCTTTATAAGGTTGATGATACATGTCCCAATTTTCTTTAGGAACATTAATATGAGAAGCAAAGACTCTATAGCAATCAACCATAGTTTGTGGATCAAGACCATATTTAGCACTAAGCTCTTGAAAATCTGCAGTTTCAGCGAAATACTTAATGCAATCATACTCATAGTTTATACCTGATTCTTTACCTTTGTCACATTCCCAATCTTCGGTATTGCTTTGAATTGTTTCAAGCAGATCCGACTTGGTTTCAACCTCCTTGCTTGCGAAAGATCCCTCAAAGCAGGCATCTAGATAGTCCTTGTAATGTTTTGAAAGCCTTGCATAAAAATTATTAATAACAATATTACTAGGGAGCTCATGAATGGGACATTTGAGCATTAGTGACTTCAATCTCCCCCACGCTTGGGCAATACTTTCTCCATCATGAAGATGAAAATTATAAATATAATTCCTATCTTGATGAATCTCACTAGGAGGATATAATTTAGAATAAAAGAGAGGTACAATTTTCTCCCAGCCAATAGATCGGCCATTCTTTAGCGTCTTATACCATTCCACAGCTTTGCCCTTTAGTGATAAAGAGAGTAGCTTCCTCTTAACTTGATCCATTGAAATACCTGCACACTTGAACAACTCACATAATTCATGTATAAAGAGTAAATGATCACCAGGATGGACAGTTCCATCTCCAAAATAGCAGTTATTCAAAACACGTTCAACAATTTTCATAGGTATTTTAAAAGGGATACTTTCAGTATGTGGATCACATGCATCATTAGAATTATCACATATGGGAGATAAAGTATCATCAGAGCAAATTTTCTCTTCTAAAGCTGGGGAACTAAAAAGATCATAAAAACTATCTTCCCCAAGCTTAGAATTTTCCATAGTATTAGCAATAATGGTGTTAAAAGAATTCATATTAATAATATTGCTATTAGCATGCAAATAAAGTTCCATAGGTTTTTTAATTTTCTCTTCAAACACTTCAAGTCCTAACTCAGGATAAATACTATAAAGCTCTCTAATTTTGTTGTTGTTTTCCATTAAGCCTAACTAGTGAAAATAAAAACAAGAAACAGAAAGATATAATTGCAGAATCTAAAGGAAATAACTTCGAGCACTCACACACCAGCAACAGTACTAGAAGATAGCTTAGTAGCTAGAGGATGTGAGTACCTTTTACCTTACCTCCCCGGCAACGGCGCCAGAAAAGAACTTGATGTCTACGCACGCTTCTATTCTTGTAGATAGTGTTGGGCCTCCAAGTGCAGAGGTTTGTAGAACAGCAGCAAGTTTCCATTAAGTGGATCACCCAAGGTTTATCGAACTTAGGGAGGAAGAGGTCAAAGGTATCCCTCTCAAGCAACCCTGCAATTACGATACAATAAGTCTCTTGTGTCCGCAACACACCCAATACACTTATCAGGTGTATAGGTGCACTAGTTCGGCGAAGAGATAGTGAAATACAAGTAATATGGATGATTATGAGTGGTAATTGCAATCTGAAATAAAAATCGCTGCCAGGAAACATGTAGCAGAACTGGTTGTAAACGGTGTTTCAATGCTTAGAAACAAGGCCTAGGGATCATACTTTCACTAGTGGACACTCTCAACAATGATAACATAATTGAACACATAAATATCTTTCTTCACTATGCTACACTGAACTACTCTCTGGTTGGATAACAAACACTAATCATGCGTAGGGATATAAAGCACTCCTTAAAGTTCGCATTCCCCAATCTAGATTACCCCACACTATCACCTTGAACACACTAGACGGTTCCAAACAAACACCACAATTTCATAGAGACATCCAACTCAAATCATAACTCATGATAAGTATTACTGTAAACTTTAGCCTAAGAGCCACACACGATGCGCACACTATCAAATCGTGGGACAAGGTGTCTCCGGATATTACATTAATAAAAGCACTTGAGTAGCATAATAGATGAAGAGTAACATCTACCTATTCAACTAGATTACAAAGCTCATGATCACATAAAGATCACACCATGGGAGAGAAAGATGAACACATAGCTACCGGTAGAGCCCTCAGCACTACTCCCTCCTTATCATGGGAGTCGGCAACAATGATGAAGATGGTAGTGGAGTCGATGGAGATGGCTCCGGGGGCAATTCCCCGTCCCGGCAGGGTGCCGGAACAGAGACTTCTGTCCCCCGAAATTGGTCTTCGATGGCGGCAGCGCTGCAGAACTTTTCGTGGATGGATGCTAATTTTTTAGGGTTTTCGCGTCGGGGGGAATATATAGGCGGAAGGGCGATGCCAGAGGGTGTGAGAGGGGCCCACACCACACGGCGGCGCGACCAGAGGGGGGGCGCGCCACCCTATGGTGTGGCCAGCCCCTGGCTCTCCTTCGTCTCTGATTTGGACTCCGTCTTCGTGTCGGAAAATATAGGAGGTTTTCCTTTTGTTTCGTCTAATTCCGAGAATATTTCATGTATAACTTTTCTAAAGTACAAAAACAGCAGAAAACAGGAACTGGCACTATGGCATCTTGTTAATATGTTAGTTCCAGAAAATGTATAAAAATGCCAGGAAGGGTAAACAAAACATAAAGCAATTGGTGTAAAACAAGCATGGAGCATCAAAAATTATAGATACGTTTGCAACGTATCAATGAGCACAGGTGGCACGGGCCCCAGGCCTGGCCGTGCCACCCATTTTTGTTTGGCCCTCGTGCCTCCGATGTCGTCTGTCTTCGCCCAAATTGATTGTCTTGACCTAAAAAGTCCTATATAAAGACCCCCTAAGGTGTTCCCTCGAAGAGGCGGCGGAAAAACACAAAACGACGAAACAGAGGCTGTTCTAGCAAAGATGGAGGGGGAAACATTGCCGTAGTCACCCTAGTATCTTCTCCAACCTCTCCGACATCACCAACACCGCCACCATGATGAAGAGGATAGTACACCTCTGTACTATGGGTTTGTGGCAGTATCTTGTTCTATCTCTCTTCTGTGCTATGATGTTTAGATGTCATATGAGCTGCCCAACATGATTATGGGCATACTATATAATTCCTATGTGGTGGATCCTTATTTTATTGGATGATCTTTGAGATGTGAATCTTTATCATTTCTTGATGTATGAGTAGATGCATATTGTTACCGTGTTTTTTATTACCTTTTCAGATCCAACTAGTATGCGACAGTTTCTATGGGGGGTGGTGTGTATTAGATGGAGTAACTTGGTAGTAGCAGTGAATTGCGACAACAATTTCATTTTCCGCTATGGTGTTTGGTAATTCCATAGTTACTTTACTAGGGAGAAAAAGAATGCATGTGCTATATTTCTTAGTGACAGCTGAGAATCCTAAGTTGACATTCATGGACTCTGTTTGATTGTAATATGTCAAAGTGGTAGCATATTGTTTTTGTTCACCATCATGTCAAAGTACCTAGGGCTATACTATGTTAATTGTTAATACTAGATTGCTTGAAGTTGATTCCTTTCTAGTGGAGTATAAGTAAGATGTGTAGTATCATCTTTATGTTGGGCCGTGAAGCCCATATGAATACTTATCAAACATTATAAATTTGTGTCATTGTTTCGGTCATCTATCTTGCGCTTAATGCCACCACACCTTTATAAGAGAGTATACAAGTGAACCCATGAACCCTGGTCCAGTTTTAATCATAAGAAATACCTTTCCAACGCTTCCACGTGTCTTTTTTATTTTCAGTCATAATTAAATCCAAAACACCAAAAACATCTTTACCTTTTGCAACTACACTGAAAACCCAAAAAATATCCTTACTTTACAATATTAGTTTAGTTTTACTTTCTGTTATTTACTTTTTGTTATTTTATTTTATTAGCTGTACTTATTTTGAAACCTTGTGCTTGACAACCACTCGGTGGAGTTGGGGACGCAAGACAAAGAACTTGTTTTGCAGGTTGCCTGATGAGAACGACTAGAGCTTTTTCGACTGTTCCCCGAGAGTTTGATATTAACCCTGAGTCACCCTTGTGCAACCACTTGGTGGAGTTGGGCAACCAAACACGTCCACAATGTACCATGAAACTAATCAGGAAATGTTAGTCATCTAAATTTAATTTAAGGTGCCCGGCCTCGCCTCCCCCAACCTAACCTCTCCACCGACCTCGCCTTCACACGACAGCTTCTCGACGCGCCAGGGTGCCCCCTACCATTCACTAGCCCTCCCCGCATGCAGATCGATCCCGTCGCCGCTGCCGGGGGTGCTGACCGGCAAAGCTTGGATGTCGCGGTGGTGGTGGCGGTTCTTCTCCTCGGTTGGTTGCCGGATCTAATCTGGCTCGCCCGCAATGATTGGTCGTTGCCAGGCGGTGGTGCAGCAGCAGCCAGGGTCCCATGGCCGGCGGCGGTGGGGGTGAGGATGTGGGGCTGCGGCCAGGCCTAATATGGGCTCAGATGGGCTTGGACAGACCGTTGTGCGCACCTGCGTCCTCCCTACGGCAACACCATCATGCACCTGGGCTTCACCATGCAATTCAAGGAAGCCGATTTCTCTGGCTTCAGTGTAGTAGTGGTGGCTTCCTCCTCCGCTGGAGAGAGTTGGCCGGATGGGAGTTGGCAGGCGCTGATGTCGGTGAAAACCGCGCGTGTCCCCAGTCATGGCGGGCGATGGCAGCGTCTACACGTCATTACCTTGTCGAAGGAATTGCCATTGCAGACTGTGTCTTCTCACTCGTGATATGTAGGGGAAACCCAGATGTAGGTATCCAGATCGAATGACGGCAGTGCCTTTGGTGTCATTTTACCTCTTGTGGTCATCATTTTTGGAGCAGTTGATTTGTGGCGGTAGAAAGTGGTGGAGTGGTGACCTAGATCTAGCATCCAGATCGAATGATGGCGGCGCCTTTGGCGTCGTTTTACCTCTTGTGGTCATCATTTTTTGAGCAGTTGTTTGGTGGCCGTGGCAAGTGGTGGAGTGGTGTGCATCAGCCGGGTGCCCGCGTCTACGACAGGGAGTCTGGGCAGCATGGCGCAGCGAGGTCTCGACGTCGGACGTATTGTGATGTACTCACATAGGTTGGAGACGTTTGTCTGGCGCCATGGTGGCATCGACAACAGACTTGGCAAGGGCTAAGCGGATCTCTGCCCTGAAGATGGACAAGCGGTAGATGGTTGCGACGATTGCTGAAGTGAGTGTGCAAGGTGCTCACCGTGAGTCTGCTAGACCGGATGTGCCCTCCCGTGTTTGCGATAGGGTGGATCGGTGATGCTCCCGGGTTTTGGCTGGTGAGGAGTTGTTTTTGTTTTTAGGGCACAAGGCCCTGACGACATGGTTCTTCACCCATTGTCGGGTCTATATGTGTTGAGTGGTGGCTTCGGGTTTTATGATGTACTACTCTTGATAAATCTTTGTTGAATAAAATCGAAATAAAGGTTGTATGCATCTCTTCGATGCAGAGGCTGGAGGTCATCCTCCATTTTAATTTTTTTAAGAAGATACAATTTAATTAGAAAAAATTCATACAAAAAAAATCGTACTCCTATTAAATACACATGTTTAACTACACAAGGTTAATATTGTACTAGCTCCGCCACTGCGTTAGGGCATGCTATTGATGCGAGGTAAGACGCCCCGTCCATCTCATATCCGACAAAGTTTTCCCATGAATCGCAGTGAACACCACTAGCCACCTTCTCAATCTCATGTGTCTCCACGTTCAGCGCAAATGTCCCGGGATTATTGCTGCCATTGCCAAGGGTGAATATGAGGATGCCGCTCTTCTCGCAGAACCATCGTAGGTTAATGGCGGGGACATGATTGAACTGTGTCAAGACGAAGACATCCTTTCTCTCCCATCTGCCGGTGGTTTCAAGGACTCTTATCGCCATACAGAGGAGGTCACCAGGAGAACCTGCTGCCCTGATGAAGGTCAGCTTCCCATCTGGAGTCGCACCTAGTAGACGGTACTTCTGCGGGTGATCTGAAAGGTCACCAGGCGGCATGGACACCTCAACTGGCTCTAGCGTGTCAAGCCGCACTGCGAACACCGTGTGCATCAGCGGCCAGTAGGCCACACCGCGGAGCACGAGGCCCTGGCCAAACTTTCGGAGCTTGGTGTCTTTGATCTTGGGGCCTGGCCTCCTGACCTCCCGGCTCCAGCACCCGTTGTCCGAGGAGTAGGATCGAAGCGCAGTGTACCTAGGGCGGTTGTAGACGATGAGCACGACGAAGAAGGTGCGCGACGGGCGTGGTGGATCGAGGTCGTCGCCACAAAGCAGCGTGCAAGCGTAGAATCCTGGGTGGTCTTCGCCGGAGAGGCGCGGCAGCAGAGCCGTGTGCCCTGTCATCGGGTTGCACACGCAGAGTTTGAGGCCGTCGGCACGCACCTCACGCCGGAGCTCGAGGACGAGGCGGCCGATGCGTGATGCGACCGGACGAGCATGCTCCAAGCCAGGACCATGCAGGCCAGCCTCCGGAAGCGCGCTGGATAAAGGTTTACTCAAGCCGAAGAGCCAGGTGCCGTAAGGCACAGGGACGAAGCACGGCCGCGCACGGTGCTCCTTGTGAAAGAAGCCAAGGGCGAGGCGTGGGAGAGGCGGCAGGCCGTGGGAGAGGATGACGGCCTCCTTGGCGACCACGCGGCCCCAGGACCGGCACGTGCTGGCGCACCGGACGACGTCCGCCTTGTCTGAAAACCTCGCGAAGACCGCCGAGAGTACATCGTCGGGGAGGGTTGTGCCGTCGCTGTCCAGATCGTCAGACTCGCCCCTGATCCGGCCGCGCCGCGCACGAGATCGCGGCAAGATTTTGCCGTATAGCGACGAACGGTGGCGGCGGCTAGATCGGCGAAGAGGCGGCATTATGATCGTGGATGGAGATGAGTGTTCGTCCGGGATCGGTGACGCTACGGTTTGGCGCGTACATAAATCCCATAATTTATGCCCGTCCCTTCCCGTTTCCTATTCGAACAAGTATCGTAGCCTCCTATCGGACTACTTCACCGTGTGATCGATTCGCTCTGGAGCGTGAGATGTTGCCGAGTAAAACATGGGTAGGAGTAGTTAGGGCAGGTCTGACCCATCTTTTTTTTTTTGAAACAATACCATGATATATTATAGCAACGAACGGTACATAGTAGAGATATATAAGCTGTCTTCAGCGATTACAAAATAAAGTCTAAGAAAAAACGAGCTAATCTTCGAGGCCTTCAAACTCTTCTTCTTCCATGACACAATCTTGTATTTTCGTGAAGCCAGCCAAAAGATAATAGCACAGATACCAAACCATAAACCTGCAAATACCAATAGTGGTTCTCCCTTTTTTTTTAATTTGAGCCGCAGTGCCAAGGCTACGTGCACGCACGCAACCATTAAAGCAATCATACCACATCGGCAAGAGTACCAACACCAGTATTCCAGGGAAGAGAAACCGAACAACCTTGTCAACATCGCTGGAAAGCCGAGCATACGAATCACCATTGTCGAAGACGTAGCAGTCAGGACAAATATTGCGAGGATAACCCTCCTCGCGGCAACCAGGAGAAACAATCCAAAACCGATCTGGCGAAGCAAGATCTTGAAGACCGTACCTAAAAAACTGTAATCTTACAGCCCCACCATTGACGCCGGGAAGAAGATCTCGTCGCCGAACGAAGAGCTGAAGGTCACTTATTATGAACGATGACATCTCCATTGACGTAGAAGAAAATGAAGATGGCTACCAAAACACTAACCTAATCTTTGGAAAATACTACTTTTATTGAAATCTCCATCCATAGATCGGGTTCCCCACCCCTCCTGACACCGGCGAGGCCGGCCGGAGGAGGGGGAACCGATCTATGGAGGAGGCGAAACTTTGAGGCGGCGGCTAGGTCAAAGTGGCGGCGGCTGGGAAAAGAACGATTGGTATAGCTAGCAGATACAGCTAAACACAGGTCTGACCCATCTTAGACCTCAATCGTGTCCGATTTAATCTGTTAGAGTTAGGCCGTGGACACCAAATCGGTTGTGTCCTCCCCTTTGACCGTTCGGGCCAGGGGCAGCCCAGGGGCTCGGCGCAATTTTGGAGGGGCGAGGCTATTTTCTGTTTTTTTTCTTCATTTCACAAAATGTGTCCAATCTTCTTTACTATTGGTTTCGAGTTGGTGGTGAAGCCACCCACTCGACATACATCATGTAGACGAAAATACCCCTTACTAGAGCCGACACGATCAGAGAATACAATCACAGCGCGTCCCTCTAATTAAGCAATCACGGGACGCTCTCGTCGTTCCCGGAGGGCGGAGGCGGAAAGCAATCTCCCCGTGAATGCCCGTGCGTTGCCTTCATCTCACCCTGATCCCATGCCCGCATCTACCTCATCAGCGCCGGCTAACGCGCCCATCTCCCTCCTCTTCCTCGTACCCGGCACACCTCCCCTCGCAGGCCGCGACATCGCTCGTTATCTGGCAATGTCAAAGGTAGATGCGCGGCCTTGAGGTCATGCGGATCGAGGCCATGTAAAAGTAATCTAGCAAAGCTAGCTGCGCCGCCGCCGGTTCGATCTCATCCCAGCTCCCATCTCAGATCCCCAGCATCACCGACCGCCCTCCTCTTCCCCAAAGGAAGTGCCAGCTCCTGCAAGAGGGCAGCAGCCCTGCCCTGCCCTTCCGGTTTGGGTTAGGTTCGAGGATCCCCCCTCCGCCCTTTCCTACTGCCCTGCAGAAGACACTCCTTCGAGCCACTATGCCGGCGTGGACTGCAACGAGCCCAGCCTGGACTCCCGCGCACACTCCATCTGATTGCAATTATTTTTTCTCTGTATAGTACTGTAGACTGAGCTGAGTGGTATGTGCTCTCTATCTGATTGCAATTATGCTGCATCCAAGGTCGATGAGGCCTCCTGAGCTGCCTGGAGTCTTTCGGTTTCAGATGTATGTGCTCTCTATCTGATTGCAATTATTTTTTCTCTGTATAGTACTGTAGACTGTAGTACATAATTTTGGAGGAGTGGCTTTAGTACTTGTTGAGGAACACTGGCTGCCCTATGATGTATGTGCTCTCTATCTGATTGCAATTATTTTTTCTCTGTATAGTACTGTAGACTGTAGTACATAATTTTGGAGGAGTGGCTTTAGTACTTGTTGAGGAACACTGGCTGCCCTATGGAATTCTGAATTTATGCTTAGATGTCCTTAAAAGTCTAAACGCATGAAATCTTCCTGTTAATATCACCTTTGCAGTAATTGTATTCCTCAAATCTGCACTGAGTGGTAGAAGGACTGAATTTGTGTTTCTTTGGTTGTCGGATTTTTCTTGCAGATGGAATTAAGAAAGAGAAAAAGTCACTAAGAATAACAAGAGGTCATCACGGTTTCGATAACAATAATGAGGCAAGGAATCAACCTGATCAGTCAGTGAACAGGGTCCTACCGAGAAAAGGTGAAGTTTTAAACAAATATTTGGTGAAGTAATAGCTTTATTTCTATTAAGCCATTGTAGCTTGTACTTACAGTTTTCTTGTTTATGTGCAGTGTTTCAACCAACAACAGAAAAATCATTTTGATGTATCGATTCTTCATGTGGTAGTGGCTAATTATCTCTTACTGATGGCAGTTTTGTGTAAGTTCACTATGGTGAAATGCAGACGTTGCTTATTTTCTCAATTCAAATATCAAAATAGTTAAACAATGTATGCTATTACTTCTATAGCTGTCCACCTTCAAGTCACTTAAGAAATGTCATTACTGGTTGCGTTATGCAGTATTGGCTTGTGTGTTTTGCATAATGTACTGGTGTTTTATTCTGTAGTTCTCAAAGGCTCTAGGGAAAAAAAAAAAAGCCATCTCAGCCCTGCCAGTAGCAATAGTTGGTGATGCCAACCGTGAAGCAACAACGCTTGTAGTAGTTGCTGAAAGCCAATTTGGCAACCACGGAAAATAAAGCAGATGATAGCAAAGATGACAACAGCACATGCTGAAGCCTCCAACTTAGGATAAAAATCCTCTTGTCATTTCGGTCTAGATGATATCCTGGAGCACAAGTCAATTAAATCCGAGAGGGCTCGAGAGAAAGCGGTTGAAACTTTGAACAAAAAAGTGGCCGAGGAAGAGTCTAAGAGATTTTAGAGGTCACATCGCAAAACCCTCCTAAAATGTCTGCAAATAACTGCGTGGCGCTACAAGATACCCTGGTGAGTCATCTCACGCGTACCACTTCCTTAATCGACAGACATCTATGCATGGCTTGTCAAGGTGCAGACCACCATCGACATCCTTAGCAAGCACACACGGTCTGTATTGGTTTTTTGATAAAACTACGAAGGTAACGTTCATAATCCATTTTAATGGTTTGCTAGCGATGGACAAGTCTGAGTTTTCTTTATCTTCTTGCAGGTCTCAGACAGATTTCATATTTTTAGCTCAATGAAATGGGATAATGGACAGGAGTGATTCATTTGGAGCTAAAGACTATCCACCTAGATAATTTTACCGCATAGTATATTGAACTTTTGTTTGTTGCCCATTGTAAAAAAATATTTATTCATATTTTTTATCTGTCTATTTTCATTTGGACCTTCATTTGTACTAAATTTGTATGGTCTTTGTAAAAATTCATTAATCTGTTATTGCGGTTACATGTAAAAATTCTAATGCTTCACTTTTACAGTGAAATATTTGGTTACAAAATGGCTGTTGGGTGCATTCAAAATGATTTGATGTGTAAGAACATGGACAAGAAACAACATGGCAGTAACATTACCCCAAGAATATTCTTTACTTCTGCTTCTTTAAAATGGGAATGCTCGGTTACCTTACCCAATATGATGATTTTACTCTACCAAAACTTTGTTACTTTGTGATAATGGAAAAAGTGTGGTGTATGAATGTTTTTTTAACATCCAACAAATGCTTTTGATGTATTAGCAGAGGAAAAATCGTACAACAGCTTATATAACGGATGCTTCCTGGACAAAATTACATCTGGAAACGACATAGAAAAAAAAATTCCCTTGAATTTATTCAATTGATTTTGAATTGCCTGGAGTATCTAGAATTTAGCTCATGGCCTATGGAAAGCATACCTATGTATCTTTAGCTACGATGTACCAAAGTTTCCCTTCACAAGCTTTTAATAGTTGACGGCAATAAGTTGTATAAACTGGTAATGTACAGTGTTAATTATTTTGCACAAAATGAGTAGGTCCATTAACTTGATTGTGATAAGTGAGTAGAATATGAGTACTATACAGCATTTTTTGTATATGCACACATTTTATGGTAATCCACTTTGCAGCAGAAACATTGGGAGAAAGATTTTCTACACTTATATGGTTATCAATTTTTTTAAAAGACTTGGATACATGTCATACTAGTTAAATGCCCGTGCGTTGCTACGGCATCGCATATATTTAGCTAATTTTTTAGAGCAGAACATTATGTAAGCTCCAACATTGATGTTTATAATTTAACTAGTTGAATGCCCGTGCGTTGCTACGGCATCGCATATATTTAGCTAATTTTTTAGAGCAGAACATTATGTAAGCTCCAACATTGATGTTTATAATTTAATTCAGTACGACCAGAATGTGAAAAACATAACCCCTGGCTTCATACAACACATGGCTCGAATTAAACATAATCCGAGCAGGACAACTTAATTATGAGAGCAATTTTTCAATCAATTTGTCTTGACACATGGCTGAATCTAACCCATAATCGAAAAAACACGCATTTCATCAACAACACCATGCCATCAAACTAACCCAAATTAAGAACCTAGCAAGTACCACAGTACATTAGGCGCAATGAAAAAATAAACAGTTTGTCTTTAAATTGGAAATAGTATGTGGTTCACTGATACCCAACATTGTTGCTCCTGAAGATTCAACAAAATTGAGCATTGAACATTCATGCATTGAAGTGGAATGATGGGGGTAGCCACTGCGTACGTTGTCGGGGTACTGAACGGTGAAGAACCAGCCACGAGCTCATACACCTAAAGACATGTGTAGCTTTTACGCTTAATCAGATTTGCAAGTATTTAAACAAAGCTGAAATTGTATCTTATGGACACATATACTCTACGGTACCCAGGCTCTCTAACTACAACACCACTGTATTGATCATGCGTATTGATCATGTCAGTTCTCCAAGGTTGTTTGATTACCTAATATCTAAATTTTAGCAGCATAGTCATCCTTAATACATCAGAAAAGATCCATTAGATCTAACTCATATGCACAGAGCCGTCCTGCAGAGAGCCATTAAGTAGAAATATTGACAAGATGTAGAAGTACTTTGTTTGGTATCACACACATTCCAAGACAATTATTTTATCCAACCCATAACAAAATTATCAGAGTAATAATGTGCATATACATTAGGAATATTTTTCAACGAACTAACAGTTTTCCTGTACTGAGTATGCCTGTATGTAGATCTTACGTGCCATACGAAGTGAAACATGTACAGATATTTGTACTATCATACATTGTATCCACATCCTAAGTATGATCTTAGTAAAATGGAATATGTCTTATAAACATCCGTGTTATGCAGATTTCAGGGGCAAAAGATTTACTTAACTGGAAACAGTCATCCAATCTTTACCATAAGAGAGCAAAGTAGTGCACCGCAGACAACTTTTTACATCATGCATTTCCTGATTGGTTACAGGTGACTAACATAATACTATGTAATTGTAGGAAAAATAAATTACCTTTGTTTACATCCATCCACAATATTATACAGCTGAAAGGGAAATTATCTGCTACAACAAAGAGATAATATTTTATTTAGGAAAAAGAGATTACCTTTGTTTGCATCCATCCACAATAATATATAGTTGACAGGGAAATTATCTACTACAAACAAGAAGAAAATCTTATCTTCCTTTGATGTTGGAAATGTAATTTCTTTGGTTCAGACTTGAAAAGACATTTTGAGACTACCATGTGGTGGTTCTCTATTTGTGCTCCCTCTTGCAATATAACGACGATCAAAAATAAAAATCACACATCCACTTTGTTGCTCTCATGGTATGAGTTGTACCGAGACTATGGCTTACATCTACCAAAGGATGATCGGACATTATCATCAGAATTGGTCCGGCATAGAATTGGTAGCTGCATAAGGATTACATAATATATGCAAGGCTGGGAAGCTATATGCGCGAAACGCAGATGCAGAGGAAAAATTATATGCCATGTGGGAAGCAACCGAACATTCAAAATAGTATAGTCAAAGTAGTTCATTAATTTACACTGAGTGAAATTAGGTAAAACCCATATACTAACCTGCAGGTAGACTGAGGATGTGCACATGCCGCATGCATTAAGGCTGAACAGCTTAAGTGTGCATAGACATTGCAATTTGAAACAGGGTGTCAAGGTACGTATTCATCCGTCACCTGTCAGATTTCACAAGTTATGGAGTGTATATATATAGAATACAAAGTAAGAATAGGGTGATCGATTTCCTTTAGGTAAGGATGATACCTTCCCCCGAACTGAAAGAGAAGCAAATAGAACAGATTAACAATGTCCTTTCTCACCCTTTTCCGATAGAGAAATTGGAGAAAAAGAAAAAATCTGGACGGGGTTCGGAAGTCTTACTTGAATACTCATCATAGATTCCCATCATGCAACTGAGATGTGGATGATTTATTTGTACGACGGGCTCTAACCGGTGGGCTTCGCATGTGGTTCTCCTCTGGATAGATGAATGGGAGGCATGGCCTCTGGTATTGGTCGAGTACCTCATCGGCGAAGGCATACCCAGCGGTGCGGCAGAGCAGATGCGATGGCTCGGGACTTCCTGGCCAGGGGCGGGGGGATGGGAGCCTTCTCAGTGCCTGCCGGTTCGATTCCCAGGCCACATCGAGGCCCTTCAAGGTGAACTTCCCACCGCTGCTGTGCCGCTCGGCCCGGAGCCTCCAGGAACTCGGAAAGGATGCCGGAGGTGATCTCCGAGTCTCAGACCAGGTCAGGCTAGAGGCGCGCCGTAAGGAGGCAGACGTCGCCTGCGAGGTACTGGAGGAGGGACACGAGATGGCGGCGGAAGAATGGTATCCATTCCCATGTCCTGCTCGAGCTGGTGGATACCCGGCCAGGAGGAGGCGCTCCGCGGTGGTCGGGAATTCCGCTGGTCCGGTCAGATGCGGCGGCGGAAGGGCGGCTGGGGCGGGGGGAATTTTTCCGTCAGGTCGCACGATTAGATTTTTTCTTTTTCATAGAATTTATAACTTGGCGGTGGTAAAGGTCCTAATAAGCCAGGTTTTGCATGGGCAAAATCGGAAATCAAATGATGTATGTAAGTTGATGGCTTTACCACCAACTCGAAACCAATAGTAAAGATATCTACGTTTTGCATATAGTAACTTAATATCCACCAATTGGCTCACTGGTCTATGCGCCGATACCAATGGAAATGGTCTTCTTTTATGGATTCAGCTCGAGTCTGCATTCAGGTATGCCACTGTTTTATCTCCACACATGTTTCGATCTTCCTGTTTCACAAAAATGTAAGAAATTTCAGAAAATCCTCACAAAGATCATGTGTTTCTTAAGGACATTGATGAAGTATATTGGAGTCGGCGAGGTTACACCTAAAGCCATAACATTTTTTTTCAGCGCAAACTGGTGAAACTAAGCATTAATAAGAGAATGATGCAGAGAATGACATTTTTCCTTAAGACTTATGTATGCCACATTAATATTGGTTGCTTCATGCGCAATTCCAATACAAACTATTTTGTGAAAAAAACTTAAAGGTAGAACAAGAGAGGGGAATCCGCTGCAACGCGCGGGCATTTAGCTAGTAGTCTTTACTATTGATTTCGACTTGGTAAAGCCACTTTGACTCTACATCATTTAATTGCCTAAAATACCCCTCACGTATACACATCGCATACCCCTCGCATCATGTCAATCACGTCAATCGCGTCAATCCACGGCAAGCAAACATGACAATAGCAATCATGGCGATAGCAATAGCATAGCAATCGTCAATCACGCCCAATACACGGCAAAACCAAACATGGCAATAGCAATCATGGAAATACAATAGCAATAGCAATCCACGGCAATATCAAGGGTCTCGCCCGCCGTCGTCGTCGTCGTCTTCAAGCTGGACGCCGTCGTCATCTCGACGCCGTCGTCTCCAAGCTGGTCGCCGTCGTCGTCTCCAAGCCGTCGTCTCCACGCCGCCGTCTCGACACCGTCATCAGCGGTCGCCGTCGTAAGTCCACGTTTGCCTTGCAGTCCGTTTCTCGTGGAGTTCTTCTTCTAATACTGTCAATACTGTCAATGTTGACAAGTGCCTTGCAATCCGTTTCTCACGGAGTTCCTCTTCTAAGCACACAAACCTGAACCAGTAAAACCAGTACACATCAGATCTTGCGTTTCCTCAATTAGCATGAGCATTTACGTGCAGTCATCGATATGTTCAGTACTACTCTATACAGATTTCTCCTGGAGTTCCTCTTCTAATCACACAAACCTGAACCAGTAAAACCAGTAAAACATCATTGAGTGTTTGTGTCAAATGAGTAATCTTCTGCTATCTAACCTTGCACTCTGTCTTACATTTTCAATCCTTGCAGATCGAATGATGAAAAAAGAATTGATTGCAAGTGGATCTGCTTCGCCAGAGTGTACACCGCAGAGCAGGCCGCTGGATCCATCGTCGTACATAGGTCGGACACATAAGTGTCGTACGCGTAGAGGTTTGCGATATCGAACTATTTGCTGCTACTTTTTTTCAGTTTCTTTTCATGTTAGGCGTTTGGTGATTGCTGCGTATATACTAGCTAGGTCCTGTAGCTTTACTGTTTCAAGCGTGATTTCCTAATCTGCTTCAGAATGTATTAGGTAAATTCTATGTATGCATGCTTTTGATGAATAAAGTCCAACATTCTCCCTCAAAAAAAAACCCCGGTGCACTCATCGATCTGGAAATGAAAGGCTGACATTTGACAGCATAAACTGATAATTGGCTTGTATAGTATATTTAATTTTTTTATTGGTGTTTTTCTATTGTAGATTATGGACGTCACAGAACCAGTTATTGTCGATCTTCCGACAGAACCCAATGACGTAGGCTCTGCTGCGATGATTGTGGAAGAGACAAAAAACTCATCGAGTTTTACACAATCAAAAGAGGTAATTGTCATTTTTTCTCTACAAGTTCCCATATGATAATTTTTTAATTTTATTTCGATAAATGTTGCAATTTTACAGGTCATGGACAATGTAGAGATGGATTTAGTTGATGTTCCAAAAGAAGCCACCACCCTAGGCCCTGAGCCGATGTTGTTGGAAGGAACTCTGGACTCACAGAGTGGTACAACGACTGAGGATGTGCATAGAGGGGCAATTAGTTCACGACATAACAAACCAATGAAAGCGAACACTAAAGTTACCCCAAAAGGTATTTAGTTTCACTTCAGTTAACCGTATTTCCTTTGTAGTCAATTAATTCTTTCTTACTAATACTATACGCTTATATATATTGCGGCAGACTATGTTTGCACCACTGAGGATTTTGCTACTATTGAATTAATCATGTCCGCACCTAAAGATACCAAGTTTGTGGACATTGACGATGCCTTACTATCTAATGATGACTTGCGATGTCTTACACATGACCGTGGATTCTTGCGAGGCGACGTAAGTCAACAACACACGAACCACTTCTTACACATTGATGTCTAAAATTATCTTGAACTAAAATATATCATATGTGTCCAATTATAGATTATAAATGCATACATATATTGTATGTGTGCATGTGATCATTTGTTGGATAGAAAAGGTGGCAAGGTATTTCTAGACAACACAGTTGCCTCCAATGTACTCAAAACGGAGCCATCAAAACTTCGACGCATCATACGACGGCTGGATCTTTATCTAAAGCACGATATGGTTAGAATTGACTCCCTACATAAGCATCTCATTGAATAAATGTTTTAAACATGTGCGTTTGTAGTCTCAAAATATCAAAATTACTTCAGGTCTTCCTTCCAATAAACATTAGCAAGTCACACTGGTATTTAGCAGTCATCAACGCAAGAAAACGTTTGGTACAAGTGTTGGACTCACTTGGGACTGGAATGAGTCGAAGCGACCTCACTCTTGTGGTAAGTGTCTATTAATTTTGATTCCCTCTTGACATTATGTTCGCCTTGGTATCTAATACCTTTTTCCCATATTAAAGTTGCAGGGACTTGAGAAGCATCTAAAAAACGTATCCCAACTGAAGGATTTTGTCAAAGGCGAAAAGTGGCAGGATCTCGACGTCACAACATGGCCAGTAGTTGAACATTTCCAAGAACGTGTGCAAACTGATGGGTATGTTGAGCATCTTGATTTTACATGTACAAATACTATAAATATTGTATTAGCTCATGCACATAGGTAGAGTTACACTTTCAAATGGTTTCTATATGTTGGTTTGTCTATATATATGCGAGCCTAAATTTGTGTCATGTTAATTTGTAGCGCGTCCTGTGGGTTGTTCATGCTTAATTTTATGGAATATTGGACAGGTGATATGTTGTCTGATCATGTCACCCAGGTATGTCATTTTCGTTCAACATAACATTATTAGTTGCTTGCATATTATTGTCTTACAAAATATTGTTGAATACTATCTCGCAGGAGAATATGACAGAATTTCGACGGAAGTTGATCGTTATATTGCTCGAGTCTGAACTAAATAAGATAAAAGGAAAGCCAATATATTTTCAACCTAGCGGTAAAGAACATGTATCTAATTCTTATTGTATGATTGTGGACTGTCGAAACACACAAAACTTCTCTGATCAAGCTCAAGACCAAAGTTCTATTCTGGCCCACAATTTGTCAATGGACCAACGTGAGTTATTTCATGAGCTACGCAAACACATCATGTTAATTACAGATGCCAATGTTTTAGAGTAAGCAATGTGGATGTTAACACAAAAAATTAATATGCATTTCTATGGTGTCACCATTCTTAACATTTGTCTCATAGGCAGGAATGGGTTCGAAGCTCCGATCCGTATCCAATAGGCTTGAGTCTTAAGAAAATACAGAACATATTAAGGATGGACCAACCAATGGACATTGACTATTTCAACCTGGGCATTCGTATAGTGGCATGTGACGAGCTCTTGCAGCTGGTAGAGACTGATGTGCACTATATGGATCTTCGCTTTTGTGTAAGTTAATATTATTATCTCGTATTTTCATTGTTATCACTACATATGTTTCTTTAAAAAAAAAATCTCAGATGACAATGGTTAATTCCACACATGGGAAAAAGTGGCGAGTAAAGCCAAATATTCAGTGGTTGGCAACATTGTTTAATAGTTGGCCTGGAATAGACTATACAATCTCTTCACGCAACCTGGTAAAGATAAGTCACTTGTCCAACTTTGTCATGTTATATGCTTTTCTAATAGTTGCCCTTTTGTAGGTTTTTCTTCCTTACGCATCCATGGGCCACTTTTGCTTGTTTTCCATTGATAAGAATGCCTCATATGTATATGTTCTGGATCCTCTTTCTGTTATATTATCATCGTCCGAGAGTGAATTGATTCGAACTCACAGCATGCAGTTGAAGTCACATAATTCACCATAGTACCACATCATAGGTAAAATGACACAAATTTTATGCAAAAGGACACAAGTTCACCGTTGGGCCAACTCATGTGCGATCACGCCTCACGTTGTTGGATGATGGCGCGACGCTTTGATACATCTCAAACGTATCTATAATTTTTGATGCTCCATGCTTGTTTATGTACCATTTGCTTTGTGTTTTGTTACACTTCGTGGCATTTTTATGCGTTTTCTGGAACTAACCTATGATGAGATGCCACAGTGCGAGTTCCCTGTTTTCTGCTATTTTTGTGTTTCAGAAAAGCTACACAGAAAATATTGTTGGAATTGGACAAAACTAAGCCCGAACCTCCTATTTTTCCCGGACGCGAGACGAAGTCCGAAGGAGAGCCGGAGGGGGGCCAGGGGGCCACCACACCACCTGGTGGCGCGGGTGACCCCTAGGGTGCGCCACCCTATGGTGTGTGGGCCCTGGCTGCCCTCTGATATCGCCCCTCCGCCTATAAAGAGCCTCCGTCGCAAAAACCCTAAAGGGGTTCGGCGTTTTTCCCAGTAAAGTTCTGCAGCGCCGCCGCCATTGAAGACCAATTTCGGGGGACAAAGTCTCTGTTCCGGCACCCTGCTGGGACAGGGAAGTGCCCCCGGAGCCATCTCCATCGACTCCATCGCCTCCACCGCCATCTCCATCGACTTCACCGCCATCTCCATCGACATTGCTGTCTCCTATGATGAGGAGGGAGTAGTTCATCCCCAGGGCTGAGGGCTCTACCGGTAGCTATGTGGTTCACCTCTCTCTCCCATAATGTGATCTTTATGTGATCATGAGCTTTGTATCTAGTTGAATTGGTAGATGCTATTCTTCATATATTATGCTACTCACTAGTAGAAAATGGGTCTTTGGTCTAGCACCAAAATGACATCTATCCCGGTTTGGTTTGTCAATGGGGACCAATGACAGGCATTGGTCCCAGTTCATGTCGTTTGGTGGTCGATCCCGGTTCATTTTGGAGAATCGGTCCCGGTTTGTGGCATAAACCGGGACCAATGCCTCCCCCGCGTGGCATGTGGCTCTCTGTGGAGAATTGGTCCTGGTTCATGCCACGAACCGGGATCAAAGACCCTCCCTTGGCTATAAATAAATCCAGCCCTTTGCCACAAAATTTTGCTGGATTGTGTGTGAGGTGTGGGTGCTAGCTTTTTTTCCTTTGATTGCACACAAGGTGTTCGATGAAATGTCCAAGCCACATTTAAGTTCGCACAACACGGTATCCTCGGCCGAGGTTAGCAACCTTATCTTCTTCATCTGTAACTGATACAAAAATATTGCATGTGTCCATGTAGGGTGGTCATTTCACTATTCACAATGTTATTGTAATAGTTAATTATTATAACACAGATTGATGCGCGGATGCGATGGATGTACGGCGACCGACGCGATTCTGATTTTATTGCAGGCCTGCATAAATTTATCGATGTGGCTAAGGCAAACAAAGTGGATAATTTTATGCCTTGTCCCTGCATCGACTATCGGAATGTGACGGAGCACTCTGCCCCGAGAATCCTTCAAAGCCATCTGCTTCAGTGCCCAGATATTATTGTTGGGCCATGCACGGAGAAAGAGGGGTTAGGCTGGAAGAAAATGAAGAAGAGGATGATGACAGCTATCCTATGTCCCCTGAAGAATACGGTGATACTGCAATGGAAGACAATGAAGAAGAGGGAGGCGGCAATGAAGAAGAACAACGGGCATCGGATGAGCCCGCTGATGGTCTTGGTCAGGTCATTTCTGATGCAATGCAATAATGCGATACAGAAAGGGAGAAGCTGAAGTTGGAGGCCATGCAAAAGGATCACAAAAAGTTGTTGTACCCAAATTGTGAAGATGGCAGCACAAAGCTCGGTACCACACTTGAACTGCTGAAATGGAAGGCAGAGGGTGGTTTATCTGATAAGGGATTTGAGAAGTTACTGAAAATAATGAAGCCGAAGCTTCCAAAGGATAACGAGCTGCCCGAGACAACGTACGAAGCAAAGAAGACTATCTGCCCTCTAGGATTAGATGTGGACAAGATACATGCATGCATTAATGGTTGCATCCTGTACCGCGGTGAGAAGTACAAGAATATGGATAAATGTCTGGTATGCACTGCATATCGGTACAAGATCAGACAAGATGACCCTAGTGATGTTGTGTAATATATATATATATACCTCCGCTATTCTGCAACCGGTTGCAGA
This sequence comes from Dactylis glomerata, assembly GCA_007115705.1. Taxonomy (NCBI): domain Eukaryota; kingdom Viridiplantae; phylum Streptophyta; class Magnoliopsida; order Poales; family Poaceae; genus Dactylis; species Dactylis glomerata. The sequence continues at coordinate 835,621 of QXEO01000758.1, forward strand.
ATAGCTATTCTGCAACCCCCCCTCCCTCCCTCCTGAACTTCAGGAACGTCAAAGGGAACTTCAATTTTAGCAAAGTGAACTTCATTTTTTGACAAACTGAACTTCAGATCGCTCCAAATTTGTTCGCGAATTTGTGGGAAAAGTGAACTAACGAAGAAAGTGAACTTCAATTTCTCACAAAGTGAACTTCAATTTTCAACAAACTGAACTTCAGATCGCTTCAAGTTTGTTCGTGGATTTCTGGGAAAAGTGAACTTCAATTTTTCACAAAGTGAATTTCAATTTTCGACAAACTGAACTTCAGATCGCTCCAAGTATGTTCGTGGATTTCTGGAAAAGTGAACTTCTGAGAAAAGTGGACTTCAATTTTTTACAAAGTGGACTTCAAATTTTTACAAAGTGAACTTCAAATTGTTACAAAGTGAACTTCAGATCGCTCCAATTTGTTCGCTAATGTCTAGGAAAAGCGAACTTCCGAGAAAATTGAACTTCGACGAGGCACAAAGTAAACTTCAATTTTTTTACAAAGTGAACCTTAGATCGCTCCAAATTTATTTTAAAATTTTTGGGAAAATTGAACTTCCGAGAAAAGTAAACTTTGACGGGGCACATAGTGAACTTCAGAATGTAAACTTTGAAAAAAACTGAAATTTTGAGGCTTATAAAGTGAACTTCAAAAAAGTGAATTTTAGAAAATGAGAACTCCCAAGATGTGAACTTCGGAAAAATGAACATTCGTGGGGTTACAAACTGAACTTCGGGAAGTTAACTTCCAAAAAAGTGAACTTCAAAAAATTGAATTTTGAGAAGAAGTTATTTTCCACCTATGTCCAAAGTAAACTTTCCTGCAATACAAATTGAACTTCAGGCATGTACAGAGTGAACATGCACCAAGGTAAAAATGAACTTCAACAAAGAAAAAGTAATTGTTGAGCATGTTTTGAATTGAATTTTTGGATGTGTTCAAAATTAGCTACTCAACCGGATACAAGTGAACTTCATTCTCGTAGGCAAAGTAACTTCATTATCTAGGATAAGTGGACTGAAAAATTCATATCGGTGAGTGAACTTCCAAAAATACAGTGTCTGAACTGTTAAATATGCAAGCGAACTTCCTATGAAAAAAAATATCTAACACGCAGAAAAAGTGAACTTAAGCACCAATATAAGTGAATCTATATGCAGAAAAAGTGAATTCAGGAAACCCGCAAAAGTGAACTGTATCTGAGGACGTACGCCGATACTGTGATGTGCATGTGAACTTTCGGGTAGGAACACCATCTCCGCACACGCGCTTCCTGTGGATACTACAAGCGGCCTCCCTACACACCACTGATCCACCATTGACAACACTAAACCGTCACAAGAAAAAGTGATCGGGCGAGAAGTGGAGGTCCTGGGCCTGGGCGTGCCCGATCCATGGAATGCAGAGCAGGATGCAGGGAGTGGCGGGGTCTGCCAGGATCTAGGGAGGCTACCGGCGCATGGCTTTGCAGCCCATGGCGTCATGCTGTCGTGCAGGGGAGGCCACTGTGGCGCGCTCCAGTCAACCGGAAGCCATGACGGCGCGCTCAGGTGACGAGATCTGGGGAAGCACGCTCTGGCGGGGGAAGGGAGCAGGAGGCGCGAGGAGGTAGGGCCAGCCGATGGTGCATGGGGCTTGGGGCGCCGCATCGACGGGAAGAAGTCGATCTGGACCGTGGGGCGCGAGTCGGTGAAGAAGGCACGCAGAAGGTGCTTGGGGGAAGGTCTTCATCAATCCCTGGTAGGGGCGGGTGGCGCGGTGGCCCGCTGGCGCGCGGGGAAGACGGCCAGGTGGCCCGATGGGAGATGGGGCAGCGGGATTAGGTGGGGATGGAGTTCACGATGGGGGCGTTGGTTTTGGTCAATGAAGAAGGTGGGTTAGGTGGGGGTCGTCGGTTGTGAAGTGAGTATTTTTTTTATCGGTTCGGTCTACTTTTTCGGGGCGGTGGGATGCCAGGTTCCTGAATAAGCTTATTTAGGAATCTCTTAAGGGGGTTGCAGAATAGTCCTTCTCTCTCTCTATATATATATAGTGTGGTTCCTTCATTATTGCTGTATATATGTAGTACCATTAAATCGAATACAAAACACACCAAATAAATAAATGGAAAAAAACACAAAACCCTGCAGAAATCAGCGATCCCGGTTCGTGCTATGAACCGGGACCAATGACTTACGCCCCTGACGAGGGTATGACCCCTCGGTCCTTGATATTTGCCTACCCGGTTCCCACCAAGGAAGAAGCCCGCTCGAAGGATACAAGAAGCCCGCAAGGCCCAGCACTTCGACTTGGAGTAGAAGGCAAGAAACACTTTGTAAACCCTAACTGGCTGCATATATAAAGCCACCAAGGGGCACCCCTAGAGGGGTGAGCGGACAACAGATCTCAGATAGATTAGACAAACAACATCCGCCTACGGCGGCTCCCTGTAAACACTATGCTCATATACTAGATTGCTAGCAGGATGTAGCGATCCTCCATCGAGGGGACGTGAACCTAGGTAAAATTCATGTGCCCCTCGTCGTTTATCGACCGCCGTCGAGTTCGCCGGATCCCACATACGCTCCATAGATTGAAAGCCCTCAAGCATGGGCATTGCCGGGGTCGAACCTCGTCAATTGGCGCCGACCGTGGAGACAACGGGATCTGGATTTACAGGCTCGCCGGCTCCTTCATCACCATCACTGCCGGCTAGATCGCATCTGGTCAACTTGTCTTCTACATCACTTCATCATCGGCAAGTTCGTATGGTGGCCGGTTTCTTCTGCGTAGATCCTGGCAGCAGCTGGCGGTCATCGCTGGTTCATTGCATCTCCGTAAATTCCCGTGTTGGGTTCCGATTTCATCTGCTGCGTGTCACCAGGCAGATCGAGTCCCAAGGCAGCAGGAGCATCGCACCAAGGTCTTCAAAGATCAAGCAAAAAACAAAAAGCCAACTGATGAAGGAATGACAAATGGGCCCCCGATATTCGCCTACCTGGTTTTCGGCCCAGGAAGGGTCTCCTTCGAAAGGTTGCTGAGGCCCACGAAGGCATCGGCCCGGCGTGGTCCAAGGGCGATACTTAGCATGCAAGCAAAGCTTCAAGGAGTTCAAGTTGGATTAGTCTTCGTTTTAGGTTTTGGAACCGATCCGATCTGTACTTGGCTTGAGGGACAATCCCGAGACCCAGCCTTCGCATATAAAAGGCTGGGAGGGAGGTCTCGAAACGCTAGACACTTTCCACCCACCTCACGCTGGAGCGCTCGATACTCAGAGCTCTTTGGTTTGGCTAGATCCAATCTACACCACCATTGTAACACCACCATCAAAGCCACCCCATCAATACAAAGTCAGACAAGCAGGACGTAGGTCTTTACCCTACCAAGGGGGCCGAACCTGAGTAAAATCCTGTGTTTTCCTGTTTTCGTCTGATCGCCGTCGAGATTGCCAGGTCCCCAATGCGCTCCCTAGATCGAAAGCCCTTAAACATGGGCATTGCCGGGGTAGAACCTCATCAATTGGCGCCGATCGTGGGGACGACGGGATCTGGATCTACGGATTCGCCGGATCCCTCACCAACCAATGCCAAGATCGACATCACCAACACCATCGACACCGCCGTCGGCATCGCTGTGCCGACCGGCATCGACACTAACGCCAAGATCGACATCACCAATGCCATCGACACCGCCATCGGCATCGCTGTGCCGACCGACATCGACACCAACGCCAAGATTGACATCACCAACGCCATCGACACCGCCGTCGGCATCGCTGTGCTGACCGACATCGACGCCAACGCCGAGACTAACGTCGGCACCATCATCGACACCATCGCCGGCATCGCTATGCCGGCCATCATCGACGCCAAGCCTCTGGAACCAGAGGTCGACATCGTGGAACCAATCGCCATCGACATCGACTCACCGAATGTCATTGACCTCGTTCCAACCTCGACTATCGTTGGCCCAACCTCGGGCACGATGGGAGCAGTCTCGATGGTCACCGAAGGCTTCGACATGGCCTTAGGGCTGTTCAACTTCCACGTGGACAACGATGGAGTCGCCGAACTAATTTCCATCGGTGATTCGGCGCCACCCGCAACCATCTCAAGCACACCACCTGTCATCGAGGGCAATCCCTCGGCGATCGCATCGCCGGCGCTGCTAGAGGAGGGACCAAGGCCGAACAATTCGACCCCATCAGTAGGGTCGAATGACTTTAAAGATCCACCTCCATCCCCAACCACCGCCTACTGCGCCGATTGCGATGCATACCACTTTGTGGGCGCCGGAGATTTCTCGTCTCACGAGATCGCCGGTTGTGAAGATCCTCGGGGAGGCACTGCAGCTGTGTACCCGACGATATCGGAATGCGAGCGGGCTCTCAATGCCCTCACACTCTGTACGACGCCCTACGACCCTGATTATGTCGAAGGGCTGTACTCAGATTACACATGCTCGGACAACAACGACATCTACCCCGAAGCTAAGGGGAAAATTGGCAACTCAGACAGCTCATACTTGAGCGAATCTGCAACATCAAGCAACGAGTACATGGCTGACTACGACTCTGACCTTTTGGTCAAGGTCGAATCTTACCTCAGAGATGATGACACCTACCCCCCCATTGTTGGGAGAGATCAGCGACGATTCGACCCCATCGTTCGGTGGGCACTGCATGATGGCATCGCACGGAGATGGCAACGAGAACAGAGCCAATGACGGTCGAAACCGGTCAAATACCGATCGACAGTTCATCACACAAGACTAGATCCGGTATGCAAGGAGGGTGTACGCGGGCAAGGCAGACATGGGTCCCAACCCGAGCCCGCAGGAGCTAGCAGCGCTCCGGTTCGTCGTCCAGGAACAGAAGGATCAGATCAGCGCCGACAGGCGCATCTTGGAGAGACGCAGGGATGAGGCCGACGCATCCAGCAGAAGGCGGGCCGCACTATCGTCCCACTACTCGTCAAGCGTCCAACATAGGACGCGGTCGCGTATTTCGCCCAGGGCCAACACACACAATGTTGCCAGAAACCTGGAGGCGGATTTCAATGAAGCAGACCTGCTGCCCAAAACCAAGGAAGCTGCAATCATGGCAACCACGGCATACATTGCCGCGAACGCAGCAAACGACGACGAGCATATGAGGCACTTACAGAACCTGGCGCTCAAAGGAGTTAGGGTGCTTCAGGGCACAACTACCCAAGAGCATGAAACAACGCCAAGAAGGACCATGCCGCCGGCCGAACAACACAGACACCTAGCAGTGGCACCAGCAGTCGCGCCCAAAACTCAGGTGGTGGAACCCATCAATGGGGAACTTCGACACGGCCTGGCTCAAAACAGAGTCGACCTCGGGCACACGCGACGCGAGGCTCGTCGCTTCGGGGAGGAATGCGATATGGAGGCATTCACCGACAACCATGATGGGCTATGCGGAGCAGAGTGCTTTAGCCTCCTGATCCGTTCCACACCATTGCCGAAAGGATTCAAGCTCAGCGATGGTGTCGTCAAGTTCAATGGGCAGCAGGACCCTCGAATTTGGCTCGACGACTTCATGACCGTGTGACGACCTCAAATTTGATACAAATTCGAAGTGCCCGTTATGTATTCCACCGCAATCCCAGAACCATTGTTGCGATATACATAACGTAGTTGGTAACCAGTTCTATAGACCTTACAATACGATGGTTCAAATACAATGGTCATATAGACCAAGTCATATTACAACACAATATAGCAGCGGAGATAACGTCTTCGGCCCATGCCTTCTCCCTACAGGCAATGGCGACTCACGGAGACGAGCTTAGTTCTGGTACTCTTCTTCATACCCTTCCTCCTGGTATTCTTCCCCATAGTCTGGCCAAGTTGATAGCCAGGGACACAGCCGTGAGTACATTGGATGCACTCGCAAACCATCTTATAATTGAAATGATGAAGTAGATATGCAAAGTTTGGTATAGTGGACTAAGCACTAAGTTTATGTGCAAAAGCTAGTTTTATTTCCCAAGAATGTTCATTGGTAGAAAAGAAGTTTAGTTCTCTAAGTTCAATCTAAAGAGGAATTTCAAGTGTGTCAAGATCAGGGTCCAGTCAAGTCAATTCAATTCATGTCATTCACCAAGTTCACCATAAGTTGTTTTCATTATTGACAAAAGCCAGACACAGCTTGCCAACCATCCATGACCGCGGACGCGGCTATTCGAATAGTTTGAAAACCTCTGCAGAGGGGTACACTTTACCCACAAGATTCGATACATCTGCCGGGAGAAATCCACGGATCGACATACGCAAAGTATGCGAGGTTCAGATAATCAAACAAACTCTTTCACTTGTCTACTCTAGTATGGGATCCTTCCCTAGAGCCCGAGACACGGATTCCCCCGTTCCGGCGCCTCTAGTTTTGCCCACTCCGGAGTGCCGGACGGATGGAAATCTTCAGGAAGGAAAATTTCCAATAACCACTTGGTTCGGAAGCAACCATGCATGGAATGCTTCTATAAAGGATGAAACAAGACCTCCCATACTAAAATAAACAAGCTAGGAATAAGCCCCTTCCCATTCAGGGGTAATGTGGTTGTACGGTATAATTGGCTCCCATAGTACATCACTCGTTGTCAATTGAGAAATACATTTCATAGTTCTTAGTCAAGATTATTTTCCTTCATAAAACCATCATGTAGGAGAAACCTCCAATATCCTCCTCGGCAACACTAGCGTCTAATAACGAATAAACACAAGGCACACAATCACTACACAATGCTAACAACACACCAAGCACACATCTTTGTTTGCTAACAAAAGTCTTCATGTTGCATTTTATGGTGTCAGATGGTAAGTTTTTCTTCTAAGTTTTCTTCAATTGTGCAAGTTAAAGTCTCTACTAAGTGTCATAGGTTGTCTACCTTCTAAGCATGGGTATTGGTTTAGGGGTATTAGGACTATTTCAAGTGGGAGGGATCCACTAAGTGAATTGGCAAAGAGGGTAAATTTAATTCTAAGTATAAGATAGGGATCTATCATTTTATGTGACCAATGAGAGTTGGGTTAAGGTCTAATTGCTCACACTAATAGGGTTTGGGGTTGATTAGGGTTGACTAACAGTAAGAACGGTCATTGGTGATTTCACAAATTAAATTTCATGATTTTCGGAGGCTTAAATAAATTTCTAGAAATACTCTATGATTAACAAAGCTATGGTCACACTATTCATATCTAATTAAATTCCTAACTTATTTTGAATTCTAACCAGTTCTATAGTGTAGGGCATTTTACAAGCTTTCCAACGACATCTTATTTGCTAAATTTGAACCTACGAAACTCTGGGAATTTAAATTTGAAGTTGCAGTAATTGACAAATACGAAAAAGATTTCTAAAAAAAAACACTAAACGGCCTGGAATTTATACGGGCCGGGGAGACGAATCTGGCCGGCCCAGCTAGGGATCCCGGGGGGGGGGGGCGTTGGAAAAAAACTTGCTGACAGGCGGGGCCGGCCTGCCAGGCCACTTGAAATGAAGGGGTATCGGGCTCTTCTTCCTGGGCGCTACTGGGAGGAAACGAGAGCGAGCTCTGGGAGGAGAGCGGTGACGGGGCGGCTCACCGGCGCGGCGGGGAGCGGCGGCGAGGATGCAGGGCGGATGCGGGGGTCCTCCTCCGCCACCTCCAGCAGGTACAGCGCCGGGGGAAGCTCAGCAACGCCGGGAACGTGCGGTGGCCTGCGGGGACGTCGAGGTCGGCGAGCTCGACTGAGAGCACGAGAGCGAGGGAAACGTTGTCTAGGGAGGTCCTGGGGATGGTGTGGTTCTTTTCAGGGAAGAAGGGCGGCCTTTTATAGGCGGGAGAGGGAGCACCGGCGATGTCCAGAGGCGGCCAGCACACCGTGAGTGTCGGCCGTGGGAGGGGCAAGGCGGGGTTCTGGCGTGGGCGGCGGGCTGCTGCGTGCTGTAGGAGTGTCCTGGCGCGATGGGAGGGGCTGAGGTGGTCTGGTTCAGAGGGGGGCATGGTAGGGGTCCGGTGTGCTCTTCTTCCATGCCATCCATGTCTCACGGCCGGTGCCTGTGCAGGGGAGACAAGGAATCGACCAAGGAGAGTCCAGGGTACTGCTTGGAGGTCAGAGACTAGGGCTAGGGCTGCCAGCCACTGTTGCCAATAGTTAATCCGATTTGGTTAGATTTCTGCCCACCAAGTGTTCGACGAAATGCCCGCATGAAATCAAAATTCGAATTTTTGAAAATTTCCAATTGAGTTGGTCATTATATTGGATAGGGACTCTAAAACAATTTTTGTTAGGTCAAGAGGTGGTGTTTTGCTCCAGGGCTATTTTGAATTTGGGGTTGTCATATGATTCAGATTCAAACTTTGGTTGAAGTTTGAGTGATGCTCTGGTTTGAATTTTGAGTAGATTCTTGTTGGTTGAGTTAGTATGTAACTTGGTTAAGCTCAACTAACATGCCAAACATGAAGGTGGGTTCCAGATTTCTTAATCCAATGGCCCAAAGTGGTGTAGTCAAACAGATTTCCTAGATCACAATTTCCTTCTCTTTTTCTTTATGATTTTTATTTCTGGTTTCTTTGGTTCTTATAATCTTTCTCATTTGTTTCTGCTAGTTAACTTAGAATTAACTAACTAGTACACAACCAAAATTTACACACATAAAATTATAGAAAACATATAATGGGAAATATATGTATGCATGCAATAATAGCTAAAAAGTTTTGTCTTGGTCCAAAATTTGGTATTTAAATTAATAAGAAGTGGATTACAATTTCTGAGTTGTTACAATCTTCCCCCCTTAAAAAGAATCTCGTCCCCGAGATTCACTAGTTAAGAACTAAAAAGATTGGGAAACTCTTTCTGAAGGTAATCTTCTCGTTCCCAAGTGGCTTCCTCATCGGTGTGATTACTCCACTGGACTTTCAGAAATTTGATGCTTCGGGTTCGAGTGGTTCGATGAGCTTCTTCGAGGATACGGGTAGGCATTTCACGATAGGTCAAATCCTTGTTGATGTCCACAGAACGATGATCAATATTCTTGAAGATTTCGGGCTTCTCCGGGACTTCAAGACATTTCCGAAGTAACGACACGTGAAAGACATCGTGTACTTCAGACAATTTAGGGGGCATTTCCAACTGATAAGACACTTCTCCTCTGCGGTCTAGTATCTTGAAGGGTCCAATATATCTTGGGGCAAGCTTTCCTTTTACTTGGAATCTTTGCATTCCCTTGAGAGGTGATACTCTAAGATAAACAAAGTCTCCACTCTTGAAAGTCAGTTCTCGACGTCTCTTGTCGGCATAACTCTTTTGTCTCGACTGGGCTGCCTTGAGGTATTCACGAATCATGCGAACTTTCTCCTCGGCTTCTTGCAGAATGTCAGGTCCAAATATCTGACTGTCCCCGGTTTCTGACCAATTCAAAGGGGTACGACACTTTCTTCCATACAAAGCTTCAAATGGGGCCATTTGCAAACTGGTTTGATAACTGTTGTTGTAGGAAAACTCCGCGAAGGGCAGACAATCTTCCCACTTAGCTCCATAGGCTAGAACACAGGCTCTCAACATATCTTCAAGTATTTGATTCACTCTTTCAGTCTGTCCATCCGTCTGAGGGTGATAAGCGGTGCTAAAGGCTAATTTTGTTCCCAAGGCTTGATGTAAGCTTTTCCAAAATCTCGAAGTGAATTGGGTTCCTCGATCGGAAACTATGGTTTTAGGGACTCCATGCAAACTGACAATTCTGGATAGATACAGGTCCGCTAGCTGTCCCGAGTTATAAGTGGTCTTGACAGGAATAAAGTGGGCAACTTTGGTCAGTCTATCCACAATGACCCAAATAGAGTCATTGCCACGGCTAGACCTTGGAAATCCAGTGATGAAATCCATTCCAACCGATTCCTACTTCCATTCCGGAACTTGCAAAGGTTGCAGCAAACCAGCAGGACGTTGATGTTCAGCCTTGACTCTTTGACAAATATCACACTTAGAGATGAACGATGCAATCTCCCGCTTCATTCCATGCCACCAAAATTGTTCCTTCAAATCTTGATACATCTTAGTTCCACCGGGATGGATGGAGTAAGGTGTCTCATGGGCTTCCTTCATAATCACTTCCTTCAATTCTGAATCAGCAGGCACACAAATACGTCCTTTATACCAAAGAACTCCTTGATCATCTTCCTCAAATCCTGGCACCTTGCCGGAACCAATTCTGCGCTTGATTCCTTCAATACTCTCATTTCCCTTCTGGGCTTCTTTGATTTGGCTCATCAAGGTGGGTTGAAACTCAAGGTTGGCTAAGAATCCTTGACTGACTAGTTCCAATCCAAATCTTTCAAACTCTTGGTGCAACATAGGTTGCTCTTCCTTGATCATCATATTTAGTGAGCATGGCTTCCGACTCAATGCATCGGCCACTACATTGGCCTTACCGGGGTGATAATGGATTTCCAAATCATAGTCCTTGATCAATTCTATCCATCTTCTTTGTCTCATGTTCAACTCCTTCTGAGTGAAAATATACTTCAAACTCTTGTGATCAGTGTAGATCTCGCAACGGTTGCCCATCAGATAGTGCCTCCAGGTCTTCAGAGCTAGAACCACGGCTGCTAACTCTAGATCATGGGTTGGATAATTTTCTTCATGAGGTCGAAGCTGCCGAGAGAGGTAAGCTATTACCTTGCCTTCTTGCATCAAGACACAACCAAGTCCAAGTTTGGAAGCGTCGCAATAGACATCAAAGTTCTTGGTGATATCGGGCATGGTTAGGACGGGAGCGGTCACCAATCGCTTCTTGAGCTCTTGAAAACTCTCTTCACACTTAGGGGTCCATTCAAACTTCTTGTCTTTCTTCAACAGTTGGGTCATTGGCCGGGCAATGCTTGAAAACCCTTCAACAAATTTGCGGTAATATCCGGCTAATCCGAGAAAACCTCTAACTTCAGTTTGAGTGGTTGGGGCTTCCCATTCCATGACTGATTTAATCTTCTTGGGGTCTACGGATATTCCTCCGGCTGATAATACATGGCCTAAGAATCCAACTTCCTTCAACCAGAACTCACATTTACTGAATTTGGCATACAGCTGATGCTCTCTTAAGGTCTCTAAGATTAATCTCAAATGGGTTGCATGCTCCTCTTCGGACTTGGAGTAGATAAGAATGTCATCGATGAAGACAACGACAAACTTATCCAGGAACTCCATAAAAACCTTATTCATGAGGTTCATGAAATAAGCAGGGGCATTGGTTAATCCAAATGATATTACGGTGTACTCATACAATCCGTATCGGGTCGTGAAGGCTGTTTTGGGGATATCCGTTGCACGGATCTTCAGTTGGTGGTATCCAGTTCTAAGATCTATCTTCGAGAACACTCTGGCTCCAGTCAATTGGTCAAACAAATCTTCAATATTCGGGAGAGGATACTTGTTCTTGATGGTCACATCATTTAGCTTGCGGTAATCAGTGCATAGTCGGCTAGAACCGTCACTTTTATCCACAAACAGAACGGGTGATCTCCAAGCAGAAGAACTTGGTTGAATCAATCCTTTACTCAAAAGGTCATCCAATTGCTTCTTCAACTCAACTAGTTCAGCTGGGTTCATACGATAGGGTCTTTGGGCTATTGATCCAGTTCCGGGGATAAGCTCAATGATAAACTCAATATCCTGATCCGGTGGCATTCCGGGTAGCTCATCGGGAAAGACATCCAGGTATTCACAGACGATGGGGACTTGCTCTAAAGTTGGTCCTGAGATACTCTTATGACATCTGGGGATTGGGATGGGTTTGACTGACACATGCTTTACTAAAACTCCATGGCTACTTCTCATGGTGATGGTCTTTTTGGCACAATCTATAATTCCTTGGTGTTGAGACATCCAATCCATACCTAGGACCACTTCCAATCCTTTGGTTCCTAATACAATCAAACTGGCTAAGAATGAGATCCCATGAATTTCTATGGGCGCTGCCAAGCAGGTACAACTAGCTTTGGTTACTGACCCGGGAATTTGTACAGACATGAACTCTTTCAAGGGTGTGGGTTGAAGTCCACTTTTATCAACGAATAATTGGGTAACAAATGAGTGTGAAGCTCCAGAATCAAACAGAACTCTTGCAAGAACTGAGTTAACAGGGAACATACCAAGCACGACGTCTGTTGCTTCCTGAGCTTCTTCAACATTCATGTGATTCAGACGGCCTCGAGAGTGAGGCTGGTTCCTTGGTGGATAGTTCTTGCCATTTCCCATTCGGCGCTGTTGCTGAGCAGGAGCAGTTGTCTTGGATGCATCATTCAGCTTCTTGGGGCACTCATTGGAGTAGTGCCCTTTAAGTCCGCACTCATAACAGGTAACACCAGACTTGTCACCTGGCTTGGGTAACACAGGGGCGCCATTTGGCCTTGGAGTATTGGTGTTGAAGTTGTTGCCACTTGGTCTTGGAGGTGCACGGTTGAAGTTGTTGCCGGGTGGATGGTTGGGATAGTTGGGACGTGGAGCAGGTGCAGACGGCCTCATAGGTCTAGGGGCGAAACCCATAGGTACATTTCCCCTTGGCTTCTGCGAGTTGCTCGAGTTGCCTTGATACATCATACGGCGCTTGCGGTTCTCTGCAGCTTGCTTGAGTTTGCCTTCCATCTGAATGGCAGAGTCAACCAATGACTCCAGGTCGGCAAAGGGAATGCTGACCAAGACACATTGCATCTCATCATGAAGTCCATCCAGAAACCTTTCTTGCTTCTTTTCAGTGGTGTCGGTGTCATCTGGGGCATACCTGGACAAGGTAAGGAATTTGTCACGGTAATCCACCACAGACAAGGAACCTTGCTTCAGATTTCTGAACTCATCCCTCATCCTTTTAACCAATCCCAAAGGGACATGGGCTTTGCTAAACTTGCTCTTGAACTCCTCCCAAGGCATCACATACCCTGGGGCTTGCATTGCACGGGTGCTATCCCACCAAGCTCTGGCTGCTCCAGCAAGATAGTGGGTGGTATACAAGACCTTCTCATTTTCACCAACTTCGGCGACTGCCAAATTGTTTTCCATAGTGCGAAGCCAGTCATCGGCATCTAAGGGCTCTTCAGACTTAGTGAACATAGGAGGGTTGGTGTTCTGGAAACTCCTTAACTTGGATCGGTGATCACCATTGCCATTGTTTTCTCCTTCACCATTGCCATGGCCATTGCCATTGTTGTGGTTCATTGCCATCTGGGTTATCTGCTGAAGAGTGGCCAAGTTAGCTTGGCGCTCAGCTCGGGCTGCTTCCCGGTCTTCCATGATCAACCTTAGCAATTCGGCCATTTCCGGGTTCGGGGGTGGGGGTGCTCGCGGCATCTGAAGATAAGGTGTGTAAGACAAGAGGGAAAAGCTAATTTTGCTAAGATTTAAAGGTACATGGATGATGCAGTTTTGTCTTACTAAGGCCTTAAGGGCCAAATTCATATTTCATTCAACACTCATCAAACATATCATACATACGAGTTCACACATTACAAATGGTTCACATCAAACCATTGCGACTCGTCTACTAGAGAGGGGGATACAACTCACACCTACACGAAGTGAGAATAAAGTGGAACTCCTAACTAGATAACACGTGGATCTCTGATCTAAACAGCGGGCTCCTCGGGGTCTTCCTCCTCATCACTCACAATGAATCCATTGTGCCCATCATCTTCCGGATCATCAAGGTCCTCCATGAAGTCATCCTCATCACTAATGAGGGCATTATCCTCCTTGCGGAGATCAATGCCTTCCTCCTCACCAAGGTGATCCTCAAGACTCTCAATGTACTCAGTCAGCTCAGCCACATTGGCCTTCAACTCCTCAAGGTCATGTTCCTTCTCATCTCGCTGGCGACGAAGGCTCTTGCGTTCCTTCGCAAGAATCCTGATAGTGCTCCTTGCCTCCACCAGTGCGAAGTGCTCAAGGTTGGCCCTAGTACGGGCACGGTCGGCCTCCTGCTGAGTGGAGTACAGCAAGAAGTCCATGTGGTCGATGTAGGTACTCGGCTCATTCTGCCCGGGCATGTTTGCGGGACGCCCGTCCGCATCACGCCGAGCAAAGTTCCTAAAGCGCTCTCCCTGAACCTCCTCAACGTGCAGTCCGCACAAGCGGGCGTGCATCTCCTGCATCGCTCGGACCAAACCATCGGCCCAAGTGTTCTCCACAAGCTCAAACTTGACCCTTGGAGAACCCAAAATCCCCTTCTTGCCACGGCAACTGGCTCGGATAAGCCACCGTAGCTCTCCATCTGGGTGCTCATTGAGCACGGCTCCCTTGAACTCCGGGTACAAACGGTTCAGGAACAAGGTTAGGGTAGTGAGGTCTCGCTCGAAACAAAGGCTGCCACCATGGCCCAACTGGTACTGCTCAGTGAATACTGGGGCCATCTACAAAATTTTAGATTAGATTAAGTTAGTGATCAACTCAAGTGTGCAAAATTTTAAGTAGGCCAAAACTGAAGTATGTATAAAACTTTGCAAATAGATAGGAAAGACTAAGCAATTTTTGCAACCATTACTTATATCTTTGCTTTTATCCAAGTTTCATTTTACGCCCATTCTAACTAAGGTCTCCTATGGTCAGCCTAGGCTCTGATACCAACTTGTGACGACCTCAAATTTGATACAAATTCGAAGTGCCCGTTATGTATTCCACCACAATCCCAGAACCATTGTTGCGATATACATAACGTAGTTGGTAACCAGTTCCATAGACCTTACAATACGATGGTTCAAATACAATGGTCATATAGACCAAGTCATATTACAACACAATATAGCAGCGGAGATAACGTCTTCGGCCCATGCCTTCTCCCTACAGGCAATGGCGACTCACGGAGACGAGCTTAGTTCTGGTACTCTTCTTCATACCCTTCCTCCTGGTATTCTTCCCCATAGTCTGGCCAAGTTGATAGCCAGGGACACAGCCGTGAGTACATTGGATGCACTCGCAAACCATCTTATAATTGAAATGATGAAGTAGATATGCAAAGTTTGGTATAGTGGACTAAGCACTAAGTTTATGTGCAAAAGCTAGTTTTATTTCCCAAGAATGTTCATTGGTAGAAAAGAAGTTTAGTTCTCTAAGTTCAATCTAAAGAGGAATTTCAAGTGTGTCAAGATCAGGGACCAGTCAAGTCAATTCAATTCATGTCATTCACCAAGTTCACCATAAGTTGTTTTCATTATTGACAAAAGCCAGGCACAGCTTGCCAACCGTCCATGACCGCGGACGCGGCTATTCGAATAGTTTGAAAACCTCTGCAGAGGGGTACACTTTACCCACAAGATTCGATACATCTGCCGGGAGAAATCCACGGATCGACATACGCAAAGTATGCGAGGTTCAGATAATCAAACAAACTCTTTCACTTGTCTACTCTAGTATGGGATCCTTCCCTAGAGCCCGAGACACGGATTCCCCCGTTCCGGCGCCTCTAGTTTTGCCCACTCCGGAGTGTCGGACGGATGGAAATCTTCAGGAAGGAAAATTTCCAATAACCACTTGGTTCGGAAGCAACCATGCATGGAATGCTTCTATAAAGGATGAAACAAGACCTCCCATACTAAAATAAACAAGCTAGGAATAAGCCCCTTCCCATTCAGGGGTAATGTGGTCGTACGGTATAATTGGCTCCCATAGTACATCACTCGTTGTCAATTGAGAAATACATTTCATAGTTCTTAGTCAAGATTATTTTCCTTCATAAAACCATCATGTAGGAGAAACCTCCAATATCCTCCTCGGCAACACTAGCGTCTAATAACGAATAAACACAAGGCACACAATCACTACACAATGCTAACAACACACCAAGCACACATCTTTGTTTGCTAACAAAAGTCTTCATGTTGCATTTTATGGTGTCGGATGGTAAGTTTTTCTTATAAGTTTTCTTCAATTGTGCAAGTTAAAGTCTCTACTAAGTGTCATAAGTTGTCTACCTTCTAAGCATGGGTATTGGTTTAGGGGTATTAGGACTATTTCAAGTGGGAGGGATCCACTAAGTGAATTGGCAAAGAGGGTAAATTTAATTCTAAGTATAAGATATGGATCTATCATTTTATGTGACCAATGAGAGTTGGGTTAAGGTCTAATTGCTCACACTAATAGGGTTTGGGGTTGATTAGGGTTGACTAACAGTAAGAACGGTAATTGGTGATTTCACAAATTAAATTTCATGATTTTCGGAGGCTTAAATAAATTTCTAGAAATACTCTATGATTAACAAAGCTATGGTCACACTATTCATATCTAATTAAATTCCTAACTTATTTTGAATTCTAACCAGTTCTATAGTGTAGGGCATTTTACAAGCTTTCCAACGACATCTTATTTGCTAAATTTGAACCTACGAAACTCCGGGAATTTAAATTTGAAGTTGCAGTAATTGACAAATACGAAAAAGATTTCTAAAAAAAAAACACTAAACGGCCTGGAATTTATACGGGCCGGGGAGACGAATCTGGCGGGCCCAGCTAGGGATCCGGGGGGGGGGGGGGGCGCTGGAAAAAAACTTGCTGACAGGCGGGGCCGGCCTGCCAGGCCACTTAAAACGAAGGGGTATCGGGCTCTTCTTCCTGGGCGCTACTGGGAGGAAACGAGAGCTAGCTCTGGGAGGAGGGCGGTGACGGGGCGGCTCACCGGCGCGGCGGGGAGCGGCGGCGAGGATGCAGGGCGGATGCGGGGGTCCTCCTCCGCCACCTCTAGCAGGTACAGCGCCGGGGGAAGCTCAGCAACGCCGGGAACGTGCGGTGGCCTGCGGGGACGTCGAGGTCGGCGAGCTCGACTGAGAGCACGAGAGCGAGGGAAACATTGTCTAGGGAGGTCCTGGGGATGGTGTGGTTCTTTTCAGGGAAGAAGGGCGGCCTTTTATAGGCGGGAGAGGGAGCACCGGCGATGTCCAGAGGCGGCCAGCACACCGTGAGTGTCGGCCGTGGGAGGGGCAAGGCGGGGTTCTGGCGTGGGCGGCGGGCTGCTGCGTGCTGTAGGAGTGTCCTGGCGCGATGGGAGGGGCTGAGGTGGTCTGGTTCAGAGGGGGGCATGGTAGGGGTCCGGTGTGCTCTTCTTCCATGCCATCCATGTCTCACGGCCGGTGCCTGTGCAGGGGAGACAAGGAATCGACCAAGGAGAGTCCAGGGTACTGCTTGGAGGTCAGAGACTAGGGCTAGGGCTGCCAGCCACTGTTGCCAATAGTTAATCCGATTTGGTTAGATTTCTGCCCACCAAGTGTTCGACGAAATGCCCGCATGAAATCAAAATTCGAATTTTTGAAAATTTCCAATTGGGTTGGTCATTATATTGGATAGGGACTCTAAAACAATTTTTGTTAGGTCAAGAGGTGGTGTTTTGCTCCAGGGCTATTTTGAATTTGGGGTTGTCATATGATTCAGATTCAAACTTTGGTTGAAGTTTGAGTGATGCTCTGGTTTGAATTTTGAGTAGATTCTTGTTGGTTGAGTTAGTATGTAACTTGGTTAAGCTCAACTAACAGGCCAAACATGAAGGTGGGTTCCAGATTTCTTAATCCAATGGCCCAAAGTGGTGTAGTCAAACAGATTTCCTCGATCACAATTTCCTTCTCTTTTTCTTTATGATTTTTATTTCTGGTTTCTTTGGTTCTTATAATCTTTCTCATTTGTTTCTGCTAGTTAACTTAGAATTAACTAACTAGTACACAACCAAAATTTACACACATAAAATCATAGAAAACATATAATGGGAAATATATGTATGCATGCAATAATAGCTAAAAAGTTTTGTCTTGGTCCAAAATTTGGTATTTAAATTAATAAGAAGTGGATTACAATTTCTGAGTTGTTATAGACCGCCGTCAGAATCGGCGGCGGATCTAGAGACAATGCTCTCCAGTTACTGTCACTACACCTGAAGGACAATGCCAGGGCATGGCTAAACAACCTTGCTCCAGACAGCATACGCTCCTGGGAGGAATTTCGGCAAGCCTTCATCGCCAACTTCCGAGGTACCTCGCAACGTCCTACGTCGTTTGAAGAGTTACATTTATGCGTACAGAAGACCGAAGAAAACCTCAGGTCATACATCTCGCGATGGATCAGTCTCCGCAACACGGTGGAGAATATCTCGCCCGAAAGGGCCATCGATGCCTTTCGGGACGGGCTCATTCAACGAGACTTCAAGGAAGAGCTAGGGCGCTGCAAACCGAAGACCGTCGACCATCTCATGACCTTGGCAAACGAGTGGGCCGACGGTGAAGACTCTATATCGGCACCTAGAAGCCGCCGACGATCGGCGAAACGTGACAGCGATGCGAAGGATCAGTTCCACAATAGCTCCCGCAAAAAAGGTCGTCAGAACCGCTATGACGATGCAGATGCCACAGACATGGTAGCAGCAGGCTACGTGAACGAGGACCGTGACGATAATCGCAACGGAGCGCGACGAGGAAACAACTACTATGGCAGTAGTAGCAGAAGCGCCGGCCGTGATTCGAAGCCAAGAACAGAGTGGCGCCACCGACGCAATCAGCCACAACTATCAGCGGAAGAGATGCTCGATGGAGGACGCACAAGACACACGTACCTCGATAAGGACGACATTCGAAGACCTACACATCTCCTCATCGAGTGCAGGGAGTTCCTTTGTCTTAGTCGAGCACTTCAAGAACGGATGCAAACTGAGCAACCAGTGGCTGGCGCGGTAGCTTACAATGCTCCACCACCGCCGCCTAATCCGCTAGCTAACGTAGTGCAGCAGGGCCATCAAGTCGCGACAATCTAGCAAGGCGAGCCACGACAGCCAGCTGCCAAAGAAGAAGCATTCCCGCCGCCACGAGGATTCGTGCCCATGATTCAGAGAGGGCGCCCGACGAACAAGGTACAGCGGAAGCGCGCAAGAGAGGTTTTCCACGCTGAGCACGCACCACCTGCGACACCTGAGTATCTGAACTGGTCTGAGCATCCAATTGGATTCGATCGGTCAGATCACCCACCAAAGATCCCGCGCCCCGGACACCACGCCTTGGTCCTCGAGGTGCAGATTGGGGGGTTTACCTCAAAGAAAGTGTTCATGGATGGAGGGAGCAGTCTGAACCTAATATACGCACACCCTGCGCAAAATCAAGATCCCGATGAACAATCTCTTGCCAACGGAGACATCCTTCCATGGAATAGTCCCCGGGAAGCCGACGTACCCACTAGGAGCAATACACCTGGATGTCATTTTCGGCACCCCTTCGAACTTCCAGAAGGAGAAGATCGAGTTTGAGGTCGTCGATTGGCCTTCACAGTACCACGCCATTCTCGGACGACCAGCGTTTGCCCGATTCATGGCAGTCCCGCACTATGCTTACCTCAAGCTGCGGATGCCCACCAATCGAGGACCACTAATGATCAGCGGCAGCTTCGCCCGCTCTGAAAACAGCGACAAGGACTTCAACAACATGTCCCAAACCTTCGGAGTGCACGAGGAGCTCCACCACATTAGGGAGGCCACCAACATGGACATCGACCCGCCAGCGTAGCAGAACGCCCCAGAACTCTCATTCGATGCCAGCAAAGACACTCGAGAGCATCAGATACACCCGACGGATCCAACCAAGATAGCGCGGGTGTCGAATTCTCTTTCTCCCACATAGGAAAGTGCGCTCGTCGGGTTCCTCCATGAGCACTGGAGGATGTTCGCTTGGTGTCCAGCAGATATGCCAGCATCCCCAGGGAACTCGCCGAGCACGAGCTTAAAATCTTTCCGAACGCAAAGCCAGTTAAGCAGCCCATGCGCCGCTACAATCCAGAAAAGGCCAAGTCAATGGGCGAAGAAATCAATCGCCTCCTCGAGGCCAAGTTCATCAGAGAGATCAAGGAAGCCATGTGGCTCTCGCCACCAGTCATGGTGGAAAAGAAGGACACCAAGATCTACAGGATGTGCATCGACTTCACGGCACTAAACAAACATTGTCCGAAAGACTACTTCCCACTGCCCCGAATCGACCAGATCATCGACTCTACCGTGGGGTGCGAGCGCCTTTCGTTCCTTGACGCCTACTCCGGATACGACCAGATATGGCTGAAGGTCGAAGACAAAGACAAAACAGCATTCATCACTCCACACGGGGTGTACTGCTACATGACAATGCCCTTCGGGCTCAAGAACACCGGAGCCACCTATCAACGGTGCATGCAGGCATGCTTGAAGGAACAGATCGGTCGCAACATCGAGGTCTACGTCGACGATATCATCATCAAAATGGCGAAAGTAGACAGCTTGCTGGACGATCTGCGAGAAACCTTCACCAACCTCGACCGCTACAGCATCAAGCTTAACCCAAAGAAATGCTCTTTCAGGGTACCCACAGGTCAACTGTTGGGCTACCTCATCTCCGAGAGAGGGATCGAAGGCAATCCAGAGAAGATACAGGCCATCATCAACATGCAGCCGCCAAAGACACTTCGACACGTCCAGCAGTTGACAGGTCGACTCGCATCACTTAGCCGCTTCATCAGCAAGCTCGGCGAGAAAGCTCTCCCTTTCTATCGGCTGCTTCGGAAGACATACAACTTCACGTGGACAGAAGAGGCGCAAGCCGTGTTCGACAATCTCAAGCGTCGATTGTCGACCTCCCCAGTTCTTGTTACACCCCGAGAAAAAGAGCCGATGTTGCTATACATAGCGGCTACAAATCAAGTCGTCAGCTCGATCCTTGTGGTCAAACGCGCAGAGGAAGGCAAGGAGCACGGAGTACAGAGGCCTGCGTACTACCTGAGCGAAGTCTTATCTCCGACCAAGCAAAGATACCCCCATTATCAGAAGCTAGAATACGCCATCTACATGACGGGGAAGAAATTGTTGCACTACTTCGAGTGCCATTCCATTATAGTGGTAGCCTCGAACCCAGTGTCAAGCATCCTCAACAACCCAGACGCCACAGGACGTGTGTCACTATGGGGAATCACCTTGGGACCCTGGGAGATCACGTACCAGCGACAATCGGTGATCAAGTCACAGGTCCTGCCAGATTTCATAGCCAAATGGACAGAAGCTCAGATGCCCGAACTCCCAGACCTGTCGAATAGTTGGACCATATTTGTCGATGGATCCAAACGGGTTTCAGGGGCAGGAGCAGGAGTAGTCCTTGTATCACCGCAAGGGGACAAGATGCGTTTCGTCCTCCGCATGCGCTTCTCGAACCCCTCAAACAATGAGGCAGAGTACGAAGCCGTTCTCCATGGCATGCACATGGCGAAAGCCTGTGGGGCCACCCGCATCAAGATTCATGGAGATTCGAACCTCATCGCCTAGCAAGTCATGAAGGAGTGCGACGCAACCTATGCTAACATGATCACATATCGCGCCATGTACGACGAGCTCGAAGGCGATTTCGAGGGCTGCGAAGTAACGCACATCGACAGAGAAAGCAATGAAGAGGCGGACAACCTGGCCAACATTGGATCAAGGTGCCTCCCAATACCGCCCGGAGTTTTCTTTGAAGAGATTTTCGAGCGCTCTGTTAAGATCAAACCAGTGATCGACCCTGCGTTAGCAACACGCTTAGGGGCTCACCAGGCAAACACCACCCCAGCAGAGGGAACCGAAGATCTCCCTAAAGACGCAGCAGCAGTTATGCTCGTCGAGGCAATTTGGACAAATCCATACTTGGCTTACCTAATTCGGGGCGAGGTTCCAGAAGACCCCATCCATCGGCAACAAGTTATGAGACGCTCTAAGGCCTTCACCATAATCAACGGGAAGCTTTACAAGCGTAGCACCACAGGAGTACTCCAACGGTGCATAGCACAGGAAGATGGAATCGCCCTCCTTCGAGAAATTCATGAAGGAACCTGTGGGCATCATGCCAGCAGTCGAACCCTTGTGGCTAAGGCCTTTCGGTCAGGGTTTTACTGGCTTTCTGCCCTTTACGACGCCAGGAACATCATCCAGCACTGCGAAGCATGCCAGCTCTTCGCCACCAAGCCTCATGCACCTGCGTCCGAGCTGCACACTATACCTGTCGCCTAGCCCTTCGCGCAATGAGGCCTCGATCAGGTAGGGCCTCTGCCCAAGTCATCTCGAGGAAGTCATACATACCTGCTGGTCGCGGTGGACAAATTCTCCAAATGGATCGAAGCTGTCCCAGTCACCAACCAAGAGGCAACCACGGTGGTCAAGTTCTTCGAGTCCATCGTCTACCGGTACGGCGTGCCGAACAGCATCATCACCGACAACGGCACCAACTTCACCTCGGGCGAATTCCAAGAGTTCGCCAAAAACCTCGGCATCAAGATCAAGTACGCCTTCGTCGCGCATCCTAAGTCCAACGGCCAAGTCGAAAAGGCCAATGGGCTCATCTGCGCGGGCCTGAAGAAGCGACTACTTCGACCCCTCAAACGCGCGGCAGGAGCTTGGGTCGAAGAACTTCCTTCGGTCCTATGGAGCCTACAGACGACTCCAAACTCTTCGATGGGATACACGCCGTTCTTCCTGCTTTTTGGAGCAGAAGCGGTGCTACCCACCGACGTACGCTACTGCGCGCCCCGCGTAGTGGCCTATGTCGAGGAAGATGCAGAAAAGGTGCTGGCGGATGCCCAGGACCTGCTAGATGAGGCCCGGGAGGTCGCCCTCGCTTGCTCGACAGTTTACCAGCAAGGCCTCCGCAATTACCACAGCAGACGGGTACGCGGACTGTCCTTCGAGCCAGGCAACCTCGTCCTTCGGCTCAAGCAAGCAAGCACGTCGAAGCTGGAGCCGCCATGGGAAGGCCCATACCTCGTCCACGAAGCAATCCCAGGAGGCGCGTATCGGCTACATGACCCCAAGACAGGGAAGGACATCGACAACCCATGGAACGCACAGCAGCTGCGTCGGTTCTATCCTTAGAACCAGCACACTCTCGCCCCCCCTCTCTATGTAACCAAGCATTGGCACCAGACCACGCTCAACCATTGCGCCCTCGGCACCAAGTAATAAAGTTCATTCCCTCACATCATTGTTCAACCCACACCCGGGGGCTTTGCCCTATGCTCGGGGGCTTCGCCCTCTCGACCCACGCTCGGGGGCTTTGCCCTCTTGACCCACGCTCGGGGGCTTCGCCCTCTCGACTCATGCTCGGGGGCTTTCCCCTCTCAACCCACACTCGGGGGCTTCGCCCTATGCTTGGGGGCTTCGCCCTCTCGACCCACGCTCGGGGGCTTCGCCCTCTTGACTTACGCTCGGGGGCTTCGCCCTATGCTCGGGGGCTTCGCCCTCTCAACTCATGCTCGGGGGCTTCGCCCTACGCTCGGGGGCTTCACCCTCTCGGACTCACGCTCGGGGGCTTCGCCCTCTAGACTTACGCCCGGGGGCTCCGCCCTTTGATCTACACGGTTCGTCAAAAATCGTCCCGAACAATTTTCCAAGAAGCATACATGCACAAGTGACAGACAAGAAACACATATTCAGTCAACTCAGGGTGCCACGACGCCCTGATTCATCCTCTGACGGTCGCTCTCAGTGATAATTTGCCGGGCGATGCAATCAGCCGTGGCTTTACAAGCAGCATAGTGTGAGTCCATATCAACACGGCCGCTGGGAGTTGGAGGAAGCGTCTTCAGTAGCTCTAGGTCGATCTCAGGATAATGAATGCGCACGAAGGAGAGCGCGACCAAGGCTCCACAGCGCAAGTGTTCTCGAACGAAGGAGTAGACAGCAGCGCCATTCTCGAATCGTTCAAGCAGCGCAGGCAAACATCGCTTCGTGCACCAGGGCGAGGGCACTTCGGCTCGTTTCGGCCATGACCCCAGCCTGGGTAATCCGATACTGGATTATCGTTAGCTTCAATGCTTTTGACCGATCAGCCCAGAAGCTATCAGCAATTGAGTTAGCATGCGTTTGAGCTGCACGGAGGTGCGCGTTTACGCGTCGGGCTTCGGCTTCATTGTCCAGATAGACATCTGCAGAGGAAAGAAGAAGGTTACATTCGACACACCTAGACCGCGGAGCAGATCAGATGGCACGGAAGACTCACATTTTAGGGCTTTCCCCAAGTTCTCAACTTCCTCAAGCAAGAACTTCTCGGCGTCTGCAGCCAGCGACGCCTTCGATAGAGCAACATCGACCTTAGCAGTAACTACCTTTAGTCGGTGCTGCGTGTTCTTGAGTTGGTCGCGCAAAGATCGAATCAAAGCCAACTCGCTCGAGGAAGGCGCTCTCCGTTCAACGGCACCAAAAGTACTAGCAACCATTTCGTACGGAACAGGCCAGGCACTAGAGGTCACGGACGGATCCTGCATAAGAGGCCCTAAATCACACACAATCATCAGCAACTGAATAACAAACAGTTATAGAATTCTTCAAAGGAAAATGACAGAACAGAAGACTGAGTTTTACAGCATGAAGTGCTTCGAATTAAAACAACAGTTTTCGGTATGGCATCAGAAAAGTTAATTACAGGCACGCGGTAGAAGCATCAACTGCACTATGCTGAGCTACCAGCCTTGCTAGACGGTGCGCCGGAGGCGCTACGCTTTTGAGCCTTCGCCGCCGCACGCTTCTTGTTCCTTTCGGCCAGGAAGCTCGTCATCCGAGCAGCCAAGTCACGATCACGAGCAAGATAACTCTTGGCGGACTTGTCGCGTCCGTCCTTGTCTTTCGGATATGTGCTCGTGACCTTGTCAGCATCGAATTCCATGTCGTGCATCATCATCATAGAGAAGACAGACTCAGAGCCGATAGTTACCTGTCGGCAAACCGCATCAACTAACGGGTCTTCGCCGTCTGGCTTTACCACCAGGGCTTCGAGGATCCCAGCAATGGTGTCGCTGATCGAATCAGGGACAGACATGTCCCGAACGCGAGCAAGCGTCGACCGCACCTTCGCCAGGAGGTCGCCCACCTCTTGACACAGGCGCTCGACGGTGCCAACACTGGACTCGAGTCCAGCAGGCTCCTTCATAGCCCCGACGTCCAGCTCAGCAGCGGCTTCAAGAAAGGACAAGCTCCCAGGTCAGCAAGAAGGTTCTTCGGCACGAAAATTCAACCAAATGAGGTCAAAACTCACCACGTAAAGCATCGAGAGAAGACTGCAGACGCTGCTGCATGTCTTTTTCCCTCGATTCGGCCTCCATGCAGCGCGTCCTGGCAAGCTCCTGGGCCTTCGTCGATTCGGACTTCAGCTGGGCGACCTCGCCAGCCAACCCATCGGCTTTGGCCTTCAGCCCCGAATTCTTGGCCGCAAGATCGTCCAGCTGAGCCTTCAAGGATGTCTTGTCAGTAGCAGCTTGCGCGGCGATCCCTGATCATTCGGGGAGTGCAATGTTACAGATAAAAGAAGCAAGGTCACCATCAGAGCAGGAAGTTGAAGAGGAAGAGGCAGTACTCACGTCGTACGTCCTCGAGCTACGCGGACAACTGCCGGTTTTCTTCCTCCAAGGCGAGGAAGCTCCTGCAAACCTTTGATAAATCCCTGACAATGGGCTAAAAAAGACAAAGCAAAGATTAACCCTCGAGTTATTGTTTGGAGGGCAAGCCCAAGTGTAAACACTTAGACTCACCATCGGGGGCTACTGACAGGCAAACACACGAGGCGCAAGGTCAGAATCTTTGGACTTACATGGCTTTTAGGGCCGGAAGGCTCGCCAGAAGAAGAAATGAGGACGAACTCATGCTCGGTCATCCTTTTCCTGGGAGGAGACGACGGCTTCGTGAGATCAGCCTTGGGGGCAGCGTCGTCGGCGACCTTCTCCTGCGAGTCCGCAGTTTGTTCGAGGGTGTCGTCATGGGGCCGAACTTGATACTGGTCGCGGTCTCCCGGGCTCGTCGATGTCTCCTCGATAGAAGATCTGAAGCGAGTGTCGAAGTCAATACAGTACAACCAATTTGAAACGAGTTCATAGGATACATGAGTTCGGCAAGGGGAACTTACGATGCGTCGATTCCAAATTTTGGAAGGATCTTCTTCCCTATTCGACGAGGAGGACGGCTGCTCAAGGGCGCGGTAGGAATCGCGCTATCGTCGTCATCGCCTGAAGTGAAGTGGGTGTCGTCGATATCTTCCGAGTCCTCAGCGACATCCACAATTTGTTGTTTCTTCGGGGCTCGCAGCGGCGATGGAGCGGCAGAGGTCGATCCCTCCGGCACTTCGGTAAAATCGCGCCCTGGATATTCACCCATCTTGGGTTGGGGCGGATAACATCGAGCTACCTCGACTACCTGGGCAATGATTCCAATCGCATTCGACTCTGATCAATAAAATTGCGGTACGAAAGAAGTGTTCGACCAAAGTGAAAAGCGTACCTCGGTGCGGGGAAAGACCTTGCTGAAGGCCACCGCGCCAAAGGCTTTCGGCATGGCTGCCTTCTTCTTGATGTTTGTGACGGCGCGCATGCATTCATCGATCTCGGCCTCGTGCAACTCGTCTTGGGAAATTCGGGTCGAATCCCGACGATCGCTGTAATCCCACATACAGTGGGGTCGAGCAGCGAGAGGCTAGATCCGATGCTCGATGAAGGTTCGGATGAGTTGGATGCCTGAAAGTTCTTTCTTCGAAGTAGCTCAAAGCTGTTGGATTTTCTCCAGCAGCGGCTCCATGATCTTCATCTCCTCATCAGAAAGATCATGCTTCCAAGACACACGGGGTCGAAGGATGATGGTGGCCTGGAATTCCTCAAGCCCGAAGGTTTCGCCGCTGGAGAACTTGTCCTTGGCATAGAACCATTTCGTCCTCCAGCCAGGATTGTTTTGGGGCATTTGAAGGTTAAAGTAGGGGACATCCGGACGCACCTGACAGCTAGAGCCGCCGGTCTGGAATGGCAGAGGGCACCGGATGATGAAGATTCGGCGCCAAAGCGCCCAGTGGGGTTCGATCCCCAAGAAGCATTCACAAAGCATGATGAAACACGCAATGTGCAGAATTGTGTTGGGATTCAGATCATGGAGCTGAATCCCGTACGCAAAAAGAAGGCCGCAGAGGAAAGGATGCGGGGGAAGAGATAATCCCCGCAGCAAAAAGGCAATGAATATTACCCGAAATCCAGGAGGAGGCCGGGGGATGATTTCTGGACCGGCGGCGAGCGATTCCGCCGGTGTGTTCTTCAGGAGGCTCATCTTCTCGGCTTGGGACAGCTCTTTGTCCCCAACCTTGGTTTGGACCCAACGGCCGACGATAGAGGTGTCGGCGTCCGCTGTCTTGGCCCTCTTGGCGGCGGCGCTAGCGAAGGTGCCAGTCGCGGATGAACTCCTCTTACCCATGGGCTCAGCGCGCAACAGAAGCTTTGAGAATGGAGATGGGGGAGAGGAGCTGTAGGAGCAGTGCGCAAGGAAGAAGACGATGGCGGCGGAGTGGGGTGGATTGATTACTCCTCCGCTATCATTTTATTTCATCTCTGGAAATTCACGACGAATCCTAGCCGTTCACTGCGAAGAGGAAACGGTCGAGCAAATCTGGTCGTCCACGTGTCAGCGCCGCAGGAGCCGTGGCGTCCACTATGCATGGTAATCAAGGAAACCATGCAGACTTTTTCACCCACGCGCGGGACGTGTGGTCAAACATGGTCAACAACCAGGACGTGCGGCCGTTGGGCCCACCGCGCATCTATTCTTGTCAGAATCAGGCCATCCCAGCAGAGGGTGGCGTGACAACTCGAGGAAATCTGGCGTCAGCGCTGATGTGGTTTCCAGGAAAAGTGGATCCTCTTCGACCCAAGGGGCGAGGTCGATGAGGGTTTTTCAAAATTCAAAGGTATGTATCTCTTGTGATCAGAGTTCTTTCTAGTTTTGAGTTCTCCCCGAGGTTTTTTGTGCTCTCTTTGCGCTGCTCGAGGGTAGGCAATACCCTTTTTTGGCAATTTCATCTTTCACTCACTCGTTCGAGAGAAGTTTCTGGTTCTTGGTCGAATCGTCTCGAATTTCTTCCTTTGGGCCAGCAGCGCCTCTGCGTTATTCGAGCGCGGGCTTCGGTCCCTCGAATTTCTTCCTTCGGGCCAGCAGCGCCTCAGCGATTATTTGAGCGTGGGCTTCGGTCCCTCGAATTTCTTCCTTCGGGCCAGTGGCGCCTCCGAAATTGTCCGACTGCGGGCCTCGGTCCCTCACATCTCTTCCTTTCAGCCAGCAGCGCCCTCATATTCTTCGTGTGCGGGCAGCTTGCCCCTCAAAGTGCTCTTTTGGTTTTCAACACTTCCCTACTATTTGAGAGTGGATTGCTTAATCCTCTAAATCTCTATTTCGGGCTATCAACGCTCTCTGCTCAACATACCCGAATCTTGGTGGCAACATACCAGTTCGGATGCCGTATGTCAAATATGAAGGTAAGTCTACGGTTTGCAACACCAGATGGCCCGGTATTCGTATCAAGCGCGCTCTGCCGAGAAATTTTCCATACCTACGGTATGAAGTTTGCACCGATGGACGCATCGGGTGCCTCACAATGAATTGGGCTTCGACCTGGTAAGACCAACGCGGCTCAGGTCGGGGTAGCGCCAGCCCACGCGGGTTCGAGTCGGGGGACTCGAATCTGAGTAAGCTAACCGAATGTTTTTGCAGCTATGCAATTAACTGAGACCCGGCGTGAGTCTCAAGCCGGTTAAGCGTATCCCTCTGCAAACCCAACTTAGCACTTTCGAGGCTCTGAATGAGCGTTGTTCGAATCTTTCGCACCTGATGAGTGCATCACTCGAATATTCTCTGTACTTTTGTGATTTCACAGGTCAGGCAAATGTATCGGGTGCGATTAAGAAAGCTTTCGGGTTAGAGTCCCTGCCATAGTCTTCGGCTATCCCAGACACTCGGGGGCTACTGACGAAGGAATGACAAATGGGCCCCCGATATTCGTCTACCTGGTTTTCGGCCCAGGAAGGGTCTCCTTCGAAAGCTTGCTGTGGCCCACGAAGGCATCGGCCCGGCGTGGTCCAAGGGCGATACTTAGCGTGCAAGCAAAGCTTCAAGGAGTTCAAGTTGGATTAGTCTTCGTTTTAGGTTTTGGAACCGATCCGATCTGTACTTGGCTTGAGGGACAGTCCTGAGACCCAGCCTTCGCATATAAAAGGCTAGGAGGGAGGTCTCGAAACCCTAGACACTTTCCACCCACCTCACGCCGGAGCGCTCGATACTCAGAGCTCTTTGGTTCGGCTAGATCCAATCTACGCCACCGTTGTAACACCACCATCAAAGCCACCCCATCAATACAAAGTCAGACAAGCAGGACGTAGGTCTTTACCCTACCAAGGGGGCCGAACCTGGGTAAAATCCCATGTTTTTCTATTTTCGTCTGATCGCCGTCGAGTTCGCCAAGTCTCCAGTGCGCTCCCTAGATCGAAAGCCCTTAAACATGGGCATTGCCGGGATAGAACCTCGTCACCAACAGTCAGGCGACTGCGCCTATCCATGAGAACAATCGACATGCACAGACCAATCCTCCATGCCAAGTCGCCAACTACACAACGTGAACAATCCAAATTCAAGATTAAAAGAAGAACAACTCGACCCGCGAAATTATGATTATGAGATCCGATCAGGTGTTCTGATCCATTGCAACACTAAGAAAAAAGAAACGGAGTTAGCGACCGGCCCAAGGGGATCAAGTCGTGAGCAGCAGGTTAATTGGCCAAACCAGGTTTCTCGGTGTCTTTGGTTGTCACGCATCGATCGAGGCCATCAACAAGCGGCGGCGGCGTGTCCGATCTACATCAACAAAGGTGCGACTTAGTCTGAGTTGCAGCCAACTCGATTTCGTCGGGCCCCGAGTTCTGCCGGAAGCCGCAGCAATTCGATGATCCCACAATGGACCGGCCCTGTTTTTCCGAAAGACTGGCCGTACCAGCGCATGGCAACCTGAAGAGTGTTGTTTCCAAGAAGAAAGCTAAAAGATTCAGCTTCACCATAGATCCACAAGCCTGGTTTAGCACCGCCGGTAGAGGGCTCAACATCAACACCGCCATCACGCACAGCTGTTCGGATCTAGAAAATCAAAACTTTCTACGATTTAGATCGCTTCCTGTCAAGCTGCTGCAGTTTAATCCAGTTCTTCGAGTCTGATTAAAGCTGAAGTTACAGATCGACTGACCCGCCTCGTAAAGTCAGCCATAGTCTCCACTAGCTAATCAGCAATATACAAAGATGAAACCAAAGGCATTCACGCAGGTTCCAGAATAAGAGCTATTCAATTGATCAATTCGCTGATCCAAGTTTTTGAATCGAAGGAAGCTACGTCATCTTTCACATGTACGCGCATGGATCTTTCGGCAAAATGTATCAATTAACTGCATGGATTCTTTGGCGAGACGTGTATCATCTGCTTGTCCCTGGTACTCTACGTTGACACCAGCGTCGCGCCTATGTTCAAGTGAGGTCCAACCAGCTCCGGCGCTGCGACTCAGCCGGCGATGATTTTTTGTCTGATCAAGCAAATTCAGCGCTATGGTCAGACGCCGCGGCTTGGTGCTTCGGCTTTATTGCACCTCTATCTGCATCGACTACGTCCGCATCAACCACGACGTCGACTCCGTCTGCATCGACGACCACGACTATGACCACGTTTACTACAACCACGCCGACTATGTCCACGTCTACTACGACCGCGTCTACTCCATCGATAAAGCTAAATGCTCCTCTACCACGAATTAATTTTCATTTTACCTTCGCCGCACCCGATACTCGAGGGCTGCGCTATGGAAACTAACTTTACTGGTCGTCAACGCTGGTCCGCCGCGTCAAGTGTGATCATCCATGCTCGGGGGCTTCATCTTAAAAATGTGCATTTACCCACACTCTAGAGCTTTGACAAAGGGATAAGGCAGTCGACAACAAATAGCTAAAATTTTGAGGGCAAGCCCAAGTGCAAGCACTTCGACTCACCCTCGGGGGCTACTGGGAAGATCGGTCAATCGACAACATCATTCACATATTATATTCGAGTGTGGGCGTTATTGTCCCTCGAATCGCTTTCTTCGGGCCAGCAGCGCCTTGGTATTATTCGAGTGCGGGCGTTATTGTCCCTCGAATCGCTTTCTTCGGGCCAGCAGCGCCTCCATATTCTTCGAGTGCGGGTGACGAGGTTCTAACTCGGCAATGTCCATGTTTAGGGCTTTCGATTCATGGAGCGTATGTGGGCGTTTGGCGGATTCGACGGCTTCAGACAGAAACAGGACGCACACGAGGATTTACCCAGGTTTGGCCCCCCGGAGGGTAAAGACCTACATCCTGCTTGTCTGATCTTGTATTGCTGGTATAGTTGGAGCTGTTACAATAGTGCGCAGATGCAATCTGGCGGAGGTGGAAGGAGATGGCGCGGCTAGCCTATGCATGGGGTCTATGCGAGATCAGGTGTCTATGCGAGACTGTATTGTAGCCTATGCGAGTTCGCCCGTCTAGGGGGTGCCCTTGGTGGCTTTATATATGCAGCCAGTTAGGGTTTACAAGTATTTCTTGCCTTCTACTCCAAGTCAAAGTGTTGGGCCTTGCGGGCTTCGTGTATCCTTCGAGCGGGCTTCTTCCTTGGCAGGAACCAGGTAGGCAAATATCGAGGACCGAGGGGTGATATCCTCGTCAGCGGGCTTCGGTCCCTCGAATCGCTTTCTTCGGGCCAGCAGCACCTTGGTATTATTTGAGTGGGGGCGTTATTGTCCCTCAAATTGCTTTCTTCGGGCCAGCAGCGCCTCCATATTCTTCGAGTGCGGGCTTCGGTCCCTCGAATCGCTTTCTTCGGGCCAGCAGTGCCTTGGTATTATTCGAGTGCGGGCGTTATTGTCCCTCGAATCGCTTTCTTCGGGCCAGCAGCGCCTCCATATTCTTCGAGTGCGGGCTTCGGTCCCTCGAATCGCTTTCTTCGGGCCAGCAGCGCCTTGGTATTATTCGAGTGCGGGCATTATTGTCCCTCGAATCGCTTCTTCGGGCCAGCTGCGCCTTGGTATTATTCGAGTGCGGGCGTTATTGTCCCTCGAATCGTTTTCTTTGGGCCAGCAGCGCCTCCATATTCTTTGAGTGCGGGCTTTGGTCCCTCGAATCGCTTTCTTCGGGCCAGCAGCGCCTCCATATTCTTCGAGTGCGGGCTTCGGTCCCTCGAATCGCTTTCTTCGGGCCAGCAGCGCCTCAGTTGTGATTCGGGAGTGGCTTTAGCCCCCTGAATCCAATTC
Source organism: Dactylis glomerata (assembly GCA_007115705.1). Lineage (NCBI taxonomy): Eukaryota > Viridiplantae > Streptophyta > Magnoliopsida > Poales > Poaceae > Dactylis > Dactylis glomerata. The sequence goes on from QXEO01000758.1 coordinate 867,715, forward strand.
TATATTCATGCATACACTTAAAATGCCCGAGTCTTGGTGGCAATATACCAGTTCGGATGCCGTATGTCAAATACGAAGGTAAGTCCACGGTTTGCAACACCAGATGGCCCGGTATTCGTATCAAGCGCGCTCTGCCGAGAAATTTTCCATACCTACGGTATGAAGTTTGCACCAATGGACGCATCGGGTGCCTCACAATGAACTGGGCTTCGACCTGGTAAGTCCAACGTGGCTCGGGTCGAAGTAGCACCAGCCCACGCGGATTCGAGTCGGGGGACTCGAATCTGAGTAAGCTAACCGAATGTTTTTGCGGCTATGCAATTAACTGAGACCCGGCGTGAGTCTTAGGCCGGTTATGCCTATCCCCCTACAAACCAAGCTAAGCATTTTCGAGGCTCAGAATGAGTACTCCTCGAATTGGCATTCCTTCGCCCCGGCGTTGGCAACACGCTCGGGGGCTGCGCCTCGAATTGGCATTCTTTCGCTCCGGCGTTGGCAACACGCTCGGGGGCTGCACCTCGAATTGGCATTCCTTCGCCCCGGCATTGGCAACACGCTCGGGGGCTGCGCCTCGAATTGGCATTCTTTCGCCCCGACATTGACAACACGCTCGGGGGCTGCACCTCGAATTGGCATTCCTTCGCCCCTACGTTGGTAACACGCTCGGGGGCCGCGCCTTACAACCCGATGCTAGCAACGCTCGGGGGCTACGCTTACATGCTAACCTTAGCATTCACTCCTTTAGCACTCAGCATTGACAATACGCTCGGGGGCTGCGGCTCGCATACTGCTAATCTCAGCAGTCCTCTACATTGCTTACTGCACTTGAAGCAGTATACCGTCGACCACCTCAACTCTGATCTATACTGTTGATTCCTTCTGGCTCGACGCCGATGACTTTATGTCGTGTCGACTCCGGTCCACGGTATTCGACTCCTGTCAGCCATCTTCCAGCAACACCAACCTCTTCGCCTACAACGACCAAGCATTCGGAAGCTCGACATCGACATCGCCTACAGCAAGTATTCGACAACATCATCACAACGATTCAGCTACCGTGCGACCCCATCGACCACGGCATGCAAGAACCTCATTTGGTGCCCTCACACGTGACATACAAGACTATGACTTCAAGGCAAGATTTGAGTCTCTACCCGATTCTATGAATCGACTAGACACTCGGGGGCTACTGACGAGGGTATGACCCCTCGGTCCTCGATATTTGCCTACCCGGTTCCCGCCAAGGAAGAAGCCCGCTCGAAGGATACAAGAAGCCCGCAAGGGCCAGCACTTTGACTTGGAGTAGAAGGCAAGAAACACTTTGTAAACCCTAACTGGCTGCATATATAAAGCCACCAAGGGGCACCCCTAGAGGGGGGAGCGGACAACAGATCTCAGATAGATTAGACAAACAACCTCTACCTACGGCGGCTCCCTGTAAACACTATGCTCATATACTAGATTGCTAGCAGGATGTAGCGATCCTCCACCAAGGGGACGTGAACCTGGGTAAAATTTGTGTTCCCCTCGTTGTTTATCGACCGTCGTCGAGTTCGCCAGATCCCACATACGCTCCATAGATCGAAAGCCCTCAAGCATGTGCATTGCAAGGGTCGAACCTCGTCAGCCCCCCTCGCCGCGCGCGCGCCCACGTGGAGACCTATCGGTCCCGGTTCGTGCTGGAACCGGGACCAGCATTGGTCCCGAGTAATTGATCCCGGTTCGGCAACCGGGACCAATGGCCCGCACGAACCGGGACCATAGGGCCTTTTTCCACCAGTGACTCCAGTGCTTTATTATTGTAATCTCCGGAGACACCTTGTACCATGATGTGAAGGATGACAGTGTGCGCATTATGTGTGTCTCTTTGGCTAGTGTCTCTATGAATTGTTGGTGTTTGTTGGAACCATCTAGTGCGCTCTAGGTGATAGTGTGGGGCAATCTAGTTTGGGGAAATGCGAACTTTGAGGAGTGCTTCATAGCCCTACACATGATTAGTGTTTGTTATCTATTGGGGAATAGTTTAGAGTAGCATAGTGAAGATAGTTATTTATGTGTTCAATTATATTATCTTTGTTGAGAGTATCCACTAGTGAAAGTATGATCCCTAGGCCTTGTTTCTACGCATTGAAATATCGTTTACATTCAGTTATGTTACATGTTTGCTCATAGAGATATTTATTTCAGATTGCATTTACTAATTATAATCATCCATATTACTTGTATTTCACTATCTGACGAGGGTTAACTCGACAAATGTCCAATATGAAGGACTTAGGATAGGGGGAATAGGGCGTCGGATGAACTCGAAGGTGAAATTAGTCAAACAAGGTGTGTATCGAAAGTAAACGTAGGTGTAAACTTGGCTTGCTTTCAATTTGTCTCTCACCATCCTCTCCTGGCACCTATATAGGTGGCCAGGTCTTAAGGATCGGGAGGGGTCCGATACATATTACAACACTGGTATACGATATGAACTCGTATTTCGACTAGGATTACACTTGGGCCTATCTTAACGGGCCTCAGGGGTACCCAAGTAATGGGCTCTATTATCTACACCCTTGTCAGTAGCCCCCAAGATTCTACCAGAATTGTAGATTCGGGTTGAATCTCAAATCTTCATTTCTTCGACTTTCATCAATCTTTCGACTTCTTCTCCCTGTACTCAAAAAATAAACATCTTTCATTATTTCATTTCGCAAGGGGTTTTGATGAGCAAGCCTGACAACTCTGACGGATGAAGAGGCCAGTTAACTGCTAGAGCAGATACTTGTCACCTACTTCAAATTCAATCCTCTTGGACTTGAATACGGGAAACTGGTCAAACCCATTCTTTTGTCGCATTTAGGACTTACAAAGGAGTCCCAGTGGTTCTCAGGGTACCCAGTGCGTCGACCAGGATTTTTTTCGCGTCATAGACACGGATAAGTACTAGCAGAGCGCATTCATGTGCGTATATCAGGCCACACAGGACGGATCCTGGGGTCTTACTGATGCGTGGTAAATGACCAGCCCGTTGGGAACCCCAAGAGGAAGGTGTGATGAATATAGCAGCAAGGTTTTTCCCTCAGTTAAGAAACTAAGGTTTAATCGTTCTTGGAGAGGAGATACAAACGACTGAAGGTGATGCAGACTGGCTTAATAGCACTCTAACAAGGGCGCCGTTTACGATACTTGTTGACTCGTCTTTGGCCAGTAGCAATGCGGAACCTGCACACAACACAACCAAATACTTTGTTCCCAACTTGCGATGAGGTTGTCAATCTAACCGGTTTGCTTGAAACAAAGGGTATGAGCGTATCGAATGGAAAACAGTGATAATAGTATGCGAGTAAAGTAAACAGTGTGAGTAAAGTAAACAGGTGATAGCAATATGATGGAAATAGGACCAGGGTCCACAGTTCACTAGTGGTGTCTCTCCATAAGATAAATAACACATGCTGGGTAAACAAATTACAGTTGGGCAATTGATAGAATAAAGATAAACGTGATATGTCAAGAAGATCACTATGCGATTTACTCTGGGCATTACAACAAAATACATAGACCACCATCCAACTGCATCTATGACTAATAATCCACTCACGGGGATATCGTCCGAACACCCCATGAGTATTAAGTTGCAAACAACAGATAATTGCATTAAGCAAAGTGTGTAATATAAACAAAGCATATGCCCTTGAGCATATGAATGTTGTTTTCTCCCTAGTAGCAATAGCACATCTACAACCTTAGGGGTTTCTATCACTCCCCCAGATTAAATAGAGACATGAACCCACTATCGAGCATAAATACCCCCTCTTGGAGTCACTAGCAACTACTCGGCCAAGATAGCTACTAACAACGGAGAGCATGCAAGATCATAAACAACATAGAGATAACATAAGATATATTTCAGTATAGCAACTCAATCATAACACCAATATTCATCGGATCCCAACAAACCAAACATGTAGAATTACATAACGGTGATCTCAATCATGTAGGGCAGCTCATGAGATCTAAACATGAAGCACATGGTGGAGGAGACAACCATCTAGCTACTGCTATGGACCCATAGTCCAAGGTAGACTACTCACTCATCGCTCCGGAGGCAAGCATGGCGATGAAGAAGACCTCCGGTGGCGATTCCCCTCTCCGGCAGGGTGCCGGGAAGAGCTTCTGGACCCTCCCGATCTCAGGTCGACGGCGGCGGCGGATCGCGATGTGTTTCTGGAAAATTGATCGGGTACTTAGGTTTTTCCCGTTGGGGGGTCTTTATAGGCGAAGGGGCAGCATCAGGAGTGGACCCAGGCGGCCTCACACATAGGGAGCGCGGCCAGGGGCCAGGCCGCGCCGCCCTGGTGTGAGGGTGGCCTATGGCCCCTCTCCTTCTCCTATTTGGATCTCTGGAAGCTTCCGGGAAAATAAGACTTCAGGAACTTGTTTCGTCCAATTTCGAGAATATTTCCTGTGTAGCTTTTCTGAAACACAAAAACAGCAGAAAATAGGGAACTGGCACTGTGGCGACTTGTTAATAGGTTAGTTCCGGAAAATGCATAAAAGTGCCACGAAGTGTAACGAAACATTAGGCAAATGGTGTAAAAACAAGCATGGAGCATAAAAAATTATAGATACGTTGGAGACGTATCAAGCATCCCCAAGCTTAACTCCTGCTCGTCCTCGAGTAGGTAAGTGATAACAAAAGAATAATTTTTGAGGTGACATGCACCTACACAATCTTGATCATATATGTAAGCATTGTGAGCTGGGATCAAAAGAACTTAAAACATGGGCATGAAAGATATAATCTTGACAATAAGAACTTAGCAACCATGTTGTAAACATGAAAATGAACACAAACAAAAGATCATGAAAATGAAACAATGAAAGTCAAACGTGTGTTCAAATCATAAGGAAAAACATACAAATGGTTTTCAACTTATCCTTCATAGAGAGCAAAACATAAATGCATAGGACACCTTCAAGTTTAAGAGGGCGACTAGATACAAATAATTGGAGAACAAGTGAAACCAACAATATGAATCAATCAATAAAAACTTTGGGACAATGCATATTATACTAAGAATGACAACTATGCTCTCTTAATGGTGCATAAGGATAAAAGGTGGTGACTCAACATAAAAGTAAAAGAAAGGCCCTTCGCGGAGGGAAGCAGTGATTGCAAGTTTTATAACCTTCAAAAATTATGGTACTTACCGGCTTTGATCTCTCATTGCCCCCATCATAAGCATCTTGAATGGTTAAAGTTAATGCGAGAACAATTATGATGCATATGCTTGACAAATCGTAAGTTGAAAACCTCGTGTCCCATGAATACAAGTACCCAAACCTCATGCTACTTTACTTAGAGTCCCAAGCAAGGCTCTTGTCATTGTAAGTATACATGTATCATCGAGCACCGCCAACGGGGTATTTCCGTGCCCGATGACATAGAACAAGCCCACATCAAAATGACAGGACAAGCAGACAATGAACACCTCGATATCTCTTTTATTTACCATTTGTATAGCTTTTTATTTTGAGATGCGTCGTTGAATGTCCACCATGGGTATGCTGCAAATTTCCACCATGAATTATGCATGGCTTAGATTGGCAGCCCAGGCGTTTCCCTAACACATATACAAACTCCATGATCCCCATAAGATTCCCAATTCATTTCACACCGCGGGCATCCATAAACAAAAGATCATGATATCAACTCAAATAAGAAGTGCAATGTTGAAAGCTTGCCCATGACTGCATGGCTGGGCTAGTCTCCAACTTACAACTTGCAAGCATAACAACTCAACATAAGAGACCACAATGTCAAAATTTTAAGAACAGGAAAAAGTAAAGTGTGCCTTCCGGTTCGTGAGAGCTTTACTGACTGATACGTCTCAAACGTATCTATAATTTTTTATGCTCCATGCTTGTTTTTACACCATTTGCCTAATGTTTCGTTACACTTCGTGGCACTTTTATGCATTTTTCGGAACTAACCTACTAACAAGTTGCCACAGTGCCAGTTCCCTGTTTTCTGCTATTTTTGTGTTTCAGAAGTGATACACAGGAAATATTCTCGGAATTGGACGAAACAAGTTCCTGAAGTCTTATTTTACCCGGAAGCTTCCAGAGATCCAAAGAGGAGTAGGAGGGGGGCCACAGGGGCCCCACACACCAGGCCGGCACGGCTAGGGCCTTGGCTGCGCCAGCCAGGTGTGAGGCCACCTGGCCCCACCTCTGACATCGCCCCTTCGCCTATAAAGACCCCCCGATGGAAAAAACCTAAGTACCCGATCACTTTTCCAGAACACATCGCGATCCGCCGCCGCCGTCGACCCGAAGATCGGGAGGGTCCAGAAGCTCTTCCCGGCACCCTGTCGGAGAGGGGAATCGCCACCGGAGGTCTTCTTTATCGCCATGCTTGCCTCCGGAGCGATGAGTGAGTAGTCTACCTTGGACTATGGGTCCATAACAGTAGCTAGATGGTTGTCTTCTCCACCATGTGCTTCATGTTTAGATCTCATGAGCTGCCCTACATGATTGAGATCACCGTTATGTAATTCTACATGTTTGGTTTGTTGGGATCCGATGAATATTGGTGTTATGATTGAGTTGCTGTACTGAAATATATCTTTTGTTATCTCTATGTTGTTTATGATCTTGCATGCTCTCCGTTGTTAGTAGCTATCTTGGCCGAGTAGTTGCTAGTGACTCCAAGAGGGGGTATTTATGCTCGATAGTGGGTTCATGCCTCTATTTAACCTGGGGGAGTGACAGAAACCTCTAAGGTTGTAGATGTGCTGTTGCTACTAGGGAGAAAACAACATTCATATGCTCAAGGGCATATGCTTTGTTTACATTACACACTTTGCTTAATGCAATTTCGCACCTTAATACTCATGGGGTGTTCGGACGATATCCCCGTGAGTGGATTATTAGTCATAGATGCAGTTGGATGGCGGTCTATGTATTTTGTTGTAATGCCCAGAGTAAATCTCATAGTGATCTTCTTGACATATCACGTTATCTTTATTCTATCAATTGCCTAACTGTAATTTGTTTACCCAGCATGTGTTATTTATCTTATGGAGAGACACCACTAGTGAACTGTGGACCCCGGTCCTATTTCCATCATATTGCTATCACCTGTTTACTTTACTCGCATACTCTACTGTTTTCCACTCGATATGCTCATAACCTTTGTTTTAAGCAAACCGGTGAGATTGACAACCTCCTCGCAAGTTGGGAACAAAGTATTTGGTTGTGTGTGTGCAGGTTCCAAATTGCAGCTAGCAAGCAAAGCTTGGACGAGGCGCCATATATAAATTGTCCGAAGCTGTCGCAAACTAGCAAGCATCACCTTCAGTCGCCTGTCTCTCCTCTCCAAGAATGATAAACCTTGGTTTCTTAACTGAGGCAAAATTAGCTGCTATACTCATCATACCTTCCTCTTGGGGTTCCCAACGGGCTGGTCATTCACCACGCATCAAGCTCTTTTTCTGGCGCCGTTGCCGGGGAACAAAGAAGAATAATCTCCCTCGTCAACTAGGCACCAGCTCTTTTTCTGGCGCCGTTGCCGGGGAGGAAGTAGAAGACTTCTGCGAGGGGAGTTTTCGCATGCACATCCTTTACTTTGTTATTGTTTTGCTTTACTTTATTTATTTTATTTGCATCGTTTTATATAAAAACCCAAAAAAATTAGAATCCTTGGTAGCTGTTTTTATTTGTTTGCTTTTAGTTTTGTTAAAATGAGTAATCCTAAAGTCGAAGTTCGTAGTTTTAAGCAACAAGGGGGAGAAATTTTAAAAGATGCTTGGTACCGTATTAACAATGCTCATCATAGGTGTACCAAAAAGCAAGTTGGAATAGGTATGTTCTTGATACTCTTACAGGAGGTAATTTTCTGGGTACTCCCGCTAGAGAAGCATGCACTATAATTGAAAGTTTAGTGGGAATACCACCTATTCATGTTGCTAAAACTGAGACCACCTTGGATGAGGTGGTAGAAAAGCTCAGCTCTTTAGAGAAAAGTTTGCCAAGTATCCTAGAAAATGCTAGCCGAGTTAGTGAATTAATAGAAAACTTCGGTAAGAGAATTACCATTTTAGAGGCTAGAACTACTCTTGATAATCAAAACTTGAGGATTGGTAAATTAGAGGACTCTATGGAAACTCTTAGCTTAATCTTCTCTTCTCTTAAATTTAAGAAAGAGAAAGTGTTTGTTGGAAAAGAGCAAAAATTTATGTATGTTCCCAAGGTTTCTGCACTTAAACCTCAACATGTTCTTAAAATTGGTAAGACTCTTAGTTCTACTAAGGGTGACTTGCAGGTTGAATCATCTTCGGGAACTTCCAAAGTGCTTACTGAGGTAAGTGATGCTTCATCACTTGATGTTACTTGATTCGCAATTTTCTACGCCTAGCTCAAAGGCATTAAAGAAAAGCACTCTTGGGAGATAACCCAATGTTTTATTTTCAGTAATTTTTCTTTTATTTGAGTCTTAGAAGTCATTACTACTGTAATGACCGCTTCTTATCCTTTTTATTTCGTTTTTGTGCCAAGAGAAGCCTCTAATTTGAGTGAGGTAAAGATTTGGGGATGTTGCTGTCCTGAAACTGTTTTCGGTGCTGCACTGTAAAAATTCGTATAAATTCTCTGTATATCTTTTGGACCTGCGATTTTTTGTGCATATGCCCCAGGTTATATCCAAACTTTCGTTAGTTGAACACTTTTTGATTTGAGCAACCGAAAACCCCTCAAAAATTCGATCTTTGTCAGCTGTTCTGTTTTGACAGATTTCTGCCAATATTTGTTTTTGCCACTTTATCGCTTTCTTTGTGAGTTCTTTTGATCACGGAACTCTTGTGGAAGTTGCTACAGTAGTATTTACTTTATATGTGGTGGTTTTGGGTTGAAACCTGAAGCAAAAAGAGGTTGATTATATGTTATGCCTACACTAATGTTGCTAATAGATTTGTGTTTAGTTTTGTATGAAGGAAGTTTTCAAGTGTAGGGATTGGAGAATGATGAGATGAGTTGAAGAATGGACAAAAGCTCAAGCTTGGGGATGCCCATGCATCACCCCAAGAAATATCTAAGAAGTACAAGCGTCAAAGCTTGGGGATGCCCCCGAGGCACCCCTTCTTCATCGGCAAAAATCAGGTCACCTTTCAAGACACTATATTTTTATTGCTTCATGCACTATGTGTTTTTCTTGGAGCATCAGTTGTTTTAGTTTTCTTTGTTGGTTTGTTTTGTTTGATGCAATAAATGGTTGGACCCCAACAAATTTCCTTTGGAGGAGATGTACTCGTTTTCATTTGCCAAGAACACTCCGTTTTTCACTCTTACCGTTCACCGGGTGTTCTTCTTTTTCTGCTACTGCTTTTGGTTTTCGTTTTCGCCTTGATTTGCATTCAGACCGTGTCATATCTTTTCATCAAGGTGTATTTTTGCCTCTGATCTTTATTGGTTTTCATCGAAAGAGGTGTTTATAAAAAATTTCAAATGGTGTTGGAAAAGAGAAAAAGCTTTATGCAAAATAGTGGTACAAGAAGGAGCTTGTGTAGACTGTGGCTTAGGCTTTTTCATATCATGCTTGATGTCTTTTTGATAGTTTTATTAGTGGTTTTGCTGTAGCATGACTTGTCTCAAATAACTGAGATTGCTTAATGAGCCTTTGAAAAAATCATGCGTTGTTTTAATTATTTGGAAGCATTATTTTGGTTTTCTCCTTGATGCTTTATTTGTGTTGACTTGGCGCATGCTCACACATGTTAGACTCATACAAAGTCGCCAATAGCCTTCATGATCATTTAGTTTTTGACTTTTGATGCCATCTTATGCTTCTTTTAATGTCGCTTTGTCGCTTTGCATGATTATGGCTATTATTGCTCTCTTAGTTGGTCGCTCCCAGTCTTTTGCTAGCCCTCGCCTTGTACTGAGTATGAGCTCTACTCGTGCATCCAACTCCTAAAAGCCAAAGTTTTCCAAAGTGTCCACCATACATACCTACTAGCAATTTGCTATTCCAAGTAAATTTGACTTGCTTTTATTTTCTCTTCAAATTAAACTCTTACCAGTGTTATGCGAAATTCGGTCAGTAAAGCTCTCACGAACCGGAAGGCACACTTTACCTTTTCCTATTCTTAAAATTTTGACATTGTGGTCTCTTATATTGAGTTGTTATGCTTGCAAGTTATAAGTTGGAGACTAGCCCAGCCATGTAGTCATGGGCAAGCTTTCAACATTGCACTTCTTATTTGAGTTGATATCGTGATCTTTTGTTTATGGATGCCCGCGGTGTGAAATGAATTGGGAATCTTATGGGGATCATGGAGTTTTTATATGTGTTAGGGAAACGCCGGGCCGCCAATCTAAGCCATGCATAATTCATGGTGGAAATTTGCAGCATACCCATGGTGAACATTCGACGACGCATCTCACAATAAAAAGCTAAACAAATGGCAAATAAAAGAGATGTCGAGGTGTTCATTGTCTGCTTGTCCTGTCATTTTGGTGTGGGCTTGTTCCATGTCATCGGGCATGGAGGTACCCCATTGGCGGTTCTGTCGTCGTGGTGAAACAACATATGCCATAGGATGGCTTAAATGGGGGCCGAACTAGCTGCTGGAGGATTCGGGAGAGGGGAACGAGCTAAAAAGCACGACAGAAAGAGACACTGATCTACCCAGGTTCGGGGCTCTCGTAAGGAGATAACACCCCTACTCCTGCTCTACTGATTGTATATTTGGGTCGATGTAGTACACAACAATGGTGCTTCCAAGCTCTCTGCTAGAGAAGGAAGATGAACTGCTAAGTGTAGGAACACAGAGTGACCAACCCTTTACCAGGGCTCCCTATGCCACCTTATATAGTGGTGGCCAGGGTTACAACGGTCATACAAGACCACAAGACACGGGCTACACTCCAAACAGGAGCTGGTGACGATGGCAGAGACCCTTGACTTCGCCCCTGATTGCTCTCGATGGGACGCCATATCCCTGTACCTTGTACCTCTTGAACTGTGGCCTTACCTCTGTGCGGTGAGCTCGTACTTGTGCACAGTGAGGGTAGGTAACCTCCACTGTGCACCCTGCCATCTTACTCTGCTACCATGCTTGGATGTTTTCTTCCTTGATTGTAGGGATGTGACACCTTGGTTGACTTAAGTATCCCGGATATGACCGTTGGCCATACCCAGGACATATATGCCGGACCAACGACCTACGAGGGTCGGGTAATCCGGCCTCCCCTGCTCCTGCACAACACACCAAATGGTTAGGCCGGCATATCTAAGTATATGCCGGCACACACATACCAGTATTCCGGCTATACCGGCATATCCAAGTATTAGCCGGGATACACACATATGCCGGCCTGGCCGATGCTCTTATATTCCGGCCAGGCCCTTTCTTGATAACTCGGCATAAGTTAACGATAGACTTTGTGTCTTTCTAGTCTCTTGACCCTACCGGGGGTTATCCCCCCGACACTAGTCCCCGAAGCTGCCGAGGTTCTCCAGTCATAGGTGTGGAGCCTCGACAGGTTCAACATACCTTTCTTCATTATGCCCCGGTGATCAGATTATATCCCGGCCTCTGTTCCTGTTCCAAAACTTATTCCGGCCGGTCCCGAGGGTATTCCGGACGGAACATATACATCGGGCAGTTAATCCGACATATAGACGAGTCTTCCTCGAGAAGCCATGCCTGACAGCTTTGCATCGAAACTTGTAACTATCCTGCCACCTCGAACGGTCACCCACGATGTGACGATTCACAGTGCAGTTACTCCTTGCCATCATTGCGTCATGGCACGGTTACCGGAACCGCCGCCCCACTCTGTGCCACCACGTGGCGACTCTCTGCAGGAACGGTCGGGGGAGTGGAACACTACCCACGATCCCCACGACCCTGCCTCTTCGGTATAAATATGGGGTGGGGGTAAACTTGCTCTTTTTACCCCCGCCACAGTGCCTTCTTCCTCTTCTGCTCTCCTGCCCCTTGCGCTTCGCCGCCGGACCGAGGGACAGAGAAGGAGCGCCGCCGACGACCCGCTCTACTCCGGCGCCGACGCCCGACGACGCACGACATCACCATTGACGACGCCGCCGCCGCCGCCTCTTCTCTCTGCAGCATTGCAGGGAGATTGGATCTTCTTCTGTACGCTCGCCGTCGTCGTTCTTTCGCCGTCGGCCGAACTCCGGTGAGTTCCTCTCTCCCTCTGTTCTTCCTCTTTGATGCTTCTTCATAGCTTCTCATTGGTAGCCATATCCGCATAGATCTAGTGCAGTTCCTCTCTGGATTCGACTAGCATTGCTAACAGCGCTCACAGGTGTTCTTCCTTAGAATTTTTACCCTTATTTGTTTCCTGTTTTAACTGGCTCGGTAGATCTTTGATTTCTGCTAACCTTGGGGAGAGTGGTATGCCGGAGAGACTAACCTCCCTCTTTTCTCCGGCCTTGATAGGAATATCATCACGGGACTCCGGCTCTCACGCCTTGTCCCGGCCACTAAGATGGCATCTTCAAGCATGATGGGCACCTCGGCCTCTGAGGAAGATACCTCGGCCCGAGCCCAAGGACGCTCCGGCTGGGAGGGGTCGGAGGTTACTCCGGCCGACATATCCTGGGTCACCTCCACTAGGAGAGTCCCGGAGGGCGTAGCATGCCGGCTACCAGCAGGAGAAACTGTGCCGGCACCTGAACCTGGCGAACGCGTCGTCTTCATCGCCCACTTCGAGCGTGGCTTCGGCCTGCCGGCATCGGACTTCTTCCGGGACTTCCTCAACACCTACGACCTACAACCTCATCATATCCCGGCCAATGCCGTGATGATCCTCTCCGCCTTCGCTGCTTTTTGCGAGGGCTATGCCGGCATAGAGCCCCTTACTCAAGGCTGGGCGAAGTACTTCCAACTGCGGAAGCAAGTCGTCCAAGAGCCGCCCCGGAGCAAGGACGACCCGCCGGAGATGGCCCAGGAAAAGAAGGACCGCCCCATGACCCTATGCGGCGCGGCCACCATCATGTCCCGAAAGGGCTCGGACTTCCCCAAGGTGGAGCTCCTGGAATCTTGCAAGAAGTGGCAGAAAAGCTTCTTCTACGTCAAGAACACCACCGACGAGGATCTGCTCAACCTGCCGCCATTTGTGGACGAGCCACCCTTGGCTATGACGAACTGGACCTACAACCCGAAGAACTCGGTGATGCCGGTGAATGCGCTTCACCTGGTTAAGGGCGAGCTCCGGGATGCCGGTCTTACTCCTCAAGACCTGGTGGCCTGCTATATAAGCCGGCGCGTCTCCCCTCTGCAGCGCCGGTCGCACAAGATCTGCCAGATGAGCGGGCCAATGGACCCTTCCCGGCACTCCACACACGAGCTGACTCCGGCCGACATTCTACGCCGGATTAAGGATGTCTGCAAGTCCTCTCAGGCCACTTTTGCCTGGGGGCTAGAACCATACAGCCGGGATAGGCCGGCCCCAACGGTAAACCATCTTATCCGATACATAAAGTCTATGTCCGGCACATAGATACTTAAGCCGACACATGTCTGTTTGCCGACACATATCATATTGATCCGACATACCTCTTCCACCGGCATATTTCCTTGTCTGAATACTTGACTTTGCTGTTTATACAGAAATTCAGCTTCCAAGCCATGGAGAACTCCCGGATCAAGATCGCGGCGGACCGCACTGTTGCGGATGTTGAAGATCCGGATCATTGGGATAAGCTTCCCAGGAGCACCCGTGCTGCAGCTGCCATGGGTAAGGGCTCTTCATCCCGGCATTATACTCAAGACCGGAGTGAGATTGATTCTGACGAGGAGATCCTGCTGTACTATGACCCGATGCCACTTGCGTATGCCTTTCCAGAAACACCTATTGCTTACGAGTTTCCAATGCCGTCCTCAGCTATCCCGGACGATATGGTTATCGACGCCGCCCCTCTGAACCAGGGACCTCCTTCCACCGGCGGACGTGCCGGCCGGAAGCGAGGGGTGAAGCCCCAGCCCGACACACCTCAGAAGTCGAAGAGGCAGAAGGTCGGCGTGCCCATACTGAAGAAACCGAGACCTGTCGCCGCGGGGTAAGTTCCTTCTGCTTGTTTCATTTCCGACATATCTCTTGCTTGCATTATTGACTTGGCGTTTTTTCTCTTTCAGAGCTCCTCTTGCGCCGGAACAAGCTTCTGGCTCGAGTGGCGACCTGAAAGTTACCAAGCCCGCGGCCACTGCTACCTCCGACATACCCTCTGCCAGCCACACGACCTCCCCGGCGCCGGCATCCTCGCCTGCGCCCGACAAGACCTCCTCCCCGGCGAAGGACGTTCCTCCGCCGGAACAAGACACCTCTGCCCCCGACGTCCACATGGACTCGGGGGCTCAACAGGAACCTCCGGCTCCTGATGTCCACATGGACACAGGAGCCCATCAAGAAGCACCAGACTCCGGCGCGCCCACCAGCGACGCCGGCACAACTGAAGACACCGGAGCAGACATCAAGGGTAAAGGCCCTTTAGTGCCGGAAGTCCGGACTATTCCGGATCCTGCCTCTGCTGGCCAAGATGCACCGGCCGCGCCGGAACAGCCTGTGCCCAAAACTCCTTCTGCTGAAACGACTCCTGCACCGGCCAAGACCACGGCGCCGGCCAAGACCTCTGCCCCGGCCAAGTCCGGCACATTGAAGATCCAGCCGACCAAGTCCGGCACTCCATCCGCCGCCACTACTCCTCCTAAGGCAACGCCTCGGACCAGCTCTGCTCTGGCCCTGCATCTTGGCAGGGCAGCAGCCCGTCCTGGCTACCGGCGCAACTTCTTCGACACGCCAGAACTTGAGGGCATCATCCCCCTGGTGACAAAGAGTGACCAAAGCCTCGGGTCTCTCAAGGAGCGCTGCGAGAAATGGAATGACGCCGACTCCCTGGACACAGCTGAATCCAAGAAGAAGAAACAGGCCGAAGCTTCGGCCACCGGCAACCCAGCTGATATCCTGGCCGCTAAGCCCATTCCTATTGCCTGCGAACTTCTCAGTCCTCAGCAACGACTTCATCGCCTGGCCGATGCCACCAACGTAAGTCCTTTACATATAGATATCCCCAGTCCCCGAAAATGTCGGCTGTCCGGGATACGGACATCCGGGATTTTCCAAGACCTTTTGCACTTAGCTGCTTTTGCAATTAACTTTCCGACATATGAGCTCGATTCGAGCTTCAAATCCTAGTCACCGAGAGCCGGGATAGGTGCGCAGCACCTGTGCCGGGTCTCTACAATTTCACATCTCAATTATTTTTCAAATCCTCCTGACCGAGATATAAGCTCGATTCGAGCTTCAAATCCTAGTCACCGAGAGCCGGGATAGGTGCGCAGCACCTGTGCCGGATCTCCTATAGCATAAATAGTTCATATAATCTTCAACTGTACTGGCATGCTTTAGTTATCTCATATCCCTTCAAATCCTAATACTTTTGCAGCGCATGAATAACGCCCGTGCCGACATGTTTCATGACTTGGTGTGCGAGCATC
This sequence comes from Dactylis glomerata, assembly GCA_007115705.1. Lineage (NCBI taxonomy): Eukaryota > Viridiplantae > Streptophyta > Magnoliopsida > Poales > Poaceae > Dactylis > Dactylis glomerata. The sequence continues at coordinate 883,227 of QXEO01000758.1, forward strand.
GGAAGCTTTCCGACGCACACAGCAAGCTCCAGCTGGAACTGTCCCAGAAAGGTAATTTCAGCCGACATACCTTGCCCTTCTCAATAGTCCTCTGGCCGGCACATCTTAATATGCCGACACCTAATCTTTGTCTGACATTTGGCAGCTGGTGCCGAAGCACAAGTCACCGAGCTTACCAAGAGAGTGAAGGAACTTACTGGTATGCCGGATCCTCTTAACCTTGAACTAATCCTTCTGTACTTCAAATCCTTTAATCTTTTCACTGTTTTCTTTCTTCAAATCCTTGTTTTGACTTCAAATCTTTTCAGACGAGAAAGCTGCACTGGAGGCACGCCACCAGGACTGTGTGTCCTCAGTGGATGTAGCCAAGCAACTGGACGACCGGGATGCCGGTCACAAGGCCGAGGTTGAGCAGCTGAAGGGCCGGATCACCGAGCTTCTGGACGAAAAGGAACAGAGGGAGGGCCTACTGAAGAAAACCCAGTCCCTGCTTGTCACCTCCGAGACTGATGCCTCCAACGCCCACGCTGAACTGGATAGCCTGAAGGAGCAGGCCACCAAATGGGAGGTTACAGTTGCACAGCTGAATGCCGACCTTGCCAGTAAGCTTCAAATCCTTTCCCTTTATCCTTCCCGACATAGTGTAATTCTCTCCGCCATATTCTCCTTTTGCTAACATTGTTTCTATTCCTCAGACATGTTTCCCGCTTCCGTCGAAGACGTTGAGAGGGCTTTGCAGTTGGATCGAGAAAGCCGGGGTGTTCCGGTTGACTCGCCCAACTGGGACATGTCGGAGCAGCTGTTGGCTCTGCAGTCCCGGAAGAACGCCATGACGCTCTACACTGAAGAACTCTTCTATGGCGCCCTGGAGGCATTCTCTGCCCTCTGGCCGGGACAAAGGACTCCCACTGATCCCGTCGACCTCGGCAACGATCTACAGCTGGCCAAGGTTCGCCTCCGAGAGTGGCGAGATTCCGGCGCAAGGGTTGGAGCTGACGAAGCTCTCAGCTACTTCTTGTCCTGGTATGAAAAGGCTGACTTGGAGACTTTGCGCACTGTGCGCGAAGGATCCATCTGGACCACGGATCCGGAACACATCCGGCGCCGACGGGAGCTGGCCCACAGCTATGTGGACTATGCCGACACCGACGCCTTCGTTCGGGATATCCGTGAGCCGGAGAAGAAGGACGATGCCGGGACATCCGCCGCTGCTGAGGGCTCCGACTCCAGCCAGGATGAAGATGAAGCTGAAGAGGCCGACACTGATGTCCCGGAACAGGCATCTGCCCCGGGCGGAGGTGATGGCTCCATTCCATCTGCTGGGTCCGGCACTCCTGAAGCCGACATCTCCACCGCCACTGCTCCACCAGCCGGCGCCTCTGCTTCTGCCCCTGGTCCTTGACTTTGCAGCATAAAAACTTTAAGTTTTATCAGATCCCCGGTATACCGGGTGCAGATGTAATATACACGCTTAACTTCCTTTGGTTTGCTACCTGAACAAGTTTTATCTTGGTTTGCTTGTTACTAATGCCGGATCATCTTTTGGCTAAGTCACCGAGTTGTTTTCCTGTTTCCTCAATTTCACAACCTTGGCTGCTTGTCTACCTCAATTGGCTTTCGACGTATGAGTCTCAAGGTTGCTTCCTCGAATATACAGTACTTTAACTTTGAGACTTAGACTTCAAATCATCCGGCACTTTAAATTTTAACTTTAGCTTTAACGAAAATGTCGGTTCGCTTGCTTTGTATTTCCTTAGCCGTTTTCCATGTGTAGACAATCTCCGGCATCTACTCTTGCTAGCCATGAAGCCGGGTTTCGGACAGCAGCTGAGTCGAAGAGTGGCCTTTGGTGCCGACACATTACTAGGCCGACATAGGAAACATTCAAATAAAGCCAGCCGGCATATAACAAAAAACTGTAAATAAACAACAAATATACCTCGGAGCTAGTTACCCGGCTTCTTCGGGATGCCGGTATTTCATTCATTAGTCTTGTGCCGGCACAACACGCCGGCATACAAAGGAAAATATGGAAATACATACATTGTGTTGCTCAGGAGTAAAAGGGGCGCAGTAGAGCTATGTTCCATGGCCTCTTGGTTTCTTCTCCGGACCTGTCCGCCTTATTCTTCTTGGGGTCCTGCGCATCTATAAGATAATAGGCATCATTGTGCAGAGCTCTGCTCACAATGAATGGCCCCTCCCATGGAGGAGTTAACTTATGCCGGCCTTCTGTTCCTTGCTTTAGCCGGAGTACTAGATCTCCCTCTTGAAATCTCCTTGGATTTACCTTCTGCGCATGATAGCGTCTGAGGTTCTGCTGATATACTGCTGTTCTTGACAGAGTTATTTCCCTTGCTTCCTCTAGCAGATCAACATCATTTTCTCTGGCTTCTTTAGCCTCTTCCTCAGTATATAGCACTATTCTTGGTGCATCATGTATTACATCTGTTGGAAGCACAGCTTCTGCTCCATACACCAGGAAAAATGGTGTGTAGCCTGTTGATCTATTCGGAGTTGTTCTTAAACTCCACAGCACTGCTGGCAGCTCATCTAGCCAACATCCCGGAGTTTTCTCCAGGGGCTCTATCAGCCGGGGTTTTATGCCGGATAATACTAGCCCATTCGATCTCTCTACTTGGCCATTGGCACAAGGGTGGGCAACCGACGCAACGTCCAGCCGGATTCCCACTTCCTCACAAAATCTGGCAAATGGCCCTTGGGCAAAGTTTGACCCATTGTCAGTGATGATGCTATGAGGAACACCATATCTCAAGATTATATCCTTTAAGAATTTCACTGCTGTGTGACCATCACACTTGCTTATGGGCTTCACTTCAATCCACTTGGTGAACTTGTCCACCATGACCAGGATATGGGTCATTTTCCCTCTGGCCGGCTTAAAAGCCCCGACCATATCCAGGCCCCAAACAGCAAAGGGCCAGGTTATTGGGATAGTTTTCAGGGCAGATGCCGGCTGATGAATCTGGTGGGCATATCTTTGACACCCATTACATTTCCGGACCAAGTTTTCTGCCTCTTGCAGTGTCGTTGGCCAATAGAAGCCATGCCGGAATACCTTTGCCACCAATGCCCTGGACGAAGCATGGTGACCACACTCCCCCTGGTGAATTTCCCGGAGCATCTCCAGACCCTCCGCAGATTCGACACATCTCTGCAATACTCCGGTGGTACTTCTCTTGTATATTTCTTTGTTGATGATGGTATACGCTTTGGATCTCCTTATAACCCGGCGGGCCTCGGTTTCATCCGCCGGCACTTGACCATCCACCATGAAGTTCATGATAGGACGTGCCCATGAGGGCACTTCCCTGACAGTGAACACTGCCTGATCTATTTCCATCATTTTGACCGACACATAATCGATCTCCATGGGCTGCGAAGTCCCCGAGACTAAAGAATCAGTCCCCGGGTATGCCGGAGCAGTCCCCGGGTATACCGGCACAACCTCTTGGCACATTTTACCCTTGCCTTTAGTTTTGCTCCGGAATACTGTACTAACAGCATATGCCGGCGCCCCCTTGCTCTTCCTCCACAGCTGCAACTTGTGCTGCCCCATACCGGTGATCCGGCCTTTCATCTCTTCTCTTGTTCCGGTTATCAGTGCGATAATATTGCCCTGATCTCCCGGCATTGCTGGTGTTCCCCTGGGTTTGCCCCTGTCCTTGTGAATCGAGACTGGGCTGCATGGGATCTCCCAGAGCATAACTATCAGCGATCTTGATTGTTTCGGCCAGCGTGGCCGGCATTTGCCTCTGAAGCTTTTGCCACAGCATGGTGCCATGCCGGCACCCATGAGCGAACCACATGATGGCCTGCTGCTCATTGATTCCTTCGCAGGAATTGCGCAACATGCACCACCTGGTCAGATAGTCACGGTCAGTCTCATTCACTCCTTGCCGGCAGTTAGCCAGCTGCTGCGGACGGTTGGGCCTCTTGTATGTACTGGTAAAGTTCGACACAAACTGCTCTTCGAAATCAATCCAGCCGTTGATACTCCCGGCCGGCAAATTATTCAGCCATATCCTGGCTGGACCTTCCAACATCTGCGGCACATATCGTACCGCCCATCTGAGGTTTCCTCCGGCGATGTTCACCGCTGTGGAGTAATCCTCCAACCAATCTTCCGGCTTCGTACTGCCATTATATGTCCTCGCGCCACGCGCGAGCTGGAAGAAGTAAGGCACCGGCTCCCCCATAATCCGGGGTCCGAAACACATAGGGCCCGGAGCTCCTTGTCTCTCCACCAACTCTGATTGGTGGATCTTGTCCAGCTTGAAACGTGCATCATTGGCTTCCAAGGACCGAGGTCCAAGCCGGGATGCTATTGGGCCTGCGATCATCTGCTGCTGCTGCTCCGGCTGATGCTGCTCACTATGCCGGCCTTGCTGGTGCTGCTGCTGATATCCCGCCCTGGCAAGGGCGGAATTGCCGTCATCCTCTCGATGTCCCGGATGGCCTGCACCCTGCTGCTGCGCTGCACCTCCGGCGCCCTGTTGCTGACGCCGGGCTGCACTGTTACTCCGGCCACCACCGGCCGCGCCTGCTTCATGCCCGGCCGGCACACTCTGGCCGGGCTTCTTGCTGCCGACATACTTGTCAGCTTGGCCGACATTCTTCTGCACCATTGCCTGCTTTCCGGCGACAGCCGGATCGTACACCTGGATCTGCTTGTCCCGACGGCCAGAGGTCACACTTCCGGCACGCCGGGCGCTAGGATGCGGGGACGAGGCTTGGCCCCTCGACCTCGCGCCGGCACCTCCCGCCGACACAATGTACTGAGATGCCCCGGCACCCGGGTTTGCCTTCTTAAAGGCCTCCTGCTGCTTTGTAGCTTCAGACAAAAGTTGGTTAAGCCGGGCTTGCTGCTCACGCAGTGCTTCGCCGGATAAACAAGATAAATCCTTAGCTACCTCGGCCGCCGCTCTAAGGTTCTTTACTGGCGAACTATAGACTACCTTAGGCACAGTACTAGTTGCGGTATGACTCTTATCTCTAGCATCTTTTCCTATCTCAGCATTAAGATTTCTGCCTCTAGTTCTAACCTCTTCTATCCGGCTAGGCCGGATTACTACAGGAGTAAAACCATGGGCTGCCTCATACTCACGGAGTTGCCGGTTAAACCGTTCGCGCTCCTGGTTCATGGCCAGGGCCTCGTCGACGAGGGCCTGACGAGATCCCTCCAGGACCTCCCTTGTCTGCTCCGGATCAACGCCGAATCGCACCGGCTCGAGAAGCCGGTCGATGATGGGAAGAAGAACCTCGCCCCTAGCCGGCACACCGGAAGTGCCGGCCAGGTTCTCCGCACGCTCCAACGGAGGACGCGCCGACCTCTTGACCTTCGGCGGCTCCGGAGGAGAAGCTCCGGCCGCTGCTGCTTTGCCGGCATCTTCCGCCGGCGGCACGGATGTGCCGGCCATCATCACCTCAGCCGGCTCTACTGAGCGAGCGCTACGCCCAGCGTGAGCCAGCCGTTGTGACGGAGGATCCGACGCCACCAGCACCTCCTTCCTGCAAATTCTCTCAGTCCCCACGTACACCTCGTGGGAACCGAAAGACATAATCCGGCCATCCCTGGGGAACGGCCGGCCACCGAGACAACCGGCGTTGTCACTGACGAAACTGAGCGAGCCTAGCCTCTGGACGAGGCCAGAGACCACGCGCACTCCCGAAGCTGCTATCACAGACCCCGTCCGAATGAACACTCCGCCCAGCATATCGATCTGCCCCACGGAGGGGCGCCAAATGTCGTCGTGGTGAAACAACATATGCCATAGGATGGCTTAAATGGGGGCCGAACTAGCTGCTGGAGGATTCGGGAGAGGGGAACGAGCTAAAAAGCACGACAGAAAGAGACACTGATCTACCCAGGTTCGGGGCTCTCGTAAGGAGATAACACCCCTACTCCTGCTCTACTGATTGTATATTTGGGTCGATGTAGTACACAACAATGGTGCTTCCAAGCTCTCTGCTAGAGAAGGAAGATGAACTGCTAAGTGTAGGAACACAGAGTGACCAACCCTTTACCAGGGCTCCCTATGCCACCTTATATAGTGGTGGCCAGGGTTACAACGGTCATACAAGACCACAAGACACGGGCTACACTCCAAACAGGAGCTGGTGACGATGGCAGAGACCCTTGACTTCGCCCCTGATTGCTCTCGATGGGACGCCATATCCCTGTACCTTGTACCTCTTGAACTGTGGCCTTACCTCTGTGCGGTGAGCTCGTACTTGTGCACAGTGAGGGTAGGTAACCTCCACTGTGCACCCTGCCATCTTACTCTGCTACCATGCTTGGATGTTTTCTTCCTTGATTGTAGGGATGTGACACCTTGGTTGACTTAAGTATCCCGGATATGACCGTTGGCCATACCCAGGACATATATGCCGGACCAACGACCTACGAGGGTCGGGTAATCCGGCCTCCCCTGCTCCTGCACAACACACCAAATGGTTAGGCCGGCATATCTAAGTATATGCCGGCACACACATACCAGTATTCCGGCTATACCGGCATATCCAAGTATTAGCCGGGATACACACATATGCCGGCCTGGCCGATGCTCTTATATTCCGGCCAGGCCCTTTCTTGATAACTCGGCATAAGTCAACCATAGACTTTGTGTCTTTCTAGTCTCTTGACCCTACCGGGGGTTATCCCCCCGACAGGTTCTCAATGATACGCATATATTTACAATGACAAGAGCCTTGTTTGGGACTCTAAGTAAAGTAGCATGAGGTTTGGGTACTCGTATTCACGGGACACGAGGTTTTCAACTTATGATTTGTCAAGCATATGCATCATAATTGTTCTCGCATTAACTTTAACTATTCAAGATGCTTATGATGGGGGCAATGAGAGCTCAAAGCCAGTAAGTACCATAATTTTTGAAGGTTATAAAACTTGTAATCACTGCTTCCCTCTGCGAAGGGCCTTTCTTCTCCTTTTATGTTGAGTCATCACCTTCTTTCTTTATGCACCATTAAGAGAGCATAGTTGTCATTCTTAGTATAATGTGCATTGTCCCAAAGTTTTCAATGATTGATTCATATTGTTGGTTTCACTTGTTCTTAAATTATTTGTATCTAGTCGCCCTCTTAAACTTGAAGGTGTCCTATGCATTTATGTTTTGCTCTCTTTGAAGGACAAGCTGAAAACCATTTGTATGTTTTTCCTTATGATTTGAACACACGTTTGACTTTCATTGTTTCATTTTCATGATATTTTGTTTGTGTTCATTTGCATGTTTACAACATGGTTGCTAAGTTCTTATTGTCAAGATTATATCTTCATGCCCATGTTTTAAGTTCTTATGATCCCAGCTCACAAATGCTTACATATATGATCAAGATTGTGTAGGTGCATGTCACCTCAAAAATTATTCTTTTGTTATCACTTACCTACTCGAGGACGAGCAGGAGTTAAGCTTGGGGATGCTTGATACGTCTCAAACATATCTATAATTTTTGATGTTCCATGCTTGTTTTTACACCATTTGCCTAATGTTTCGTTACACTTCGTGGCACTTTTATGCATTTTCCGGAACTAACCTACTAACAAGTCGCCACAGTGCCAGTTCCCTGTTTTCTGCTATTTTTGTGTTTCAGAAGTGATACACAGGAAATATTCTCAGAATTGGACGAAACAAGTTCCTGAAGTCTTATTTTACCCGGAAGCTTCCAGAGATCCGAAGAGGAGTAGGAGGGGGGCACAGGGGCCCCACACACCAGGCTGGCGCAGCCAGGGCCTGGGCCGCGCCAGCCAGGTGTGAGGCCACCTGGCCCCACCTCTGACATCGCCCCTTCGCCTATAAAGACCCCCCGACGGAAAAAACCTAAGTACCCGATCACTTTTCCAGAACACATCGCGATCCGCCGCCGCCATCGACCCGAAGATCGGGAGGGTCTAGAAGCTCTTCTTGGCACCCTGCCGGAGAGGGGAATCGCCACCGGAGGTCTTCTTCATCGCCATGCTTGCCTCCGGAGTGATGAGTGAGTAGTCTACCTTGGACTATGGGTCCATAGCAGTAACTAGATGGTTGTCTTCTCCACCATGTGCTTCATGTTTAGATCTCATGAGCTGCCCTACATGATTGAGATCACCGTTATGTAATTCTACATGTTTGGTTTGTTGGGATCCGATGAATATTGGTGTTATGATTGAGTTGCTGTACTAAAATATATCTTTTGTTATCTCTATGTTGTTTATGATCTTGCATGCTCTCCGTTGTTAGTAGCTATCTTGGCCGATTAGTTGCTAGTGACCCCAAGAGGGGGTATTTATGCTCGATAGTGGGTTCATGCCTCTATTTAACCTGGGGGAGTGACAGAAACCTCTAAGGTTGTAGATGTGTTGTTGCTACTAGGGAGAAAACAACATTCATATGCTCAAGGGCATATGCTTTGTTTACATTACACACTTTGCTTAATGCAATTATCTGTTGTTCGCAACTTAATACTCATGGGGTGTTCGGACGATATCCCCGTGAGTGGATTATTAGTCATAGATACAGTTGGATGGCGGTCTATGTATTTTGTTGTAATGCCCAGAGTAAATCTCATAGTGATCTTCTTGACATATCACGTTATCTTTATTCTATCAATTGCCCAACTGTAATTTGTTTACCCAGCATGTGTTATTTATCTTATGGAGAGACACCACTAGTGAACTGTGGACCCCGGTCCTATTTCCATCATATTGCTATCACCTGTTTACTTTACTCGCATACTCTAGTGTTTTCCACTCGATACGCTCATAACCTTTATTTCAAGCAAACCGGTGAGATTGAGAACCTCATCGCAAGTTGGGAACAAAGTATTTGGTTGTGTGTGTGCAGGTTCCACGTTGCAGATAGCAAGCAAAGCTTGGACGAGGCTCCATATATAAATGGTCCGAAGCTGTCACAAACTAGCAAGCATCACCTTCAGTCGCCTGTCTCTCCTCTCCAAGAACGATAAACCTTGGTTTCTTAACTGAGGGAAAATTAGCTGCTATACTCATCATACCTTCCTCTTGGGGTTCCCAACGGGCTAGTCATTCACCACGCATCAAGCTCTTTTTCTGGCGCCGTTGCTGGGGAACAAAGAAGAATAATCTTCCTCGTCAACTAGGCACCACTGACCAATTTTCGCATAACACTGGTAAGAGTTTAATTTGAAGAGAAAATAAAAGCAAGTCAAATTTACTTGGAATAGCAAATTGCTAGTAGGTATGTATGGTGGACACTTTGAAAAACTTGGTTTTTAAGGAGTTGGATGCACGAGTAGAGCTCATACTCAGTACAAGGCGAGGGCTAGCAAAAGACTGGGAGCGACCAACTAAGAGAGCAATAATGGCCATAATCATGCAAAGCGACAAAGCGACATTAAAAGAAGCATAAGATGGCATCAAAAGTCAAAAACTAAATGATCATAGAGGCTATTGGCAACTTTGTATAAGTCTAACATGTGTGAGCATGCGCCAAGTCAACCCAAATAAAGCATCAAGGAGAAAACCAAAATAATGCTTCCAAACGATAAAAACAACGCATGATTTTTTCAAAGGCTCATTAAGCAATCTCAGTTATTTGAGACAAGTCATGCTATAGCAAAACCACTAAGCATACTATCAAAAAGACATCAAGCATGGCATGAAAAAGCCTAAGCCGCAGTCTACACAAGCTCCTTCTTGTACCACTTTTTTGCATAAAGCTTTTTCTCTTTTCCAACACCATTTGAACTTTTTATAAACACCTCTTTTGATGAATACCAATAAAGATCAGAGGCAAAAATACACCTTGATAAACAAATATAAGAAGATCTGAACACAAATCAAGGCAAAAATTGAAAGCCAAACGCAGTTCTAGAAAAAGAGAACACTCGTTGAAACGAATAAAGTGAAAAACGGAGTGTTCTTGGCAAATGAAAACGAGTACATCTCCTCCGAAAGAAATTTGTTGGGGTCCAACCATTTATTGCAGCATACAAAACAAACTAATAAAGAAAACTAAATAAACTGACGCTCCAAGAAAAACGCATAGTGCATGAAGCAATAAAAATATAGTGTCTTGAAAGGTGACCTGATTTTTGCCGATGAAGAAGGGGTGCCTCGGGGGCATCCCCAAGCTTTGACGCTTGTACTTCTTGGATATTTCTTGGGGTGATGCATGGGCATCCCCAAGCTTGAGCTTTTGTCCATTCTTCAACTCATCTCATCATTCTCCAATCCCTACACTTGAAAACTTCCTTCATATAAAACTAAATACAAATCTATTAGTAACATTAGTGTAGGCATAACATATAATCAACCTCTTTTAATTCAGGTTTCAACCCAAAACCACCACATATAAAGCATATACTACTGTAGCAAATTCTCTAAAAGTTCCGTGATCAAAATAACTCGCAAAGAAAGTGATTAAGTGACAAACACAAATATTGGCAGAAATCTGTCAAAACAGAACAGCTGACAAAGGTCGAATTTTTAAGGGGTTTTCTGTTGCTCAAATCAAAAAGTGTTCAGCTAATGAAAGTTTGGATATAACCTGGGGCATATGCACAAGAAATCGCAGGTCCAAAAGATATACAGAGAATTTATACGAATTTTTACGGTGCAGCACCGAAAACAGTTTCAGGACAGCAACATCCCCAAATCTTTACCTCACCCAAATTAGAGTCTTCTCTTGGCACAACAATGAAATAAACAAGATAAGGAGCGGTCATTACAGTAGTAATGACTTCCAAGACTCAAATAAAAGAAAAAGTACTGAAAATAAAACATTGGGTTATCTCCCAAGAGTGCTTTTCTTTAACGCCTTTGAGCTAGGCGCAGAAAATTGCGAATCAAGTAACATCAAGAGATGAAGTAATTATGAAAGAAGCATCGGGATCCACAATAGGAGTCTTTTCAACAATGAAAGGAATTATGTCCAAATGAGTTTTTGAAGATCCTTTATGATCACGCTTTGGTACACTACTTTCATCGAAAGGATTTTCAGGACAAATCCAACTAGAATTATTTTCCCAAACATCATGTATTCCTGAAAGTTTATAAGGTATTGGCACTCTAAAATCTTCATTGGGTGTGCCAATAACCGTTACAGGTGATCCAAGCTTATTGAATTTCTTAAAAACTTTTCTAGCCTCATTGGGAACATCTTTAAATTCTAAGCGCATAGTTTCCAAAATGAAAGCTTTCTTTTCAGGATCTTCAATTTCATGAAGCTTAAGGAACATGTATTGCAAAAAGGGATTAAGATTAGCAAACCTAGCTTCTAACATGTGAACTAAATAAGTGGAAGCAACTTCATAACTAGGAGCCAGCTCAACCGAGGATTTTTCCTCAACTTCTTTATGCATACTAATGTGATTAAAGAACTCCTCAATGTTATCTTTTCCAATAATTGAACCACTACCTACTGAGAGGTCCTCCAGAACGTACTTAGGGAACAACATGATGAACCAAAGTAAAGAAATAACAACTACCAAGGATTCTAATTTTTTTTGGGTTTTTGATAAAAAACGATGCAAGTAAAAATAAATAAAGTAAAGCAAAACAAATAACAAAGTAAAGGATGTGTGTGCGAAAAAATCCTCTCGCAGAAGTCTTCTACTTCCTCCTCGGCAATGGCGCCAGAAAAATAGCTTGATGCGTGGTAAATGACCAGCCCGTTGGGAACCCCAAGAGGAAGGTGTGATGAATATAGCAGCAAGGTTTTTCCCTCAGTTAAGAAACCACGGTTTAATCATTCTTGGAGAGGAGAGACAAACGACTGAAGGTGATGCGGACTGGCTTAATAGCACTCCAACAAGGGCGCCGTTTACGATACTTGTTGACTCGTCTTCGGCCAGTAGCAACGCGGAACCTGCACACAACACAACCAAATACTTTGTTCCCAACTTGCGATGAGGTTGTCAATCTCACCGGTTTGCTTGAAACAAAGGGTATGAGCGTATCGAGTGGAAAACAGTGATAATAGTATGCGAGTAAAGTAAACAGTGCGAGTAAAGTAAACAGGTGATAGCAATATGATGGAAATAGGACCGGGGTCTACAGTTCACTAGTGGTGTCTCTCCATAAGATAAATAACACATGCTAGGTAAACAAATTACAGTTGGGCAATTGATAGAATAAAGATAAACATGATATGTCAAGAAGATCACTATGCGATTTACTCTGGGCATTACAACAAAATACGTAGACCGTCATCCAACTGCATCTATGACTAATAATCCACTCACGGGGATATCGTCCGAACAACCCATGAGTATTAAGTTGCGAACAACAGATAATTGCATTAAGCAAAGTGTGTAATGTAAACAAAGCATATGCCCTTGAGCATATGAATGTTGTTTTCTCCCTAGTAGCAACAGCACATCTACAACCTTAGGGGTTTCTATCACTCCCCCAGATTAAATAGAGACATGAACCCACTATCGAGCATAAATACCCCCTCTTGGAGTCACTAGCAACTACTCGGCCAAGATAGCTACTAACAACAGAGAGCATGCAAGATCATAAACAACATAGAGATAACATAAGATATATTTCAGTATAGCAACTCAATCATAACACCAATATTCATAAGATCCCAACAAACCAAATATGTAGAATTACATAATGGTGATCTCAATCATGTAGGGCAGCTCATGAGATGTAAACTTGAAGCACATGGTGGAGGAGACAACCATCTAGCTACTGCTATGGACCCATAGTCCAGGGTAGACTACTCACTCATCGCTCCGGAGGCAAGCATGGCGATGAAGAAGACCTCCGATGGCGATTCCCCTCTCCGGCAGGTTGCTGGGAAGAGCTTCTGGACCCTCCCGATCTCAGGTCAACGACGGCGGCGGATCGCGATGTGTTTCTGGAAAATTGATCGGGTACTTAGGTTTTTCCCGTCGGGGGGTCTTTATAGGCGAAGGGGCAGCGTTAGGAGTGGACCCAGGCGGCCTCACACATAGGGGGCACGGCCAGGGGCCAGGCCGCGCTGCCCTGGTGTGAGGGTGGCCTGTGGCCCCTCTCCTTCTCCTCTTTGGATCTCTGGAAGCTTCCGGGAAAAATAAGACTTCAGGAACTTGTTTCGTCCAATTCCGAGAATATTTCCTGTGTAGCTTTTCTAAAACACAAAAATAGCAGAAAACAGGGAACTGGCACTGTGGCGACTTGTTAATAGGTTAGTTCCGGAAAATGCATAAAAGTGCCACGAAGTGTAACGAAACATTAGGCAAATGGTGTAAAAACAAGCATGGAGCATCAAAAATTATAGATACGTTGGAGACGTATCACTTACCTTCACGATATATTTCAATCATGGCATTCAAGTTTTGTCGCGATGACGCAACTCGAGAATCATATGTCGCAGCCTTGTTTGACTATTGGAATGCACAAAATACTCGAGTTGTTCTTTCAGACTCTCATAAATAGCTCCCGATGGGAGTAATCGATTTTTATCTTGTCGGCAATGAAGTCGAAGTTTGTTGTCGACAAGAGGTAGTTGATTTCTCCTATATTATTTCTTCTTCTTATGTCTGTCGACTTCTTTCTTAACACTGCCTTTTCATCGGGTGCACTGCCAGCGCTCCCGATGGGAGTAGCCCCCGAGGCTATAGCCAAAAAAAATTCGGGTATAGGCTCAAAATATAATATTGTCACCTAATAATTTGCCTCTTGTAATAGTCTTGGCACAATTGTGCTTTAAATATTCTTCCTGATCTTTCTGGCGTTATGAGCCCCCGAGTCTATGATGAGGTGCAGTTTGCTCCTTGACGTACTTCTATATTTTATTCGTCAGTGCTGCATTTTCCTCCTATGTGTCCTGTCCTTGATATGCTGCTGCTGTCTTATCTTCTGCCTGTGGTTAGGTATAAAAAGCCCGTAGATGTACTTGGACCTTTTCTCTGTGGAGGCCCATTAAAGTTTACTTATAAATAAAGCATGTTGGCGAGGGTAAAAACCCTAATTCTTTCGTTACTATCTTCCTCCACTGCATCATCTTCATCTTCCTCATCTCATCTAGGGTTCTTTCTCCCAGCACCTGTCTCCATGGCCGATGATGGTGGATTGCATCTGAACATCGGTGCACAGGTGGAAAAGCGGGGTCGCAGCTATCCTCACGGCAGTAAGAATAAGTCTAAGGACCCTGCTGTGGTGGCCTCATCATCCGTTCCTGCGAAGCGGCGCCCTGGCCGCCCTGTGGGAAGTAAGAACAAGCCCAGAGTTTCTACTGCTGCACCAAGTCTGAGCGCTCCGCCACATAATGCTTCTCCTCCTCCTCCGCCCAAGATATATTCCTTCTTCTGCATCGCCGGTGCTCAATGCCGCGAGATTCAGCGGGTGCCGCTGAAGTTTACCAAGTTCATGGATGGGCGAGAGCTGCGGGAAGCAGTTCTTCGCGAACACTCTGGAGGAGGGACTCCCTATGAAGTGGAGGTCTGGTACGATGGAGACGGCGAGATGTACTTCAAGGGTGGCTGGTCTCAGTTTGCAGAAGACCATGACCTCCATCAAGGTTTCTTCATGATCTTCGACTACCACTTCAGTACGTCGAAGTTTGATGTGAAGATCTACGACGGTACTCAGTGCCAGAAGGAGTACAAAGCTGAAGTGCACTTTCAGTAGATACTCCTTTTATGTAATCTCTTGTTCTGGTTATCCTTTTGCGTGTTCTGTGTAATAAGTACTTGTGATGAATTTTATTTTGTGCCACCTCTATTAATAGACCATGGGAACGTATCGTCGTTCCGAGTTATACTTTTGACTTATTATCGGGTTGCCTTTGAACTGTGCTTAATTTTTGTCGAATATTGGGTTGCGAACAACCTTGAAATATTTCCTAAATAATCGTGGATACCTAATCTCAATAATTTGTTTATCTTATTTCATATGACTCGAGGGTCGGAGCCAACGGGTGGAAAAATAGTAAGATGCTCATACATATTGTCGAGTTGACCCAAAGAACCCGACCTGTGGCCTCATGTTCTGGGTTCAGAGGGTCATGACTCGAAAGTTCATGTCGCCATACTCCTTCTACACATAGAACCGCCATAGTTGCTCTGCATTCCACGGGTTGCTCTCATCTTTCCCTATTTTCTTGTCTTGTAGTTGATAAGCTCCTCCTGGTATTACTTTTGTCACAATGTATGGTCCCACCCATGGGGACTCTAATTTGCCGTGACTGTCCTGCTTGAGTCGTAAGACTAGATCTCCTACCACGAAAGATCATGGACGAACTCGACTGCTATGATAGTTTCGTAGGTTTTGCTGATATTGCATGGCTCTGGCGAGTGCTACATCTCTTGCTTCGTCAAGTGCATCAACATCGTCTTATAGTGCTTCTGTAGAAGTTGTATCGTCGTAAGCTGCGATTCTTGGGGCTTCATGGGTGATTTCGACTGGAAGCACGGCTTCTGCGCCGTGGACTAGAAAGAATGATGTTTCTTGAGTAGCCGCATTGGGTGTAGTTCTGAGACTCCACAGCACGGAGGGCAGCTCGTCTACCCAAGCGTGTTTGGCTTTATCGAGGGGTGCTAACAGCCTCTTTTTTATTCCATTGCATATTAAGCCATTTGCTTTCTCAACTTGTCCAGTTGTCTTTGGATGCGCTACAGATGCGAATTTCAGTTTAATTCCCATACTTTCACAGTAGCTCTTGAACTCTTTTGATGTGAAGTTTGTCCCATTGTCCGTGATGATGCTGTGTGGTACTCTGAAGCGAAAAACTATAGACTTGATGAAGTTGATTGCGGCTGTGGAATCTTGGGTTGTTACGGGGGCTGCCTCTACCCATTTGGTAAATTTGTCGACTGCCACCAACATGTAGACATGTCCTCCTGGCCAAGATTTGTGCAATTTTCCTACCATATTAGGCCCCATTGCGCAAAAGGCCAGGATAGTGGTATTGGTTGCAATTCTGCTGCTGGTGCATGTGGTCGAGATGCGAAACGTTGACAAGCCTCACATTTTCTGACTATATCTTTCACGTCCTCAATGGCTGTTAACCAGTAGAACCCTGCACAAAAGGCTTTAGCTACAATGGCTCTGCTGCTAGTGTGATGTCTGCATACTCCTGCGTGGATGTCTTTTAATATTTCTTATCCTTCTTGAGGAGTCACGCATCGTTGCAGAACGCCTGTTATGCTTTTCTTGTATAGTTTCCCTTGTATCACGACGAAAGCCTTGGATCGTCGTATTATCCTTCTTTCTTCTACAGTGTCTTCGGGTAGTGCTTTGTTTATCATGTATGCCAAGTATGGCCGCATCCAGGTTTCTTCGATCATCATAACTTCTTCTGGTTCTGATGTGCTTCCTTGGCCAGGCTTGCCAGCCCCCGTGCCTGTTGCTTGGTGCTGGCCTTGTTCTTCTATAGTCGAAGTTTTGTTATTCTTTATTGATCTCTCTATGATTTCTTCCCAAAAGACTCCTGGCGGTATAGGCAAGCATTGGGACCCGATATTTGCTTGATTGTCGGCTTCCTCATTGCTGGCCCTGCTGACGTGCGAAACTTCGCATCCATCGAATGTTCCCTCTAGATAATAGTATAAGTTTATGTATGCTGTCATATTGTCACTGATGGCGTCACACCTGTTCATCACTTGTTGGACGACGAGATTCGAGTCCCCGAATATTTTCAGTCGAGTCGCTCTGCATGCTTTGGCCATTTTCATTCCATGGAGCAGAGCCTCGTATTCGGCTTCATAATTAGAATCTTGAGGAAAACTCATCCTTAAAACATATTTTAACTTGTCGCCTTGTGGTGATATCAGGACTCCTACTCCTGCGCCTTGGACTCTTTTTGATCCATCAAAGTACATTGTCCACACAATTGATAGATCCGGCGGTCCTGTGTTTTGTAACTCTAGCCACTATGCTGTGAAATCCGATAGAACTTATGATTTGATCACCTTTCGCTTTTCATACGTGATGTCCAGGGGTGATAATTTGATTCCCCATAAGGAGACACGTCCTGTTGCTGAAGGGTTATTCAATATGTTGGATAGTGGTGCTTCGTTAACCACTATAATTTGGTGCACCGCGAAATATTGTCGTAGCTTTCGTGCTGTTGTGAATACACTGTATGCAAGTTTTTGGTAGTGCGGGTACCTCTGTTTTGTTGGAGATAGTACTTCACTGACGAAATATACTGGTCTCTGGACTCCATAAGCTTTCCCTTCTTCGCTTCTTTCGACTAATAATACTGTACTCACCACTTGATGTGTTTCTGCAATATATATTAGTAGCGGCTCCTTTTCATTTGGTGCGACCAACACCGGTGGTGTGGAAAGCACTTTTTTCAATTGTGCGAAAGCTGTATCTGCTTCTTCTATCCACTCGAATTTGTCGTCTGATTTTTTCATGAGTGCATAGAAAGGAAGTGATTTTTCTCCTAATCGTGCAACGAATCGACTTAGTGCCGCGACGCACCCTGCGAGCTTCTGTACGTCATGCAGTTTTGTTCGTTTCCCAATTGTTAGTATTGCTTGGATCTTCTCTGGGTTTGCTTCTATTCCCCTTGCTGATACTAGGAATCCTAGTAGTTGTCCTGCTGACACGCCAAAAGAACATTTTGTCGGGTTAAGCTTGAGCTTGTATCTGTTTAGGTTGTCGAAGGTTTCTGCCAAATCGCTGATCAAGGACTCTTCTTTTCTTGTGGTGATGACCACATCATCGATATAGACTTGAATGTTGCATCCTATTTGACTTTCGAGGCAGTTTTGCATCATCCGTTGGTAGGTTGCTCCTGCGTTTTTTAAGCTGAACGGCATGACTTGATAGCAGAACACGCCGTATGGTGTGATAAAAGCTGTTTTTTCCTCGTCTTCTTTCTTTAGCTTGATCTGGTTATAACCAGAATATGCGTCCAGGAAGGAAAGCCTTGTGCACCCCACTGTTGAATCTATTATATGATCAATGCGAGGTAGAGGGAAGGGATCTTTTGGATAGTGCTTGTTGAGAGACGTGTAGTCGACACATACTCTTTGTACGTCTGTGTTTTTCTTGGGGACAATGACTGGATTGGACACCCAAGTCGATGCTTTGATTTCTCGGATGAATCCTGCATTTTCTAGCCTGTGCAGCTCGGATGCTATAGCTTTCCTTTTGGGTTCGTCAAATCATCATAGCGGTTGCTTGACTGGCTTTGCTTTAGGATCCACATTTAGTGCGTGCTCGACAAGTTCCCTGGGAACCCCTGGCATGTCTGAAGGACACCAGGCGAAGATTTCTCAGCGCTCACGCCTCGACGAGCACGCTTTCCTATGCAGGATCCAAGTTTACTGCTATAGAGGTAGTTCTGGTCCGTAGGGTGGACCTGGATTTTTCTTTGAGTCTTGGGTTGCATCGAAAGCCTGATCTGGCAGGGATCGCCCAACGTCGGGTAGCACGTTGTGGTCAGTTTCGCCCTTCAGCCTTGCGTATTCCGCTGTCATGCCGAAGGTTTGCGCCAGCCTGTTGAATTCTTTGTCACAAGTGTGGGATACTTTGAAGCTGCCTTGTACTGTTATTGTTCCTTTGGGTCCTGGGATTTTGAGCATGAGATATGCGTAGTGAGGTACTGCCATGAACTTTGCAAATGCTGGGCGCCCCTGGATTGTGTCGTGGGGATGACTTAGGGGGCGCACCACGAGTCGGGCAATATGACCGGCTGGCGTCCCAGGAGTCCCCATGGCTTCAGCACGAGAAGACCGGCTCCGCCCGAAGGGCCGGCTGCGCCAACATCCGGCTGATGACTCCACCAAGGAGAACTAGAGCCGGGCGATGAAGACAAAGCTTCCCAACGGTTGTCTGGCCGAAAGTAGGTCGGCCCCGATAGGAGCGACAGAGGCCAAGGACGGAATGACGCCCGCCACGACCGGCCTCGGCCAATAAGAGATCGAAGACCCTTCCACACGATGGGATCCGAGGCAAAAGAGAAGAGATATGCCCTCCAGATGCCGGCCCAGGGGAAAGGCACTTTATAAAGTGCCTTTGCCAGAGTAGGGCCGGAGGATCACGCCAAGGACGCCGCCGCCGAGGAGCCGGCAGCCGGCCGAATCGTTACCTAACCTGTAACCAGGCCTCCGCCTATATAAGGGGGCCTGGACCCTTAGCATAGGGGAGATCGGATCTTCTTCTTCCTTCTCTAGCCCGAACAGCTCGAGGAGCACTGTAATCAATACTATCCAATCAATACGAAGCAGGCAGGAAGTAGGGGTTTACCTCCAACCGAAAGGGCCCTGAACCTGGGTAAACCGAGGTGTTTCTATTGGCACGATCCCGAGCCGGACCCATCGTCACCATCGTCGAGCCCCTCCGATAAGCCTCCCCATGGCTACTGTCTCTAAATTCCCATGACAGTTGGCGCCCACCGTGGGGCAAAGCGCGGTGGCGAGCGGAGTCAACTTCCGGCCGGGACCCACCAGCGAGAAGGTCACCTCCGGCCTCGTCTGGAGGTTTGGCACCTTTGACTGCGTCGATGACAACTTGGCCTACTTCAAGAGCGGCCTCGGTGACAACGGCTCCTTCCTTGACGTCGGCAGCCACCGCTTCTATGTCGCCAAGCCCTTCTCGGAGGAGGTAACCGATGTGCTTGACCCCCTCTGTGACGCAGACTCCAAAGACGGCGAAAGCAATGACTTTTGCAGCATGGTCGAAGTGCTGGCCCTGGGGGAGGACGGTGACGGTGGCCCATCGCGCTCCGCGCGCCCGCTGCTCGAATGCTCACCTCCACCGGAACACGGCCTTCCACCCCCAGAGCGGGACGTGTTGGATGCGGCCATCACGGACCTGCGCGCCCCGCTCGACATCTCTGCGGATCCGGTCAAGGTCTCCGAGTATCTGGAGCGGACGCGCCTCAACCTCCTCAAGGAAGCGGTCGACGTCGACGACACACGTCGGCGTGTCCTCTCCACGATCAACGAGTACAACGTCGCCCACGGCTTCACCCCGACTGGAGACGGCCCAAGCCGGGCGGGACAAGTTCGTCAACGAGGCCGCGAGCTGGGCGCGGAGCTGAACCAGGTGGCGCCCTCAGCGAAGCTACCTCCGATCATCAATAAGCCGACCTACAGCACGCCCACGAAGAACCTCCGCGCTGCGCGCTACATCACCTCTGAACTGGACGGACTGCAAGGCGAGGACTTGCGGGAGAAGCAAGCTCGGATCCAGGAACTCCTGAACGCTACCGATCTACAGCAGCAGGCAATGGAGCCGCGCGGAGAGGCGAGCGGCACACGATACGAGAACCACATCATCGTGGCCGGCCAGAACAAGTCGCAGGGACAAGCTTCGTCGCCCAACCATGGCCCGGCGGAGCACAGCCGGAGCAACTGAGCTCCTGGCAAAAGCGGTGGAAATCACCGCACCCAGCCCTCTGGCCACCACAACTAGCAGCCTCGAGACCCGGCTGCGGTCACCAGCAAGCCGCGTCACCTTCCTCGGGCAGATGCGGTGGAGCCGGCGCACGGCAAGTCTGCGGCGCCAGCCTAGCCGGTTCAGGGAGCCGGCCAAGGCGCTCAAGGTCATCAGCCAGCTCGCTCACACGTGAGCCAGAGGATCGGGGAACGCGTCAACCCGCCAAAGGATGACGCACGGCATCGGCTCAACCTGCTGGCGGATTCCAAGTTCGACGAGGAGGAATCCTCAGCGGGGCCAGTCTGCTTCGGCCCTCGCATCCGCAATGAGCCCTTCCCAGCCAAGTTTGCGCTCCCGCGTGACATGCCCAAGTACACCGGGGCGGTGAAGCCGGAGGACTGGCTGTCGGACTACGTCACCGCCGTCGACATCGCGGGCGGCAACAAGAGGACAGCGGTGCGCTACGCGCCGCTCATGCTGACAGGATCTGCTCGGACGTGGCTCAACAGCCTGCCGGCTCTGCAGATCAACTCCTGGCATGATTTCAAGAGGCGTTTATCAAGAATTTCACGGGAACCTATAAGCGACCGTCCCGCCCACGACAGCTGGCCCTCTGCAAGCAAGGCCCCGATGAGCCAGATCACGACTACCTCACGAGATGGTCCAAGCTGCGCAACTCATGCGAAGGAGGGGGCGAGGAGCGAGCCATCGGCTACTTCACAGACGGATGCAGAGAAGGAACCCTACTGAAGCACAAGCTCCACAGAGCTGAGCCAAAGTCCATGGCGGACTTCATGGCGATAGCGGACAAGTATGCTTCCGCCGACTCTGCTGCAAAGGTGCAATGCGTTGAGCCAGCGCCAGCCGCAGGCCAATCTCAGCCGGCAGCCGGCCAAGGACGACACCACAACCGTGATCGACACGGCAAAAGGAAAGACGAGCGCCGTGACAACAAGTAGGGCTCTCAGCAAGTGGCTGCTGTTCAAGGAAGCCCGGGGGCTACGGGTGGAAGCCAGAAGTGCAAAGGAGACAAATTCAGCAAGGACAAGTACACCATCGAGGTGATGCTAGATCAACCCTGCAAGTTCCATAGCGTTTCAGGCAAGCCGGCAGCGCATACCACTCGCTAGTGCAGCTTCACCAGGGATCTAGAGCAAGGAAGCCACCAACTTCCTGGACCACCACCGGGCCTGCCAGCTGAAGCGCAGGGAAACAAGAATTGACAACCAGCCAAGGCAGCAGGGGACTATCCCGAGGAAGCAAACGTGGAGCAATATCATGTGTTCACTTCCCAGATGGAGGAGCTAAAGGATGAACCGTGGTTTGGTGTCGAGGTGAATGCAATCGTACAAGTTGGACCTCAGTACATGGATTGGTCTGACGCGTCGATTACCTAGGGACGCGAAGACCACCCGCCACTCATGCCGAGGCCTGGGGGCTACGCGCTGGTCTTGAACCCAGTCGTGTTCTCAGAGACGCATACCTGCCGATTCTCACGTGTACTCATTGATGGAGGCAGCAGCATCAACCTTCTCTACCGCACTTCGATGGAGAAGCTCGGGATCCCAGAGATCCAACTAAAGCCAACCAAGCTCACCTTCCATGGGATCGTGCCCGGGCACTCCTGTACGCCGATGGGAAGGATTGAGTTGGAGGTGCTGTTCGGCGAGAAGGACAATCATCGTCGCGAGCCGATCTGGTTCGAGGTGGTAGACCTCAACAGCCCCTACCACGCGCTGCTTGGTCGACCAGCCTTGGCCAAGTTCATGGCAGTCCCGCACTACGCCTACTTGAAGATGAAGCTCCCAGGCCCTCGCGAGGTGATTACTGTCACTAGATGCTACAAGAAGTCAATAGAGTGCGCAAGAGCCAGCTCCAAGCTGGCGGAGGCCTTGGTCATTGCTGAAGAGAAGTGACAACTGCTGCAGAGGGTGGCGGTAGTCCAGCCGGGCCGCCTGGCATCGGGACTGCCGACTCCACACCTCAAGCCGGCAAGTCTCCCCAAGGAAGTCCCGCCCGAAGTGGGCAAGGAGGCAGAAGCTCTTGTCTCGGGGGCTGGCTCCTCCTCGAGGTAGGGGGAAGCGCTTCGCAGCTTCGCCTGAGACAAGTCCAATATCGCTTAAGACCTTCGGCTAAGCCAAGGCAAAAACCTTGTATCCCGAACAAGTGTCGTTGAATAAAAGAAAGTTGGGTGGCATACGGCCGATCCCTGGAAAGCGTGCTCTAAAGTGCCCTTTACCTTTCTAAAGCGTTATTCACGGGGGCTGGAAACCGGCTCCAAACGGGAGCCGGCAGCCCCAACCAGACGAATCAATCCTCCTGTCAGACGAACAAGTACTACGTGCGGGCCGGACCCTGAGCCCAACCTCCACCCTGCGCCGTGTGGGATGGAGCCGGCAGGTCACCCACCTAGAAAAGTCGCTAAGAGGAAACGCCCGCGACCCGACGAATCGAATCCCTTGTCAGACGAACGAGTACCGTGTGTGAACCGGACCCCGAGCCCAACCTCCAACCCGAGTCGAGGGCGATGGAGCCGGCAGGTCACTCACACTGGAAAATCGCTAAGAGGACAGAACGCGGAGCCATTAACGAGCGCTCACCCAAAAACCACGCGCATTGGTTAATAGTTGTGCGTGGACTGGACCAAGCCAGATCTCTTATACGCCGAAGTACTACTCCTCATCCCGCGGCACGCTCCCACCCTAGACCGGCATTCGGCTGTCGGTCCAAGGGAGACCAGCCGGCACCAGGCTGCCGGTTGGGGGTAGAAGGGCCGAAGGATGGGGAGATAAAGGAAAAAGCTGAAAGGGGTCAGGTCAAATCCGGTTCATAAACAACTAGAAACTAATACGTGGGGAATTCAGGGTGAAACATCATCGGTACACACGAACGAAATGTTGTTGGGCACGACATGAGTTTAGCATACATAAAAACAAATAAGAAAATCCTGACACGGTCAGGGGGCGCTTGGCGAGCCAGCCGGCTCCAGCGGAGTAGCGTCGCCAGTTCGAGATGCCAAGACGAAGTCATCGCCACCGGGGGATGGTGGAATGGAGTGACCAGCGAGATCCTCGGGGGCTTTTTGAGGCTCTTCCGCAGAGCCGGGCTCCTCAAAGTCCATGCCATCCAAAGATTCGTCACTATCCCCAGCGTCGAAAAGCGCGTCGGTCTCGGCACACTCAGCGATGGCACAGGCGTGTTGGCGGAGCTTGGCTTTGTTGAGGCCTGCTAATCCGCCTTCACGAAGATTCTCCAGCTGGTCTAGGTTGACGCCTGGATACCAGGAGAGCATGAACTCCAGAGCCTGTTCAGCACCGGCTCGAGCCGCGGACTCTTTCCAGATGTCGAGCCGGTTGGACGCGAGAGGGATCCACTGGAGGAGCACCTGGATCTCGCTAGGCACCGCTCTTCCCGGCCACAAGGTTTCGAAGACGGAAACAATGGCTTCGCGGAGATCCCTGCCCAGCTTGGCAACCGGATGAAGTCGGCCTTTGGCCAACGCTACCAACTCCCCTGAGGAAAGCTCGGCCTTGGGATCACTGCTGGGGATGATCTTTTGTTCCGCCCTGTATTCCTTCAGTGCCGCCGCGGCGGCCTCGTTGGAGTCAGGGAAAGCTCATGCGAGGGCAATCAGAGAGTGACAATGCAGCATGAAAGGGCAAGAGCTGAGAAACAGGAAAGGAAGTATACCACAAAGAGCTTCCTCCAGCCCCAGCAGGCCGGACTGAACCTTTCGGTCGCGGGCACGCCAAATGCCGATCTCCCTGTCATAACGCTCACTGTCAAGCCTCCGGAGAGTCTCCAGCTCATCGATTTGGGCGCCGCGGTTCTTGACTTCGCTCCCCAAGGTCACGCGAAGCTCGTTCACCTTGCTGTCGAACTCTGCGGAGAGGGTTCTCTTCTCTTCGGCCAGCTGATGATGAAACTCCAGCCGCAGCAACGACTCCGCCTCTCAAGCTTTCGCCAGCTCAGTTTCCAACTCCTAAGCCCGGGCGGCCTGGGCTTGCAGACCCTGAAGCTCCTCTGCGTGCTTTCGCTTGAGTGACTCAACAGCGTCGACCGACATCGAGTTGGCCAACTGGGACTCAAGCGAAGCAATGAGCGAGGCGGAATCTAGAAACAGAGATATGAGAGCGGGAAGGACAGCAATAGAGTTTTCGAAGCAAGGGGTCCCGAGCTTACCAGACAGCTTCTCCAGCTCCTTCTTCAAGTCTTGGTACTGAACCTTGCCGGCGCGGTACTTCGCCAGCAGCTTCTGAAAGACGTTGGCTCGAAGCGCGTTCAGCTCCTGCGGAAAGCGGAAAGGCAACGATTCTTAGCGAAATCCATTTTCGAGCTAGCTGTTTCTACAGCTACCTCGAAACTCGGGGGCTAGGATGTATGGCAAGATGGACCACGAAGCCGCAAATCACGTCTCCCAACTAGCAGAAGAAACCGCTGGCTAAAGGCGCAACACTCACATTGGTCGTCCATATAGCATCAAAGAATTGGAAGCCGGCGTTCTGAAGTGATTCCTTGACAACAGTAAATTGCTTGTCCAGCTCCGCCATAGTCGGTTTGCTGCCCTGGACCTTGAGCTTTTCTCCAGCATCGGCACTCGAGGCGGTGTCTGCCCATTCTTGCTGATGTTGGCTGGCAGAGCTTAGACTCCCAATGCTGGACCCAGCCACAGCGACAAGAGCCTTTCCACTGGAGGCGCCCTTGCTCACTACCTCAGGAGCGAGCAAGTCATCACCACGTTCGTTCCTCGCCACTCGAGTGGTGAGGAGCCCTTGCGAAGCTTCGCCAGAGCTGGAGACCAGCCCAAGGAGCAGGGAATCAACAGTCACGCCATCCCTCGTCCCGGCCGCAGGCACCGCAGCCTGCACGCTCGGCACGAGCTCAAGATTGGAAGGAGCCTGGACAGCCGGCACCGGGGCCTTTTCCAGTTCCCCCGCCGCGGTCTCGCACGCACTTTCTTGATCGGGCGGGTCGGAGGACGTGTGGATGGCGGCGTCGTTCCCTGCCGTGACGTCTTCGGTAGCAGGAGGTGGGGACAGGTCAGCCCCGGCCAGAGCAGTCTCCTTGGCTGGCGTGGAGCCGGCCTCAGGTATGGCAGCCGGGCGGGGAACATCGTCCATGGGCACCTCTGGGCGCGCAGGATCCTCCGCCCTAGCCTCCCTCGCCACGAGCTTCAACCGCGGAGAGCCGTGATCGTCTTCAATGCGGCCCGAGTCGCCGCCAATCTCCTCCCTGCACGCCCTCTTGAGGCAGGAGGGCTCGAGAGCCGGGGTCACGGTTTCCCCGGAAGCGACGGCGGGAGGAGGTTGGGCAGCCAAGTCAACAGAAAGGGGCGACCTACAAAAAGGGCGTCCCACAACCAAGTCAATTGGGGCCGCGGCGGTAAAGTGAGGATGAGAAGCAAGGAAGCGGGAAGCTCACTCGGCTATGGCGATAGCTCGCCGTTTGGCCACCTTCTTCATCTTAGGACGACGCAGGTCCCTCGCTACCGACTCCGGTTTCCTGCGCTTCTCAGCCGGCTCGGGGGAGGCCGGCTGTGCTCTTCTCTTGGCGCCAACCGGCTCGCCTCCAGCCCCTTCACGGTCCGCCGGCTCCGGGGCAGCAGGACGTCGCTCTGGAGACTCTGGCAGATCCACGGTCGGGGGGGCCTGAGCTCCGGCAGCGGCAGCGGCGGCTACATGGAGAGCTACGCCCCCGAGGGTGGCAGTTGATCCTGCGTCACCATCGTCATCTTTGGACCAGTCTCTTAGGAGAGAAGGACTGGGGAACTTGCTGGAGTGGTCGAGGGGTTCGCCCGAGTCTACGAGCTCATCGTTTCCTTCATCACCTTGAGTGGCGCTCGAGCTCTCGATGGCGCCCTAGGAGCCAGCATCCTCCGTCTCCTCGGCCTCATCCCAGATGACCTCTTCATTTGACTCCTCTCTGTCGGTGGCAAAGCCGGCTCGTCGTTGGGCGGAATTCTTCGCGGCTTGCAGGGCGAACAGGTTCTGCCCAAGCCAAGTAGACAGAGGTCAGGCGATCGGAATTGCAAAGGGGGGAATGACGAGAGCCAAATCCGGCAAGTTTACCTCAGCAATCGGGTTGACTCGGTCATGAGGCTCCAGGACCCACTCCCACGAGGCTTGAAGCTTGACGTCGACAATACGGTTTACTTTCCGCGCCACCTCCAGTGCCGGCAGCACCCTGGAGGAGTGTCGAGTGGGATCCTTGGCGGATCCCAGGAAGCACATCTTATGCGAGCGGCGTTGGAGCGGCGACACGCGGGCAACCACGAAAGCGAGCAGGAGGTCAGCCGGCTCCAGGCCGCCCTCCGTCTGCATAGTGGAAATCCGCTGAAGAATCTTCTCCATGTCTGGCGAGGGATGAGGAAGAGAAAGACTCCAGCTGTCCCGCGCGGGGCCGTTTGCGTCGAAGGGCGGCAGGTTGGCATGATCTGCGCCCTCCTTCAGATTCTTCACATAAAAGAAGGAGCGCTGCCATTTCTTGCAAGACTCCTTCCCCTTTATGCTCGGGAAGTCCGCGGTCTTGCGCGCATAGAAGGAGGCGGTGCCGCATATCACAGGGATTGTCTCCGCCGTCTGGGTCTTGAAGTAGATCAGCCGACGGAACAGCTCGACATTGGGCCAGATGCCCAGGTACGCCTCGCAAAGGGTCACAAACGCGGCCAACGTCATCATCGCATTCGCCCCGATGTGGTGCGGTTGCAGATGGAAATGATCCAGGAACTGGCGCATGAAGCTACTGGCGGGCAGCGCAAACCCCCGGGGGAAATGGTTGTAGAAGACTACCACCTCCCCGGGCTTCAGAGCGGGGATGCGCTCGCTACCAGCAGGGCGGCAGCCCACGAGATCCGCGGGCGGAAGCACCCGACCCCGGCGCAGTAGCTCGATCTGTCTCTCCTTCACCCAAGAGCCTTCCCAGGATCCCTTCGGCAAAGCAGGCGGATCAACATCCTTCCCAGAGGCTGCCCCCTTCCCTTTGGGCCGGAATGCTTTGGGAACCATCCGGGTGCGGATCTGGATGAGCGGAATGGTGGCGGAGCGGACGAGAAGCCCTAATCCAGTGGGGACGAAGCTAGGAAGCGGAGGATTCTAGGTGGAGCAAATGCAGAAGGAAGAAGAGAAGCGGGCGACCGATGCTCTGTTTCAGGAACGGTCCCTGGTTTAAAAGTGAGGGGGCGGGTCAGTTGCTTATTTCAGCCACGATGAGTCGGCAACTGACCCCTTTCGTCATGAACCACGATCGCGTAAAGATCGGGCAACCGCCGTGGTTGCCGCAAAAGATCGTGGGCCGGGGCCGATTGGACGTGACGTGATGGCGCGCGGACAAGTGGTGCCTCGGTCCAGCCCCTGAGGGAGCAAGTCCCAAGGAGCCAGACAGCAGCGGACGGCCGCGTGGTGGTCGCCAGCCGGATCGATTTCCGAACCGGCTCGTCCCGAGATAGCAGGTAACACTCCGCAAGACTTGACCTTGAGGCCAACCGCTTCCGAATCAAATAAAGAATCCTGGGACTTTGACGAAAGCAAGCAAGACTTCGGCGAGAAGAGGAACCCGCCGAAGCCCCATGCTAGCCCATGAGACTTCGCCAGTTTCGGGGGCTAGTGTCATGGGAATGACTTAGGGGGCGCACCACGGGCCGGGCAATATGACCGGCTGGCGTCCCAGGAGTCCCCACGGCTTCAGCACGAGAAGACCGGCTCCGCCCGAAGGGCCGGTTGCGCCAGCATCCGGCTGACGACTCCACCGAGGAGAACTGGAGCCGGGCGATGAAGACAAAGCTTCCCAACGGTTGTCTGGCCGAAAGTAGGTCGGCCCCGACAGGAGCGACAGAGGCCAAGGATGGAATGACGCCCGCCACGACCGGCCTCAGCCAATGAGAGATCGAAGACCCTTCCACACGACGGGATCTGAGGCAAAAGAGAAGAGATATGCCCTCCAGATGCCGGCCCAGGGGAAAGGCACTTTATAAAGTGCCTTTGCAGGGCAGGGCCAGAGGATCACGCCAAGGACGTCGCCACCGAGGAGCCGGCAGCCGGCCTATATAAGGGGGCCTGGACCCTTAGCATAGGGGAGATCGGATCTTCTTCTTCCTCCTCTAGCCCGAACAGCTCGAGGAGCACTATAATCGATACTATCCAATCAATACGAAGCAGGTAGGAAGTAGGGGTTTACCTCCAACCGGGAGGGCCCTGAACCTGGGTAAACCGAGGTGTCTCTGTTGGCACGATCCCGAGCCGGACCCATCGTCACCATCATCGAGCCCCTCCGATAAGCCTCCCCATGGCTACTGTCTCTAAATTCCCATGACAGATTGCATGATACTGTGAAGGCCAGTCCATGACTTCAAACTCTAACTTTTCTCTACGATAATTGTTGCTATTGCCGAAGCAAACGTCGAGTTCTATTTTCCCGAGGGGGTAATTTGCGCCTCCTGGTACTATTCCGTGGAAGGAACAATCTGTTGGCTTTAGACTTTCCAGTGAGATGCACATTGCCTTCAAAGTTCTTGCGTATATTAGGTTTATGCCGCTTCCTGCGTCCATGAATACTCTCCCGACATCATATCCCCCTATTTGCGCCTTTAGCACCATCGGTGCGTGCCCTGGCCTGGGCACTTTCCTCGGGTGGTCTGCTCTGCTGAACCTGACTGGTTGATCGGACCATCTCAGGTACTCTATAGTAGCTGGTGGTGACGATATTGCTAGATTTATTTGTCTGGATATTCTCTTCCGCTCTTTCTTGGATTTTGGCACCGATTGGATCATTGCAGATATATATACTTTTGACTCCAGATGTTTTGCTAGACGTTGTACTTGGTATCCCTGACTCGTACTCTTTCCTCCCTATCGTGCTCCTTGGT
Source organism: Dactylis glomerata (assembly GCA_007115705.1). NCBI lineage: Eukaryota > Viridiplantae > Streptophyta > Magnoliopsida > Poales > Poaceae > Dactylis > Dactylis glomerata. The sequence goes on from QXEO01000758.1 coordinate 912,416, forward strand.
TCGAGTCCATGGCACTTTGCAACCTCAGGAAGGCTCTGCAATCCTTCATCTGGTGGTTAGAAACTCTCTTCCCATCTAGGTACGCATAATGGATGCGACAAGGTCCATAGAGCATGTCCTCCGCCGACGGGCCGGAGTACTTTGGCTTTTCTACTCCACGATTACCTCTTGCCTAAAACTCCCTGCTTTCATAGCCTTTCTCGTCCCTTCTTTCATATCCCATGGTGTCGGGGATATAACCCCGGGTATACCAAAGTAGCCTAGTCTATATGACTTATATATGTTGTATGAGTGATTTATATGTACAGGAATATTGAAAAGCATGTAAGCAACAAGCTTGGGCCGGATTATATCTCCTTGGGCTGGAACTCAGCTGTACCGGCCAGAATATAATGGCCCAGGCCGGATTATAGCCGAGCCAGGCCGGATTAAGCCATTTCCCGGCTGGGCCGGTCGCCAGCGTGCCGGCTGGGCCTTTGGCCCCGCGCCCCGGCCTCCCTCCTCATCCCGGGCGGGTCGGCTTCCTCCCCCGGCTAGGCCCCGCGGTCTTCTTTCCCGGCGTGGGCCGACGCGGTTTCCAGTCCCGGCTAGGCCCCTGCGATCTTCCCCGGTCCGCTCCCCGGCTGGGTCGCCAGGCCGGCTACCCCGGCTAGGCCTCCATGCCGCCAGCCCGGGCCGCTGCTTCCCCCAGGCCGGGATCTACCCCAAGTCAGCGCATGGGCCAGGCCGTGGCTTCCATATGCCGGCTAGGCTGCTTCGGAGCAGTAATCCAGCCGGGCCAGGCCGGGAATAAGTCACCAGGCCGGATTACCACTTTCCTAGCCGACTTAGCCCTATTCTGGATGAGATAATTCTTCTCCGGGACACTCCCTTCATCCAGCATCGACTCCACTGCTTGGTGCCAGTCCTGGGATGCCTCTGGGTTCGGACTGGCACATCCTTGATCATCATATGCTGGTTTTGGGACGCCCTTGGCTCAAACCAGCATACTCCTCTCTTCTAGTCAGTCTTATCCTCAGGAGGAGGACAAGACTGATGACATGGTGATCCTGAAGACAGACGCTAGAAGACGAAGACCAAGTACTCCAAGTACAGACATCGATGGGACTAGCCCATGACCATGACGCAGTGCACAGTACCGAGGACGGTACCGTGCTGATGCAGGCTACAGTGCTGACAAGACCCCAGTAGTCAACTCAGCTACAGTGTGTGCATAGTGTATTGTGGGGCATCCCTTGTCCCCTGGGCTCCCTATATAAGGGCACCAGGGGGAACGATCACCCCAGCCTCCAGAGGAGGCTCACTCCTTTCTCGCTCCATGAGAGCTCTCCTTCTTGAGTAGCACTAGCTCTTTAGCTCCTGCCCAGTGCAGCCTTAGATAGGCAGGTGAACAGCTCAAGGAGCACCATTGTAGCTCTCATGTGAAGCTCATATAGATCAGACATGCAGGAGTAGGGGTGTTACCTCCTCACGAGGGCCCCGGACCTGGGTAGCTCGATGTGTTAGCAGTGAGTTCTGTGCCCGGTTTCTACCGTGCCTTCCCTCTCCCGGATCCACCAGCGTACAGTCGGCCCCCATTTAAGCCATCCCATGGCATATGTTGTTTCACCACGACGACATTTGGCGCCCACCGTGGGGCAGATCAAGGCGCGGGTAGGAGTACATCCGGACGGGATCTTCTTCATCTGCTCGGGGGCTCGACATCAGCATCGCCTCCGAGCACTGCAGGTCTTCTTCAACCTCCCGGGCTGACCTCAACTCGCCCGGGCCGACATACGGCTGTCCCGGATCTACTTCGGCATATCCGGGCCGGCACTCGGCCTCCTCTGGCCGGTATATATATCCTGGCCGACATATTTTATATCCTGGCCGGCATATATATATCCTGGCCGGCATATTTTATATCCTGGCCGGCATATTTTATATCCTGGCCGACATATATATCCTGGCCGGCATATTTTATATCCTCACCGGCATATTTTATATCCTGGCCGGCATATTTTATGTCCTGGCCAGCATATTTTATGTCCCGGTCGGCATATCTTATGGTCATCGTGCCAGGGACCGTTCCGTCTCGAGCATCTGCAGGTAAGTATTTATAGTGAGCAGGGTCGCACTTCTTTTTAGTCGGTTTAGGCATGAGCCTAGCCAGCCACCATTATATCTCTATTTCAGTATATATGCTAGCACGCATGCTTCTCAGTAAGTCTCGTGTATGTCTATTTATATGCCAAATCGCCACATATGCCTGCTGCAAATAGTATCCTTAGTATCAGTTTGTATGTCTGCAGTCTTATACAAAGTATTATCTGGGCATGTTATATGCCGGTTTTGTATGCCAATAGTAGCATGTCAAATTTTATGACTTAGAGGATATCTCATATCTTAGAATTAGACCTAGTACTGTAAGTAAGTTGCTATGTCAAATTCTATGTCTTTGCATATGCCAATCTTTATATCTGCTATAGAGTTATAATCAGTATGCCAGCTAACATATCAAGTTCAGTATCTACTTATATGCCAAATGCTATGAGCACCACCTTGCATAGAGACCACTGTTGCTATTTGCTGTGTTAAGTAAAGTATCTATTTTGACCATATGCTATATGTTATATGCCGGCTGTCATATGCCAAGGCTCATATGCCGGTTTGTATATGTTGAGTACCATATGCTAGCTAGCTACAGTGAGTTTGCTATCATACCAGTCTATTTGCCTATCTTAGTACCAGTTTATGCATGCTCTATCACAGATCTCACATGCCAGTTATAGTATACTTGCATCTATATGCCGGCACATGAATGCCAAATATCTGTTGTGAGTTGCCAAGTTAGCTTGTATGCCAATCTAGGTTATTTTATGTCAAACTGCTATATCTCAGTCTATATGCCAAGTGCTTTATTTCAAGAGTTATATGCCAAATGCTATGGGCTATATGCCAAACTCCATATGCTAGATTGAAATATGCCAAATGCTATGACCATTGCTATGTCTTTTAGTATGACTACAGAACAGGTTGGATATTTCGTTATATATATATCTATTATCCGGCTATAACTCTCCATATTGCCGTTACAGAGAAGAAATTACTGTTATATCACCATGGCTTCAGTTTATATTTCAGCTCTCAGGTATATCAATTTGTTAGCACATCAGGTTATTAAGTGATATCTTAAGTAACGTGTATTTCAGTATGCCGGCATATCATGGCAAAGAGCAAAATTTCAGTATGCCAGCATATCATGGCAAAAAGCAAAATTTCAGTATGACAGCATATCATGGCAAAGAGCAAAATTTCAGTATACCGGCATATCCTGGCATGAGCAAAATTTCAGTATGCCAACATATCATGGCATCAACCAAAATCCCCAATCACCGTTTATTTCGGTTCGCCAGCATATCAAGGCATCTATCGATAACTCATATCGCCATTTATTTCGGCATGCCAGCATATCACGGCATTCTATAATCCCTTGAGTTATCGCCAACTCTGGCTCAGTAATATATCGAGACATTGATCTCAAAGCTAACAAGTATCATATCTCTTATCATATCCGGTCTAACAGAGTATCCCGGTTTAGCATATTAACATAACATGTCATTTTGCATACTAACAAGTGCCCAGTGATGGCACAACCCAAGAGGCATATCACTGTACCGGCATTGTCAAAGCAGACAATGTCGATGAGACATAGCCTGAGAGGCAAAGTGTCGATATAAAGCCCAAGAGGCAAAAGTAGCCCAAGAGGCAAAGTAGCCCAAGAGGCAAAAGTAGCCCAAGAGGCAGAGTAGCCCAAGAGGCAAATAGCTCAAGAGATAAAGTATCGATATGGCCAAAGAAGGCAAAGCAGTATTCCGGCATTATCGAAGCAGATGATGTCGATGAGACATAGCCTAAGAGGCAAAGTGTCGATATAGCCAAAGAGGGCACAATAGTATTTTGAGATAGCCCGCGAAGGCTAGCATATCATATATATGAGTTCATGTCAATCAGGACATTTCCCATGATGGCATGAGATAGAATTGGCCTGTGCAGGCCAGTGTATTATTTTTATGAGCATACGAGTTTGGGACTTTGGTATATTTCTTGTTGAAGCCTGTGCGCGACTCTACGAGTCCCCCACAGCCTCGGGGGCTAATGTCGGGGATATAACCCCGGGTATACCAAAGTAGCCTAGTCTATATGACTTATATATGTTGTATGAGTGATTTATATGTACAGGAATATTGAAAAGCATGTAAGCAACAAGCTTGGGCCGGATTATATCTCCTTGGGCCGGAACTCAGCTGTACCGGCCGGAATATAATGGCCCAGGCCGGATTATAGCTGAGCCAGGCCGGATTAAGCCATTTCCCGGCTGGGCCGGTCGCTAGCGTGACGGCTGGGCCTTTGGCCCCGCGCCCTGGCCTCCCTCCTCATCCCGGGCGGGCCGACTTCCTCCCCCGGCTAGGCCCCGCGGTCTTCTTTCCCGGCGTGGGCCAACGCGGTTTCTAGTCCCGGCTGGGCCGGAGCCTATCCGGCTGGGCCCCCTGCGATCTTCCCCGGTCCGCTCCCCGGCTGGGCCGCCAGGCCGGCTGCCCCGACTGGGCCTCCATGCCGCCAGCCCGGGCCGCTGCTTCCCCCAGGCCGGGATCTCCCCAAGTCAGCGCATGGGCCAGGCCGTGGCTTCCATATGCCGGCTGGGCTGCTTCGGAGCAGTAATCCGGCCGGGCCAGGCTGGGAATAAGTCACCAGGCTGGATTACCACTTTCCTAGCCGACTTAGCCCTATTCTGGACGAGATTTATCTTCTCCGGGACACTCCCTTCATCTGGCATCGACTCCACTGCTTGGTGCCAGTCCTGGGATGCCTCTGGGCTCGGACTGGCACATCCTTCATCATCATATGCTAGTTTTGGGACGCCCTTGGCTCAAACCAGCATACTCCTCTCTTCTAGTCAGTCTTATCCTCAGGAGGAGGATAAGACTGATGACATGGTGATCCTGAAGACAGACGCTAGAAGACGAAGACCAAGTACTCCAAGTACAGACATCGATGGGACTAGCCCATGACCATGACGCAGTGCACAGTACCGAGGACGGTACCGTGCTGATGCAGGCTACAGTGCTGACAAGACCCCAGTAGTCAACTCAGCTACAGTGTGTGCATAGTGTATTGTGGGGCATCCCTTGTCCCCTGGGCTCCCTATATAAGGGGCACCAGGGGGAACGATCACCCCAGCCTCCAGAGGAGGCTCACTCCTTTCTCGCTCCATGAGAGCTCTCCTTCTTGAGTAGCACTAGCTCTTTAGCTCCTGCCCAGTGCAGCCTTAGATAGGCAGATGAACAGCTCAAGGAGCACCATTGTAGCTCTCATGTGAAGCTCATATAGATCAGACATGCAGGAGTAGGGGTGTTACCTCCTCACGAGGGCCCCGAACCTGGGTAGCTCGATGTGTTAGCAGTGAGTTCTGTGCCCGGTTTCTACCGTGCCTTCCCTCTCCCGGATCCACCAGTGTACAGTCGGCCCCCATTTAAGCCATCCCATGGCATATGTTGTTTCACCACGACGACACGTGGCTATTTGATTTCTCCTTGCGTGGCTATCTCCATTGCGGTATCTTCGCCTTTCCCTGCTCGCTCTATCGACTTCTGGTGAACGTCCCCGTTTATTGTTATATGCGTCCTCTCCATCGGTGAATCTGTTGGCTACTTCCATTAATTCCGATACTGTCCTAGGCTTTGTTCTCCCTACCTCTTCCACGAGGTCCAAACGATGAAGGCCAGCCGAAAAAAGCATCTATTGCCCGCTCGTCGAAGACGTCTTCTGCAGAATTTTTTATTACACTCCACCGTTGTATATAAGAGCGCAGAGTTTTGTCTTTCCTCTGTACACATGACTTGATTTCTTCCAGTGACATTGGGCGTTTGTATGTTGAGCGAAAATTTCTTGGAAATTGGCTCTCTAGTTCTCCCCAACTCCCGATGGAATCGTTGGGTAGAGTATTCTGAAGGGTTTCGCAGCATAGTAAATCAAAAAAATTCCTACGGATGCAAACAAGAAAGCCAAGATCTAATCTAGGAGATGTAATCAATGAGAGATAGATGAGATCTTCATACCCTTGAAGAAATCGCACAGCGGAAACGTTCAACAGAATGTGGATGATGTAGTCGTACTAGCCGTCTCCTCCTCGCGATCCGATCTGATCCAACGCCGCAAGTGGCGACGCCTCCGAGAGATGCACACGTACAGCGCACCAACGACTCCGCCTTCCCGGTCCAGCGAGATATGGTGGAGTGGTAGATGGGATCGACAACACGATGGTGTGGTGTCTATGGTGGAGAGTATGCGCCGATAGGGCTTCGCCTGTTTGCGTGGTGGAAGAAAAACGAGAAAAAGAGGCTTCAGAAAGCGGGCAGCAGCTTCGCGCAAATTAGGTCACCCCTCAAACCGCCGCGACCTAGTCCTTTTATAGACACTGTTACTTGTAACAGAGGCTAGGTCGAACTGTCACGGTAACTTTTGCGCGTAGGCATGCAACGCGAGCAGCGCCGCCAGCAACTACGATCGATTAGATCGATCGTCCTGTCCTGCGCAGGGTAGATCGCTGCCTCATGCAGCCAGCCCAAACCGGCCAAAAAGCCCAGCCGGCCTCCCAGGCCCATGGCCAGCCTCAAGCCAGGCCCGGCTGATGGCGCGGTGATGAATAGTGCCAGAGAACTTGTTGGCGTGTAATTGATGAAGTAAATGACCGACCAATTGGAAACCCCAAGAGCAAGGTGTCATGAATATAGCAGCAAGTTTTTCCCTCAGTAAGAAACCAAGGTAGTCAATCCAGTAGGAGGACGAAATACGACTGAAGGTGATGCCCGCTAGCTTCGCGACAGCTTCGGACAATTTATAGGGCGCCTCGTCCAAGCTTTGCTTTGCGAGCGGCAACGTGAAACCTGCACACAACACAACCAAATACTTTGTTCCCAACTTACGATGAGGTTGTCAATCTCATCGGTTTGCTTGAAACAAAGGGTATGAGCATATCGAGTGGAAAACAATAGTAGTATGCGAGTAAAGTAAACAGTGCGAGTAAAGTAAACAGGTGATAGCAATATAAAGGAAATAGGACCGGGGTCCATAGTTCACTAGTGGTTTCTCTCCATAAGATAAAATAATACATGCTGGGTAAACAAATTACAGTTGGGCAATTGATAGAATAAAGACAACGTGCATGTTGAGAGGATCACTATGAGATTTACTCTGGGCATTACAACAAGATACATAGACCGCCATCCAACTACATCTATGACTAATAATCCACTTGTGGCGAATCAATCCGAGAACTCCACAAGTATTAAGTTGCGAACAACAGATAACTGCATTAAGCAAAGTGTGTAATGTAAACAAAGCATATGCCCTCGAGCATATGAATGTTGTTTTCCCCCTAGTAGCAACAGCACATCTACAACCTTAGAGGTTTCTGTCACTCCCCAGATTAAATAGAGGCATGAACCCACTATCGAGCATAAGTACCCCCTCTTGGAGTCACTAGCAACTACTTGGCCAAGATAGCTACTAACAACGGAGAGCATGCAAGATCATAAACAACATAGAGATAACTTAAGATAAAATTCAGTACATCAACTCAATCATAACACCAATATTCATCGGATCCCAACAAACACAACATGTAGAATTACATAACGGTGATCTCGATCATGTAAGGCAGCTCACGAGATCTAAACATGAAGCACATGTTGGAGAAGACAACCATCTAGCTACTGCTATGGACCCATAGTCCAAGGTAGACTACTCACTCATCGCGCCGGAGGCAAGCATGGCGATGAAGAAGACCTCTAGTGGTGATTCCCCTCTCCGGCAGAGTGCCGGGAAGAGCTTCTGGACCCTCCCGATCTTGGGTCGACCACGGTGGTGGATCGCGATGTGTTTCTGGAAAAGTGATCGGGTCTTTAGGTTTTTCCCGTCGGGGGGTCTTTATAGGCGAAGGGGCAGCGTCAGAGGTGGACCAGGGGGCCCACACCACCAGGGGGCGTGGGCCAGCCCTAGGCTGTGCCACCCTATGGTGTGGCCGCCCTCTGGCTCGGCTCCGTCTCCTCTTCGGTCTTCTGGAAGCTCCGTTAAATATCTGGACGACTGGCTTTTATTTCATCCAATTCCGAGAATATTTCCTGTGTAACATTTCTGAAACACAAAAACAACAGAAAATAGGGAACTGGCACTGTGGCATCTCGTTAATAGGTTAGTTCTGGAAAATGCAAAAAAATGCCACGAAGTGTAATGAAACACTAAACAAATGGTGTAAAAACAAGCATGGAGCATCAAAAATTATGGATACGTTGGAGACGTATCACCGGCTTGCACCATCCAGCCAGCGAGCCAGGCGCTCGCTCCTGGTCGCTCGATCGAGCGCCAGGGCGCTGCCCTACTGCTGCGCTGGTTCGGCTGCCCCCCTTTTTTTTCTTCTTCTTTTTTCTTTATTTATTTCTATTAAATAAATAATGCTCAATATTTATTAATTCATATAATTAATAAATACTAATATTTTCCACCCGAAACAATTCCGTAACTTCCAAAACAGTTTCACATATATCTCGAAAACTACCCTAGCGTTGATTTGTGTTAAGTGTGTGACCCTACGGGTTTGAGAATGCATGGACATGATGTCCATCAATAATCAATAGCGGGATCTGGAAATCCATATTGACTCCCACGCACTCAATGATGATCATATCGGATGAACCACGATGTCAGGATTCAAACAATCCCGTATTTGTATTCCCTTCGTCTCGCGATATTTTACTCGCCCGAGATTTGATCATCGGTATCGGCATACCTAGTTCAATCTCGTTCACAACAAGTACTTTACTCGTTCTGTAATCCGATATCACTTTGTGATTAACTCCTTAACCACGTGCTTGCAAGCGATGTTGATATCGATTTTTTTTTGAAAGGGGCGAAAACAGTGGGAGAGGATCCCACTGCGATTTTATTAATGGTGGTGGGGGTAATTACAATATGTACAAGGATTCAAATGAAATCCAAGAGATAAAATAGAAAATAAAAACAGAGAGCCTAAGTAATCTCTTCTAGCCAACTGAAGAATTGCTCTTTATATTTATTCTTTATTCTAAATTTGAGCAATCCTAGTTCCTCATGGAAGATTGCCTTCCAATTATTAAACCTTGGTCTCTGATTGTTGAAGATCTTATTGTTTCTAACTATCCAAATACTCCAGGATGCCAAAATAATAATATCCATGGAGAAAGGTACTTGCATTTTGTCCTTGATGTCTCTGATGGAATCAATGAGTGGAATATTTCTCTGTCTGTTAGGACAAACACTGTCCCAGCAGTTAATTGCAAATGGGCAAGTCTGAAAAAGATGTTCAAGCGTCTCTTCCTCATTGCAACCAGGGAGCTCACAGTTATAACATTGCAGTTGGAAATTCTTCCTTTTCAGCAAGTTTCGTGTGTTGAGTCTGTCCAGTATCAGTAGCCAAAAGAAAAACTTGTGCCTTGCTTGGCAAGAGGTTTTCCATATCGAAGAGAAATGTGGAATAGTGGGCTGGTATCCAATCAAAACTTTGTAGGCCTTTCTCGAGGTGAAAGAAAAATTTCCCCAAATGTACTTCCATCTATCGGAGTTACCCTCTTGAACTCTCTGAAGAGCAACTTCACAGAGATTTTCTAGTTGCTCAAATTCTTGGAATGCTTGTTGAGAAAGAGGCAGATGAAATAGATCTTCTAGGTATTCAGTGTGAATTACTGAGTGTATGGAAAGCTCGGTATTTTTTGCAAAAGTAACCAGATGATTGAATTTTTGATGCAAACATTCATCCTCATGCCACATGTCAGTTCAGAAATATGCTGATTTTCCATCACCCAATACACATTTTCCCATACCCTATCGATTACCGAGTGGGCCCAAAGTATATCTCTCCGACTCAGGAGGGACAAATTCCATCTCGATACATACAACCCAACAAGTACTTTCCGATCACCTGAGAGACACCTTTATGATCACCCTTTCATAGGATGATGTTTGATGACCTCAAAGCTCTCTTCCGATACTAGGGAGTTGCATTATCTCATGGTCTAAGGAACACAATACATGAGATAGGAAAAAGCTTCGCAAAGATGAACACAATGACACGATCTAATTGCCGCGCTTTATTTGGGTCTGTCCATCACATCATTCTCCTAATGACATGATCTCATTATTAATTGACAACTCATGTCTATGGTTAGGAAACCTTAACCATCATTAATCAATGAGCTAGTCCATAGAGGCATACTAGGGACATGGTGTTGTTCATAAACCACACAAGTATTAAAGTTTCCGCTTAATACAATTCTAGCATGGAATATAAACATTATCATGAACAAGAATTATAATAATAACATCTTTATTATTGCCTCTAGGGCATAATTCCAACAGTCTCCCACTTGCACTAGAGTCAATAATCTAGTTTACATCTAGTAACAATCTAACACCCATGGCATTAAGGTGCTAATCATGTTTTGCTTGTGGGAGAGGTTTAGTCAATGGATCTGTGACATTCACATCCATATATACCTTGCAGATCTTTAGATCTCCATCTACAATACAATCGTATCCTAACTGAGATTTAGAATCATCCGGGTCGGTGTCGAAACTAGCGTCGGTGTAACCTTTTACGACGAACTCCTCATCACCTCCATAGACCAAGAACATTTCTTTAGTCTTATTTAAATACTTTAGGATGTTCTTTACGGCTGTCCAGTGTTCCACTCCTAGATCACATTGATATCTGCTCGTCAAACTAAGAGCATTAGACATATCCGGTCTAGTACACAACATGGCATACATGATAGATCCTATAGCCTAGGCATATGGCACATTGCTCATAGTTTCTCTATCTTTTGCCATAGCTGGACACTGAGCCTTGCTCAATATCTTACCTAACAACATGGGCAATGAACCTTTCTTTGCTTTATCCATTCTGAATCTTTTCAGAACTTTGTCTAGGTATGTAGTTTGGCTTAAACCTATTAGGTGTCTTTGTCTATCTCTATAGATTTTGATGCCTAATATATAAGCAGCTTCTCCTAGGTCTTTCATTGAAAAATATTTATTCAAATAACTCTTCACATCGTTAAGCATACCGATATCAATTCCAATAATCAATATGTCATCCACATATAGTACTAAAAATGTCACCGAGCTCCCACTCACTTTCTTGTGGACACAAGCTTCGTAGCTATTTGGAACAAATCCAAAACTCTTGATCACTTGATCAAAACGAAGGTTCAAACTCCGGGATGCTTGCTTCAGTCCATACATGGAACGCTGAAGTTTGCACACCTTATTAGCATCCTTAGGATCGACAAAACCTTCGGGCTGCATCATATACAACTCTTCATCAATGTTGCCATTGACGAACGCAGTCTTGACATCCATCTGCCAAATTTCATAATCATGAAACGCAACAATTGCTAATAAAATCCGAATGGACTTAAACATCGCTACGGGAGAGAAAGTCTCATCGTAGTCAACACCTTGAACTTGCCAAAAACCTTTTGCGACAAGCCGAGCTTTATAGACAGTAACATTACCATCCGCGTCCGTTTTCTTCTTGAAAATCCATTTGCACTCAATGGCCTTACGGTCGCTAGGAGGGTCCACCAAAGTCCATACTTGGTTTTTGCTCATGGATCCCAATTTGGATTTCATGGCCTCTAGCCATTTCTCAGAGTCTGGGCTCATCATTGCTTCCTCATAGTTTGCAGGTTCATTGTTGTCTAACAACATGACGGTTAAGACAGGGTTGCCGTACCATTCAGGAGTGGCACGCGACCTTGTCGACCTGCGAAGTTCAGTAGTAGCATCATTCAAAGTTTCATGATCCTCGTCATTAGCTTCCTCTCCTGTTGGTGCAGGCGGCACCGGAACAACTTTGGGTGTTGTGCTACTCTCCAATTCGAGAGAAGGTTCAGTAACCTCGTCTAGCTCTACCTTCCTCCCACTCACCTCTTTCGAGAGAAACTCCTTCTCAAGAAAGGATCTGTTCTTAGCAACAAACAGTTTGCCTTCGGATCTATGGTAGAAGGTATACCCAATCGTTTCCTTAGGGTATCCTATGAAGACGCATTTCTCCGCTTTGGGTTCGAGCTTGTCCGGCATCAACCTCTTGATGTAAGCTTCGCATCCCCAAACTTCAAGAAACGACAGCTTAGGTTTACCACCAAACCAGAGTTCATACGGTGTCGTCTCAACAGATTTATATGGTTCCCTATTTAAAGTGAATGTAGCGGTTTCTAATGCATAACCCCAAAATGATAACGGCAAATCTATAAGAGACATCATCGATCGCACCATATCTAATAGAGTTCGATTCCGGCGTTCAGACACACCATTGCGCTGTGGTGTTCCAGGTGGCGTGAGTTGCGAAACGATTCCGCTTGCTTTTAAGATGCGTGAGAAAATCATAACTCAAATATTCACCTCCACGATCGGATTGACGAAATTTATTTTCCCCGTTACGATGGTTTTCCACTTTGTTCTGAAATTCTTTGAACTTTTCAAATGTTTCAGATTTATGTTTCATTAAATAGACATACCCATATCTACTTAAGTCATCAGTAAAAGTGAGAAAATAGCGATATCCACCACGTGTCGAAATACTCATTGGTCCTCATACATCGGTATGTATGATTTCCAATAAGTCCGTTGCTCGCTCCATTATTCTAGAGAACGGGGTTTTGGTCATCTTGCCCATGAGGCACGGCTCGCACGTGTCAAACGATTCAAAATCAAGAGACTCCAAAAGTCCATCAGAATAGAGTTTCTTCATGCGTTTTACACCAATATGACCTAGACGGTAGTGCCACAAATAAGTTGGATTATCACTATCTACTTTGCATCTTTTAGCCTCAATGTTATGGATGTGTGTTTCATTGCTTTCGAGATTCAGAAGAAATAAACCATTCACGACAGGTGCATGACCATAAAAGATGTTATTCATATAAATAGAACAACCATTATTCTCTGACTTAAATGAATAACCGTCTTGCAATAAACACGATCCAGATATAATGTTCATGCTCAACGCAGGCACATAATAACACTTATTAAGGTTTAGAACTAATCCCGAAGGTAAAACTAAGGAGAGCGTGCCGACGGCCATCACGTCAACTTTTGATCCATTGCCGACGCGCATCATCACCTCATCCCTTGCTAGCCGCCGTCTATTCCGTAGCTCCTGTTCCGAGTTACAAATATTAGCAACTGAACCAGTATCATATACCCATGCACTACAACGAGCGCTAGTAAGGGAAACATCAATAACATGTATATCAAATATACCTTTAATGGTGCCAGCCTTCTTGTCCGCTAAGGACTTCGGACAGTTGCGCTTCCAGTGACCCTTGTCCTTGCAATAGAAGCACTCAGTGTCCGGCTTAGGTCCAGACTTGAGCTTCTTCTCAGCAGGGGCAACACGCTTGCCGCTGCCTTTCTTGAAGGATCCCTTTGCACCCTTAGCTTTCTTGAAGCTAGTGGTTTTATTGACCATCAACACATGATTATCTTTCTTGATATCCACCTCCACAGCTTTCAGCTTTGCGAAGAGCTCAGTGATCATATCAGTGGAACCAATTTGATTATGAGTAACTACAAAGCCTTTGTAGATAGGAGGGAGTGATTGCAGAACTCTTGTCAATCTTGAGCTCTTCTAAAATCTTGCAGTCCAGTTGCTCAAGGCGTTGAGTGTAGCCCGACATCTTAATGGCGTGCTCACTAACGGAACTCCCTTCCTCCACCTTGCAATTAAAGAACTTCTCAGAGATCTCATATCTCTCAGAACGGGCTTGAGTCTGAAACATGGTTTTCAGTTCCTCAAGAATCTCATAAGGACCATGGTACTTCTCAAAACGATTTTGAAGCTCTGGTTCCATAGAAAATAGCATGGTACTCATAATCACATCATAATCATCTCTGCGAGAATTGAAGTCAGCAAGTTCTTCAGTTTTTGCTGTTGCAGCAGGGGTGTCACCTAGCGCTTCCTCAAGTACATAGGCTTTTTGTCCGCCAGCGAGAATGATTCTCAGATTGCGGAACCAGTTGGTGAAGTTAGACCCATTGTTTTTAAGCTTTTCTTTCTCAGCAAACACGTTGAAGTTGAAGTTGGATTTAGCCATTTGATCTACACAATTTGCAAGTACAGTTTAGACTATGTTCAAGATAATTAGTTCAACTTAATCAGATTACTAGATGAACTCCCACTAAATTCAACATCCCTCAAGTTGTTTAGTGAACACGATCCAAATTCACCACACCTAATCCGATCTTCATGAGAAGAGATGTGGTTTCAATGGTGGACAACGAAGTGTCAATCATATCATTCATATGACTCATGTTTTACCTTTCGGTTTGTGTATTCCGAGGCCATGTCTATACATGCTAGGCTCGTCAAGTCAAACCCAAGTATCTCCGCATGTGCAAAAACTGGCTTGCACCCGTTGTATGTGAACGTAGAGTTTATAGCACCCGATCATCACGAGATGCTTGAACACGATGAACTTTCGCAATGGCGCATATGAGGGGAGAACACAATTTTATCTTGATCTTTAAGTGAGGAATCATCTTATAATGCTACCGTCGTGATCAAAGCATAATAAGATACATAAAAGGATAAACATCACATGCACATAATTTTATGTGACATGGTATAGCCAATCTCCACGCAATGATCTCCATCTTGTGTGCACCGGCATGATCTCCATTAGTCCACCATGATTGCCTCCACCACGAATAGCAACTACAACTATTGCTAACTACTTAGCGATAAAGTAAAGCTATTACATGGCGTATAAGAAGTTGACACGCAGGTCATACACAATTATAAAGACAACCACATGGCTCCTGCCGGTTGTGAACTCATCGACATGCAAGTCGTGAAATATTACAAAACATGATCATCGCATACATCACATATATCACATCACATCTTGTGGCCATACCATATCACAAAACACTCCCTGCAAAAACAAGTTAGACATCTCTACTTTGTTATTGCATGTTTTACGTGGCTTACGGGAGTAACAAGTTAAGAATGATTCTTACCTACGAAAAGCCATAACGGTGATATTATGGTTGCTAACATCAGTTGTAAATCTCATGACTACTATAGTGAGAGAAACTGGCATCCACCAGCCGCATGTGTGGAACAAGCCACACATCAAGTGCGGAGCCAGTCTCGCGAACGAGGTCGCGTAAAGTTGGCCTGGACCACTTCGATCTCACTATGCTGCGCCATAAGAAATACACAACAAAGAGGTTTGCAATAGAAAACACCAACGCCCGCAACAAGCTTGTTGCGTTCTACTCGTGAAACACATCTACGCATAGATCTAGCTCTGATACCACTGAAGGGTTTCGCAGCATAGTAAATCAAAAAAATTCCTACGGACGCAAACAAGAAAGCCAAGATCTAATCTAGGAGATGTAATCAACGAGAGATAGATGAGATCTTCATACCCTTGAAAAAATCGCACAGCGGAAACATTCAACAGAATATGGATGATGTAGTCGTACTAGCCGTCTCCTCCTCGCGATCCGATCCGATCCAACGCCACAAGTGGTGACGCCTCTGAGAGATGCACACGTACAGCGCACCAACGACTCCACCTTCCCGGTCCAGCGAGATATGGTGGAGTGGTAGATGGGATCGACAACACGACGGTGTGGTGTCTATGGTGGAGAGTATGCATCGATAGGGCTTCGCATGTTTGCGTGGTGGAAGAAAAACGAGAAAAAGAGGCTTCAGAAAGCGGGCAGCAGCTTCGCGCAAATTAGGTCACCCCTCAAACCGCCGCGACCTAGTCCTTTTATAGACACTGTTACTTGTAACAGAGGCTAGGTTGAACTGTCATGGTGACTTTTGCGCGTAGGCCACGCAACGCGAGCAGCGCCGCTAGCAACTACGATCGATCAGATCGATCGTCCTGTCCTGCGCGGGGTAGATCGCTGCCTCATGCAGCCGGCCCAAACCGGCCAAAAAGCCCAGCCGGCCTCCCAGGCCCGTGGCCAGCCTCAAGCCAGGCCCGACCTGCACCAGCCAAGCGCTCGCCCCGCCAAATCCTATACACCGCCCGTTGCGGCGCGGTGTTAGGCTCCGCATAGTCCGTTTGCCTTCTCCTTCTTAACAGGCCAGGCCCAGTAGTCGCGAATTTTTCATTTTCATTTTTTTCTTTTCTGTTTCTTTTCTCCTTTTCTGTTTCTTTTTTGTTTCTTTTTATTTTTTAATTTAATTTACTTTGAATTCTAAAATTTAAAATAAGTTCAGGTTTTAAAATTTGTTCAAATTTGCAATTTTGTTCAGATTTTAAAATTAGTTCATACTTTAAATTTGTTCAGGTTTCAAATCTGATTTGGATTTTGAAAAAAAACATATTTCAAATTTGTTTGGGTTTTTATTTTTTGTTTGGATTTTGATTTTGTTAATTTTGAAATTGTTCAAATTTTGAATTTGTTCAAATTCGAATTTGTTTGGATTTTGAATTTTTGTTCAAATTTCAAATTTGTTTGGATTTTGAATTTTGTTCAGATTTCAAATTCGTTTTGATTTTGAATTTTTGTTCAGATTTTTAAAAATTGTTTTGGATTTTGATTTTTGTTCAGATTTCAAATTTGTTTGGATTTTGAATTTTTGTTCAGAATTTGAATTTGTTTAATTTCAAAATTATTCAAATTTCGAATTTGTTTAGATTTTGCATTTGTTAGAATTTGTATTTGTTTATATTTGGAATTTTTTTCTAATTTCAAATTTGTTTGAATTTTTGTTAGATTAAAAAAAAATATTCAGATTTAAAAAGAAAAAGAAAAGGAAAAAGAAAAAGAAAAAAAGTAAAAGCGCTTATGGGCCGGCCCATTTGGAAGGAGCCTGCGTGCGGCGCTCGCTTCCGCACCGCAGAAGGCGGAGGCGACGAGCGCCCCTCGCCCCTGGTCGCTCGATCGAGCGCCAGGGCGCTGCCCTGCTGCTGCGCTGGTTCGGCTGCCCCCTTTTTTTTCTTTATTTATTTCTGATAAATAAATAATGCTCAATATTTATTAATTCATATAATAAATAAATACTAATATTTTCCACCCAGAACAATTCCGTAACTTCCGAAATAGTTTCACATATATCCCGAAAACTACCCTAGCGTTGATTTGCGTTAAGTGTGTGACCCTATGGGTTCGAGAATGTGCGGGCATGATCTCCATCAATAATCAATAGCAGGATCTGGAAATCCATATTGACTCCCACGCACTCAACGATGATCATATCAGATGAACCACGATGTCAGGATTCAAGCAATCTCGTATTTGTATTCCCTTCGTCTCGCGATATTTTACTCGGTATCGGCATACCAAGTTCAATTTCGTTCACAGCAAGTACTTTACTCGTTCCGTAATCCGATATCACTTTGTGATTAACTCCTTAACCACATGCTTGCAAGCGATGTTGATATCGATTAACGAGTGGGCCCAAAGTATATCTCTCCGACTCGGGAGGGACAAATTCCATCTCGATACATACAATCCAATAAGTACTTTCTAATCACCTGAGACACACCTTTATGATCACCCTTTCAGAGGATGACGTTTGATGACCTCAGAGCTCTCTTCCGATACTAGGGAGTTGCATTATCTCATGGTCTAAGGAACACAATACATGACATAGGAAAAAGCTTCGCAAAGATGAACACAATGACACGATCTGATTGTTACGCTTTTTTGGGTCTGTCCATCACATCATTCTCCTAATGACATGATCTCATTATTAATTGACAACTCATCCACCTGACGACTCGCTTGTTTCATTTTGTGAAGGCTGGCGCTTGAGTCCTTCCTTTCGCTTCTCCTTTTGATATGTCGCTTTTTTCTCTAGAAGATGTTTCCTTAGCTTTTTTTCTACTAACCCGAGGCTTCGTATTGCGGCTTGATGCATATGCTCCCGCGGATCTCCAGGCTTTGGTTGCATAGTTAGTGGGTACGCCTGTTGACGAGGTTCTAACTCGGCAATGCCCATGTTTAGGCCTTTCGATTCATGGAGCGTATGTGGGCGCTTGGCGGATTCAACGGCTTCAGACAGAAACAGGACGCACACGAGGATTTACCCAGGTTCGCCCCCCAGAGGGTAAAGACCTACATCCTGCTTGTCTGATCTTGTATTGCTGGTATAGTTAGAGCTGTTACAATGGTGCGCAGATGCAATCTGGCGGAGGTGGAAGGAGATGGCGCGGCTAGCCTATGCATGGGGTCTATGCGAGATCAGGTGTCTATGCGAGACTGTATTGTAGCCTATGCGAGTTCGCCCATCTAGGGGGTGCCCTTGGTGGCTTTATATATGCAGCCAGTTAGGGTTTACAAGTATTTCTTGCCTTCTACTCCAAGTCGAAGTGTTGGGCCTTGCGGGCTTCGTGTATCCTTCGAGCGGGCTTCTTCCTTGGCAGGAACCAGGTAGGCAAATATCAAGGACAGAGGGGTCATACCCTCGTCACCTGTGTTGCTACCAACGCTGCTTCTGGTGTTTCTTGCACAAAGTCCTCTTGATCATCTGATGGGTGTGCGCTTACACTTTTTGTGTGGCTTTCTTCTCTTGTCCATGTTGTTCTCCTCCTGCTATGCTTCGGGTCTTTGCGCCTTTCTATGCTGGACTCTGATGCATCACTGTATTCATCCCAATATCATCCACTTGATACATTGTTGTTTTCTTGGCTTCTCATAAACATGTCTTTTTCCTCCCTCAACTTCTTTCTGCGTTGGTGCAGTGCGTATTGATACCCCATCAGAACTTCTCTTCTTGAATCGGCGGGTACTTCCGTGCCGTGATTAATGGCTGACATGATGATTCTCCACTCCCCGGTGGAGACGTGGATTTTCTCCTTCTCCTTTTTGCCGTTGCTCCTTGGTTTGTCGACTTGCATGTTGACTTCTTCATTGCCTGCGTGATTATTCTCTTCTGCTGCTTTAGTGATAATGACGCATAACTGGTGTATGCTTTTGGAGATGCCACTACTTCCGGTGGCAAAATCCCTTTGACTGTCGTGTGACTTATCCACTGTTACTCCCATGTCGGGTTCTCCCCGAGTTCCGTCAAATTCCTCAAGTTTCTTTTGCATATTTTCTGTTGCTGCGAGACTGACCGGCGAGTTTATCTCGCTGGAAGAGCCGACAGATGATCCAGACATTGCGATTGTCTTGGTTTTGCTTGCCGACGGACGCAATTTTACTGGATCCAAAAGACGAGTCGAACCCGAAGGTCCGACGTAGAAGCTCAGACTTCCGATCGTCAACTCCATCTCTTGATTTTTGTTGACTTCTGGATTGTTGTTCGCTAAAAGCGAAAAAGCCATCGAATGCATGACTCCAACACCCAAAGTCCCCATGGTCAGCACCAATTGACAAGGGTTAACTCGACAAATGTCAAATATGAAGGACTTAGGATCGGGGGAATAGGGCATCAGATGAACTCGAAGGTGAAATCAGTCAAACAAGGTGTGTATCGAACGTAAACGTAGGTGTAAACTTGGCTTGCTTTCAATCTGTCCCGCACCATCCTCTCCTGGCCCCTATATATAGGTGGCTAGGTCTCAAGGATCGGGAGGGGTCCGATACATATTACAACACCGGTATACGATATGAACTCATATTTCGTCTAGGATTACACTTGGGCCTAGCTTAACGGGCCTCAGGGGTACCCAAGTAACGGGCTCTATTATCTATACCCTTGTCACTATCTCTTCGCCGAACTAGTGCACCTATACATCTGACAAGTTTGTTGGGTATGTTGGGGACACAAGAGACTTCTTGTATCGTAATTGCAGGGTTGCTTGAGAGGGATACCTTTGAACTCTTCCTCCCTGAGTTCGACAATGCCCATGTTTAGGGCTTTCAATTCATGGAGCGTATGTGGGCGCTTGGCGGATTCGATGGCTTCAGACAGAAACATGGGTACACACGAATTTACCCAGGTTCGGCCCCCCAGAGGGTAAAAACCTACATCCTGCTTGTCTGATCTTGTATTGCTTGTATAATTGGAGTTGTTACAATGGTGCGCAGATGGGATCTGGCTATGGTCGAAAAAGATATGGCGTGTGCTAGCCTGTGCATGGGATCTATGCGAGATCAGATTCTATGCGAGATTCTAGATCTATGCGATATTGTAGATCTATGCGAGGTTCTAGATCTATGCGATATTGTAGATCTATGCAAGATTAGATTGTCCAGGCGATGCCCTTAGTGGCTTTATATATCCAGCCAGTTAGGGTTTACAAGTAGTTTTTGCCTTCTACTCCAAGTCGAAGTGCTAGGCCTTGCGGGCTTCATGCATTCTTCAAGTGGGATTCTTTCTGGGCTGGAACCAGATAGACCAAAGATGAGGACCCGAGGGGTCATTTCCTCATCAACGGTTAATTGTGGTATAACTTTGATGCTTGTATCTTTGATATTTCTACTTCTAGTCTTCTCTTGAACTTCAGAGGTGCCTTGGCATTTATGTTTTGCTCCACAAATAAAGGCAAGCGAGATACCACTCTTTCATATCTTATTATGAGCATTACAATCTTGTAACTTCTTATGTTTCATGTTGCTTGTTATTAATGTGTTGGTACTCTTTCATAGCTTGCATGACTATGAGATAACATTAGTTGCATACTTCTTATTATGAATTGCTTAAGTACATGATCATATAGTGATAATATATACATCTTATGAAGCAAATGTGTTTGTGAAAGTTTCTTTTATCGCACTCAGTTGTTAACTGAATTGCTTGAGGACAAGAAATAAGCTAAGCTTGGGAGGAGTTGATACGTCCAAAACGTATCTACTTTTGCTGTTGTTTCTCCTCTAATTTGTGTGTTTTGAATACAAATAACATGGACTAACGCTGTTTTCAGCAGAATTGCCCTGGTGTCTTGTTTTTGTGCAGAAATCCAACTTTCATGACAAATCCTAGAAAATACAGCAAATTCCTATTTTACCAGAAGACACACGGAGCCAGAATACGAGACGGAGGGGGCCACAAGGGGCCCACACCACCTGGTGGCACGGGCCAGGCCAGGACGCGCCAGGGGGTGGTATGGCCGCCCCAGGCGTCTCCTCGACCCCTCCTTCTGCCTACTTATACCTTCTGACCTGAAATGATCGGGGGTTTGGCATTTTTCTTAGATAGAGTTCCGCTGCGCTGCCACCATCAGAAACCGTGATTCGGAACAAGAAACTCTATTCTAGCACCCTACCGGGACGGGGATTTGGAGGAGATCATCACTATCATCATCACCGATGCCTCTCCATCAACCATCCATGATTCCCCCATCCATGTGTGAGTAATTCCCACTATAGGCGAAGGGGATGGTAGGGATTGGATGAGATTGTTCATGTAATTGCTATGAGATTGTTAGGGCATGGTGCCTAGTATCTATTGTTAGTGCTTATGAAATTGTTGCAACTTGTTGTGCTTAAGGCTTGTCACTTTGGGCCCGAGTGCCATGATCTCAGATTTGAATATGTTATTGTTTTATGATGATAATTGTTGTTTTTGATCTTACCTGCAAGTTGTATACACATATCGTTGATCGGAACCCGAGGCCCCAAAGTGACAATAATTGGGATAACCGAAGGGGATGGCTGTGATGTGAGGATCACATGTGTTCATTGAGTGTTAATGTCACATCCCAAAATTTTGGAATGTGAAAATGAATAAAATAGGAACCATGTTCACTTGTCTTGATTAAAATTTCACAAGGAATTAATTTTTTTTGGTTAATTTAAACCTTATTAGGAAAACCATTTCAAACCTTCTATTATTATTACTGGAAGAACTTCTTTAAGAAAAGAAAAACCAAAAATCAAAAAATATCATTTCCTATATCTTTTATTCAAACCTATGCAAGTTTGTCTGCAAAGGAATGAATTTACAAATATGTTTATAAAGGTTGTCCTTTCAAACTATTATTGAGGTTGCTTCCAATTATTATTTTTAAAAATAGTGTTCTTATAATTTTAAAGATTTGCTCTCAAACCCTACTTCCATTATTTCATGTAAGCAAAACCACTTTGCTTAAACATGAAGATTTACCCAAAATCTTATTTTGTTTTGAAAACATATTTGTTAATGGTTTAAAACACTGTATTGGATATTAGAGGAATTTGGAACCTTGTTTGACTTGATTTGAATCAAATTTACAAATTATATGAAAGAAATAGGGGAAAGCAGAAAAAGAAAAATGGAAAGAAAATCGGAATTAAGAAAAAGGGCCGGGGGGACCAAAATGGCCCAGCCTTGCTTTCGGCCCACGGCCCAGCCAGGCAAAACCCGAAGGGGTACGCCCCCATCCCCTTTTCCCTCGCTGACCGGGAGGCCCCACCAGTCAGGCCCCGTATCCCTCCTCTGGACGAGACCCGCCCGAGCCCGACGCTTCCTCCGCCGTCGATCTCGCCCTGCGCCCTAACCCTAGCCCCTCCTGCAAGCTAGAGCCGGCTATAAATAGCCCTGCATCTCCGCCCTCACCTCCCTTTTCCTCTCGTCCGAATCATCCCCAAAAATGACGTAGATCTCTCGCCGGACTCTGCCCTACCAGCAGACATCGCCGGCCGATTCCTCCACCAACGGTGAGCCCGAGCCACTCCCCTTCTTCCTATCCTCTCTGTCATGCCCTGGCGCTCCCTCTGATCACCTTTTCCTGCACGATTTTGCTCCAGAACAAGCCAGCCCTCGTGAACCCGAAGTGCACCGCCGCCACACCACCTCCAGTCGCACCCTTCTCCCTCTGCTGGACGAAATCGAGGACGGTGTTCACACAGAGGAGATCCCCTTGTCGAGCTGCACCCCGTCGACCACTTCTACCTCCCTGGAAGCCCCGAAAGCATCACCGGAGCTCGATTCCAGTGCGCAAGCTCATCGCCGGCGTCTACAGGAAACCCTAAGTGAGTCCTACTCTCTTCCTTCTTTTCTCGCCGTCAGATCGTGATCCAAGGGCCCCTAACAGATCACTTACCCGAAGGGGTATTAGCTGATCCTGGCCGCCCAGATCTACTAGGATCCAACGGTGCCCAGATCGGATCCGCCCGAACCGGTACGCACCAGTAAAGATGCAACACGTGTCGGCTCCCGAATCAAATAGGGTTCATATTAGAAATTCGAATCTGATTTTAGCTAGATCTTTGGAAAATCATATCTTTTGATCCATGAGTCCAAAAATTACAAAAAAGATATCATTGGAATCCTTAGGACGTGTAGAACCCATCAGTGCACACAAACTTCGTAGTTTCAATATTAATTAAGAAACTATTTTCAAATTACATCAAACACCTTTGTTAGTTTAGTAAATTCATATCTTTTGTTCTAATTATCCAAAAATTGCAATTAATATGTCCCTGGAATCCTAAAATTGTGTAGAACATTATTCTATAATAAAATTTGCCTTTTGAATTATCTGAAAACATTCAAATTTAAATATGTGAGTTTGAGTGTTTTTAATATAGTTCAAATTCTATAAATTACTTTCAGATGATTCTTTTTGCAAATAGATCATATTGTTGTCCCCTATCCAGTAGAACTATTGCATAATTTAATTGGGCAAATTTTATCAAGTATTCAAATTCAATTGGAGATTTGAGTATTTTCTATCTAGAATTAATTCTATAATTATTTTAGGCATATTTCCTTTTGCGAAATTGAATATCTTGACATTATAAAACCACCAGAATACTTCACATACATTTATCACTCTTCCAAGAGTCAATTCCACGAGATCATATTATTTTTGCAAGCTATAGTTATGTTTCTGGGCATCTTGCAAAATATCAAGTCTAAACCCTCATTGTGCACTTTGTGCTATTTGATTTTGCTCCACCTTGCAAAGGTGAGAATAGTCCTAGGTCCTAGTGACCACATCAACTCTACCATAACTTAGCCAAAATCTACTCTCTATTCTTGCCCAAGTGCAAAACTATCAATTCCCTCTTACCCAAAAATTCTTCTAAGTATTTTGACTACCTCTCCAACACGATGGCAAAGAAGTTTTCTCATATCAAGACCGTGAAGAAGAAGTTGAAGAGAAGACGTGAAGTTGAAGGCCAAACAAGAAGTTGAAGTCAAAGAAGAAGATCAAGAGAAGAGAGCCCAAGTCAAGAAGATGAAAGAGATGGACCTCAAGACTTGAGTTTTATCCAACCAACTTCTCAACCCAAGCCTAAGAATCCCCTTAGGTTATTTTGCTAAGTGTTTGACACTTCTTAACAATTTAGGAAACCACATCAATCTTTAAAACTCTTGACCAAACCATTCCTCCATATCAAGTCCAAATTACCACTAAGACAATTGAAGACTAAACTAAAACAAATAAACACTTTAGTTTGTCTTGTATGATTTGTTGCTTTGAATGGTGTGTTTATGTTGAGTTCTTTTCTATCTTATAGTTGTATGGAGGACTACGTGTATTAAGAGAAGGGCAATCTTCAGAAAATTGCTAAGGCAAGTATCATTTTTATGGTGTCTCTATCTGTTCTATACAAGTTTTGTGATTGTGAGTGTAAGTGCGGGTGTTGTGGTTAAATTGTTAAACGTGCTAGAGATTAGCATGGTAAGGGCGTGGAGCCTGACTTACTGACATGTACGATGGTAGAGAGAAGATTGGCATGGTAAGGGCGTGGAGCCTGACTTACTGACATGACCAAAGGAGAAAAGAAGATTGGCATGGTAAGGGCATGGGGCCTGACTTACTGACATGCATGGTGATTGGCATGGTAGGGGCTTGAGCCTGACCTACTGACATGTACCCTTGTGGAGTTAGAAACTTTATAACTTTGAAAAACTAGAATATTGAATGGGATGATAAGACGAAGTCTGAGACTATTAACCTAAGCTAAAATTGAAAAGTTAGACTCATAGTAGTGATATCTTGCCAATACAATTCAAGTGTATTGACCCTTTGTGGCTGCAACGTTTCATGTTGCAGATTTCGACGACAAGTAAGATACAACCGGGTTACGAGTCTATCCGCAGCATGTTCGCCTATGGCACATGAAGAAGAAGGACTCCATGCTAGTTTTGATTTCGTTGTAAACTCTGAAAGCTCTATGCTATGAGCATTGTAAGTTCTTTAAGTAATTGCTGGATCATGCGATGTAATAAATGACCTTTGTTTTCTCGATATTTCATCTTGTACTGTGTGTGCTGGTAATTGATCCTGGACTAGCACAAATAAAGCACAGGTACACTACAGATGGTATCAGAGCAAAGTGTTGCCCTTAGGTTCGTGACCCTAGGATTGGACAAAGACCCCTTAGAAACATAGGAGTTGCTTTTATTTCTAAGTTAAAAATTTACACTCAATGCCTCGTAAACTCTTCCCTTACTCATTTAGTCTCTACTTCTCCTCATTTCAAATTCAAAGATGAAGAGCTTCAACTTCAGCACCTCAAGGAACTCCAAGATCATCAAGTGAAGCAAATTGAAGAAGTCTAGAAGAAAAGGTCTAAGCATCAATAGTTCTAGGACTTAGAAAATTCTTACGAAGGAACTTGATAGCAATAGGACCAACGAACTGTTCTGCAAACGATGAGCTACTTGCCCCACCCAAGGAGAATGACAAGATGATGAGCTTAGGAAATACCCTAGGATTTAAAAATCTATTCAAGTTTTACTTTCTTGTTATAATATTCTTCCACTACTCATTCTGTTGTTTCAAAATCTTTTAGATGGCCAGCATCAACGAATCCATCAAGAAAGGACCCGTGATGACCATGACCCTGAAGTGTGACACTGAATTTCCCAAGGCACTGAAGAACCTCATGTTAAGCATGGGAATGCAAGGAGAAGCTATCTACAAGGGATTTCTCGTGATTGATGAAGGCCAAGAATATTGGTGGGTACAACTCCACCTATACAAGAACAAAGAAGACGACCACAAGAAGATGGGACTCTGGATGTTCACCAACTCCGAGATGTATCCATCATTCTTTGACTCTGCAAGATGTGCTGCTTGGAAGGCTATAAAAAAACTTGGAGAAAGACTCAAGTGGAGACTTCATAATACACAGAAGGACCTCAAAGAAGAGATAGAGGATACTACTGAATTGAAGGAAACCATAAGTCAACATCAAGGTGACATGGTAGAACTTGCTTTTGAGCTTAGTGTTCAAAACGACCTCAACATCACCAAGGATAATCAGATTGCAGCCCTGAAGGAGAAGATTGACCAAAACAATGGATCTGCCTGAAAGAAAACTAAGAAGATTTAGTTGGACCTCCATATAAGACTTTCAATAAAGCGACGTCATTGTAATAAAAGGTTATGATCATACCGACTTGTGGAATGATCGTACCCTTGTTTGTGTTAAAAACTTGTTTGCTTAATGAGTTGTGAAAGCTTCTTTGTTTTTTAAGATTGTTTCTATGCATGTGTTGTGGGTAGGAAATTTTATTCCTTTAGACTCTATCTCTAAGTCTAACCTCACCTATTTCAAACCCAACAGATGCCTCCTCGCCGTGCTCCTGAGGAACAGATGCAACAGATGATGGAAGCCCAGGCTCAACTCATGCAAGTCATGACACAAATTCTTGCCAACACTCAGAACAACAACAATAACAACAACAACCCTCCACCACCACCACCCCCTCAGGTCGACATGCTTGCAAGGTTCTTACGGCTTCGCCCTGCCAAGTTTTCTCGTGCTGCTGAACCACTGGAGGCCATGGATTGGCTCCGTTCAGTTAACAAAGACTTGGTGACTACCGGTTGCACTGATGCTGAAAAGGTCAGGTTTGCAGCTCATCTGTTGGAAGGACCAGCAGCAAGCTGGTGGGACACCTACCAAATCACTCATCCCATTGAAGAAGTGACATGGGACTCGTTCCAAGAGGGATTTCGAGCCGCACATATTTCAGCTGGAGTGATGAGCCTGAAGAAGAAAGAGTTTCGTGATCTCAGACAGAAGCATAGCAGCATGTCTGAGTACATTGATGAGTTCACCAATCTGTCCCGCTATGCACCAGATGACATTGACACCGATGCAAAGAGGAAGGAGAAGTTCTTAGAGGGCCTCAACGATGAACTGTCGATCCCTCTGTCTGTTGCTTACACTCCTACCTTTCAGTCTCTGCTGGATCAAGCTATAACTCTTGAGAGCAAGATAAAGCAATCTGAAAGCAGAAAAAGGAAGCACCATAGTGCTGAATATCACGAGCATGTGCAAAAGCGCTACTTGCATGATGACAATGGAGGATCTGGATCTCACAAGCATGGGAATGGTAACCACCACTATGGCCATAACCACCACTATCATGGTAGATATGAGGGAAATGGACATGACCATGATGGCCACAAAAACCATAACAAAAACTGTGGAAGTGGCAACAACAACAGAAGTGGCCACACTAATGGAGGCAACAATGGTATGAATGGCCATACTAGCAAGAGAGATATTAGTCAGGTGCAGTGCTACAATTGTAAGGAGCTAGGGCACTATTCGTGGGATTGCCCAGAAAAGAAGAAAGATGATGGGCACCACAATCGCTCTGACAAGAGAGACAAGAACCAAGTGGAGTGCTACAAGTGTCATGAGTTGGGACACTATTCATGGGACTGCCCTGAAGAGAAGAATGAACCTAGAGGTTCCAATGGGAACGAACTCAATTCATCCAAAGAGGGATACATAAACCACGTCGAAGTGGAAGAAGTTGTGGAAGAGGCCCTTGAAGCTCCAAATACAACAACTCATAAGTAGTGATCAAGCTGATTGCTCTACAACACCTTGTAACTCTCTATGCTATTGTTTTCCACTTTCTGTACCAAACCAAGAGTCACTTTTAAGGGTGGTAGCCCACCTATTATCCCCAAACCCACCTTTCTTTCTAGCCTCTTCAAATCTCGGGACGAGATTTCTTTTAAGGGTGGTAGTCTGTCACATCCCAAAATTTTGGAATGTGAAAATGAATAAAATAGGAACCATGTTCACTTGTCTTGATTAAAATTTCACAAGGAATTAATTTTTTTTGGTTAATTTAAACCTTATTAGGAAAACCATTTCAAACCTTCTATTATTATTACTGGAAGAACTTCTTTAAGAAAAGAAAAATCAAAAATCAAAAAATATCATTTCCTATATCTTTTATTCAAACCTATGCAAGTTTCTCTGCAAAGGAATGAATTTACAAATATGTTTATAAAGGTTGTCCTTTCAAACTATTATTGAGGTTGCTTCCAATTATTATTTTTAAAAATAGTGTTCTTCTAATTTTAAAGATTTGCTCTCAAACCCTACTTCCATTATTTCATGTAAGCAAAACCACTTTGCTTAAACATGAAGATTTACCCAAAATCTTATTTTGTTTTGAAAACATATTTCTTAATGGTTTAAAACACTGTATTGGATATTAGAGGAATTTGGAACCTTGTTTGGCTTGATTTGAATCAAATTTACAAATTATATGAAAGAAATAGGGGAAAACAGAAAAAGAAAAATGGAAAGAAAATCGGAATTAAGAAAAAGGGCCGGGGGGACCAAAATGGCCCAGCCTTGCTTTCGGCCCACGGCCCAGCCGGGCAAAACCCAAAGGGGTACGCCCCCATCCCCTTTTCCCTCGCTGACCGGGAGGCCCCACCGGTCAGGCCCCGTCTCCCTCCTCTGGACGAGACCCGCCCGAGCCCGACGCTTCCTCCGCCGTCGATCTCGCCCTGCGCCCTAACCCTAGCCCCTCCTGCAAGCTAGAGCCGGCTATAAATAGCCCTGCATCTCCGCCCTCGCCTCCCTTTTCCTCTCGTCCGAATCGTCCCCAAAAACGACATAGATCTCTCGCCGGACTCCGCCCTACCAGCAGACATCGCCGGCCGATTCCTCCACCAACGGTGAGCCCGAGCCACTCCCCTTCTTCCTATCCTCTCTGTCATGCCCTGGCGCTCCCTCTGATCACCTTTTCCTGCACGATTTTGCTCCAGAACAAGCCAGCCCTCGTGAACCCAAAGTGCACCGCCGCCACACCACCTCCAGTCGCACCCTCCTCCCTCTGCTGGACGAAATCGAGGACGGCGTTCACACAGAGGAGATCCCCTCATCGAGCTGCACCCCGTTGACCACTTCTACCTCCCTGGAAGCCCCGGAAGCATCGCCAGAGCTCGATTCTAATGCGCATGCTCGTCGCCGGCGTCTACAGGAAACCCTAAGTGAGTCCCACTCTCTTCCTTCTTTTCTCGCCGTCAGATCATGATCCAAGGGCCCCTAACAGATCACTTACCCGAAGGGGTATTAGCTGATCCTGGCCGCCCAGATCTACTAGGATCCAACGGTGCCCAGATCGGATCCGCCCGAACTGGTACGCACCAGTAAAGATGCGACACGTGTCGGCTCCTGAATCAAATAGGGTTCATATTAGAAATTCGAATCTGATTTTAGCTAGATCTTTGGAAAATCATATCTTTTGATCCATGAGTCCAAAAATTACAAAAAAGATATCATTGGAATCCTTAGGACGTGTAAAACCCATCAGTGTACAGAAACTTCGTAGTTTCAGTACTAATTAAGAAACTATTTTCAAATTACATCAAACACCTTTGTTAGTTTAGTAAATTCATATCTTTTGTTCTAATTATCCAAAAATTGCAATTAATATGTCCCTGGAATCCTAAAATTGTGTAGAACATTATTATGTAATAAAATTTGCCTTTTGAATTATCTGAAAACATTCAAATTTAAATATGTGAGTTTGAGTGTTTTTAATATATTTCAAATTCTATAAATTACTTTCAGATGATTCTTTTTGCAAATAGATCATATTGTTGTCCCCTATCTAGTAGAACTACTGCATAATTTAATTGGGCAAATTTTATCAAGTATTCAAATTCAATTGGAGATTTGAGTATTTTCTATCTAGAATTAATTCTATAATTATTTTAGGCATATTTTCTTTTGCGAAATTGAATATCTTGACATTATAAAACCACCAGAATACTTCACATACATTTATCACTCTTCCAAGAGTCAATCCATGAGATCATATTATTTTTGCAAGCTATAGTTATGTTTCTGGGCATCTTGCAAAATATCAAGTCCAAACCCTCATTGTGCACTTTGTGCTATTTGATTTTGCTCCACCTTGCAAAGGTGAGAATAGTCCTAGGTCCTAGTGACCACATCAACTCTACCATAACTTAGCCAAAATCTACTCTCTATTCTTGCCCAAGTGCAAAACTATCAATTCCCTCTTACCCAAAAATTCTTCTAAGTATTTTGACTACCTCTCCAACACGATGGCAAAGAAGTTTTCTCATATCAAGACCGTGAAGAAGAAGTTGAAGAGAAGACGTGAAGTTGAAGGCCAAACAAGAAGTTGAAGTCAAAGAAGAAGATCAAGAGAAGAGAGCCCAAGTCAAGAAGATGAAAGAGATGGACCTCAAGACTTGAGTTTTATCCAACCAACTTCTCAACCCAAGCCTAAGAATCCCCTTAGGTTATTTTGCTAAGTGTTTGACACTTCTTAACAATTTAGGACACCACATCAATCTTTAAAACTCTTGACCAAACCATTCCTCCAAATCAAGTCCAAATTACCACTAAGACAATTGAAGACTAAACTAAAACAAATAAACACTTTAGTTTGTCTTGTATGATTTGTTGCTTTGAATGGTGTGTTTATGTTGAGTTCTTTTCTATCTTATAGTTGTACGGAGGACTACGTGTATTAAGAGAAGGGCGATCTTCATAAAATTGCTAAGGCAAGTATCATTTTTATGGTGTCTCTATCTGTTCTATACAAGTTTTGTGATTGTGAGTGTAAGTGCGGGTGTTGTGGTTAAATTGTTAAACATGCTGGAGATTGGCATGGTAAGGGTGTGGAGCCTGACTTACTGACATGACCAAAGGAGAAAAGAAGATTGGCATGGTAAGGGCATGGGGCCTGACTTACTGACATGCATGGTGATTGGCATGGTAGGGGCTTGAGCCTGACCTACTGACATGTACCCTTGTGGAGTTAGAAACTTTATAACTTTGAAAAACTAGAATATTGAATGGGATGATAGGACGAAGTCTGAGACTATTAACCTAAGCTAAAATTGAAAAGTTAGACTCATAGTAGTGATATCTTGCCAATACAATTCATGTGTATTGACCCTTTGTGGCTGCAACGTTTCATGTTGTAGATTTCGATGACAAGTAAGATACAACCGGGTTACGAGTCTATCCGCAGCATGTTCGCCTGTGGCACATGAAGAAGAAGGACTCCATGCTAGTTTTGATTTCGTTGTAAACTCTGAAAGCTCTATGCTATGAGCATTGTAAGTTCTTTATGTAATTGCTGGATCATGCGATGTAATAAATGACCTTTGTTTTCTCGATATTTCATCTTGTACTGTGTGTGCTGGTAATTGATCCTAGACTAGCACAAATAAAGCACAGGTACGCTACAGTTAATGCTTTGCTCTGGTACTCTATTAAAAGGAGTACCTTAATTACCAGTTGTTTCCCTTGAGGCCCCGCTGCAAATGGGCTGGTAGGACAGAAGATGTCATGCAAGTTTCTCATTGCGAGCACGATGACTATATACAGAACACATTCCTATGGTTGTTTAGTACTAGGATTCTTTATCTTTATTTATCTACAATTGCCCATGTCTTGATTATTACATGAATTATCTTGTCCATGCAACGCCCGTTCATCCATCGCTATGCCTACAGTATTTAATCCTACTGTTTACTATTGATACCGCTACTGTCTTTATTTTACTATTGCTGCTATTATCTTATTACTGCTACTATTATAAAACTGTTGCTACTGATAAACTACTGTGAGCAAGTCTTTTTCTAGGTGCAGCTGAATTGACAACTCATCTGTTAAGGCTTATAAATATTCTTTGGCTCCCCTTGTGTCGAATCAATAAATTTAGGTTTTACTTCCCTCGAAGACTGTTGCGATCCCCTATACTTGTGGGTCATCACGCCTCCACGTGGATAGGTTTAGGGTTCATACTAAACTAGGTTTAGAAACTAAATATGAATTATTAATTAACAATAAACTCGATCTTATTTATGTTGACAGTGAAATGGTGTTTGCCGGGCAAAATCTCTTGCTGACAAGCTCCCATCAAGTCAGGATTTTTCTTCTTCAGATTTACAGTATAAGAGTAACTCTAGCAGACCCCCCTATCCGCGCGACCTACAAATCATGGATGCAGGTCGGGATGGAGGGGGTTTGCAGGTTCGAAAGAAAGAGCACAGAATAGAAACCGCAAATTTTCAAAACATACTGCACGCCAGATTTTCTTGCATTTTCTTGTCCACATGAATATTGGATACATATAAATTCATGCTACATTTTCAATCCGCTTGTCTAGATACCAACAACTGCTCCAGAAAACCTCACCGGATATGATAGAGGCGGCAGCGGCCTTAGCTACCCTAATTTACCTAGAGGCGGTGGCGGCCTAGAGGTCATCGGAGGAGGAGATGGCGTCGATGAGGAGCTCCTTCAACTCCACCTCCCGCTTCCACTTTGCCGCCTTCTCTGCATCCCATCGGCTTCTCTCCTCGATCAGCTCGAGGATGTGGGGGATGGACGCCTCATCGACGAAGTCCTCTGGGCCAATCCGCAAGCCCGCGGGACATGGCGGCAGGGGCGCGTCGACCTCCAGGCTCGCGCGGGTCACGCGCGAGGCCGACACGGACGACAACGAGCCAGAGGCGCCCGCGCTGTAGCGGTAGCGGGAACGCACGGTCGCCGCCGGCGCAGAGCCTGGCGAGTCGCGGCCACAGTTGGCTCGGGCTTCCTGCTTGTTGAAGGCTGATACGTATCCAACGTATCTATAATTTTTGATGCTCCATGCTTGTTTTTACACCATTTGCCTACTGTTTCGTTACACTTCGTGGCACTTTTATGCATTTTCCGGAACTAACCTATTAACAAGTGCCACAGTGCCAGTTCCCTGTTTTCTGCTGTTTTTGTGTTTTAGAAGTGATACACAGGAAATATTCTCGGAATTGGACGAAACAAGTTCCTGAAGTCTTATTTTACCCGGAAGCTTCCAGAGATCCGAAGGAGAGTAGGAGGGGGGCCACC
This sequence comes from Dactylis glomerata, assembly GCA_007115705.1. Lineage (NCBI taxonomy): Eukaryota > Viridiplantae > Streptophyta > Magnoliopsida > Poales > Poaceae > Dactylis > Dactylis glomerata. Next base: position 945,485 of record QXEO01000758.1, read on the forward strand.
AGGGCCCCACACGCAGGGGTGGCGCGGCCAGGCCCCTGGCCGCGTGGGCCCCGCGTGAGGGCGCCTGGCTCCATCCCTCACGACGCCCCTTCGCCTATATAAAGCCTCAGGACGAAAAACCCTAAAAGAGTCGGCAAATTTCCAGAAAGAGTTCCGCAGTTCCGCCGCCGCCACCGACGAATTTCGGGGGACAGAAGTCTCTGTTCCGGCACCCTGCCGGGACGGGGAAGTGCCCCTGGAGCCATCTCCATCGGTCTCCATCGCCGTCTCCGCCGTCTCCATCGACCTCACCGCCATCTCCATCAACCTTGCTGTCTCCTATGATGAGGAGGGAGTAGTTCATCCCCGGGGCTGAGGGCTCTACCGGTAGCTATGTCGTTCACCTCTCTCTCCCATGATGTGATCTTTATGTGATCGTGAGCTTTGTATCATGTTGAACAAGTAGATGTTATTATTCAGATATTATGTGTACTCTAGTGGTATTATTAAAGTAATCTATTCCTCCTGCCATGGTGTAACGGTGACAGTGCATGCATCATGGTGGTACTTGGTTTAGGCTATGATTGTGATCTCTTGTGGATTATGAGAGTAATTATTGCTATGATAGTATTGAGTGATCTATTCCTCCTTTCATGGTGTAATGTTGACAGTGTGTGCACCGTGTTAGTACTTGGTCTAAGTTGCAATGATATCTATCTTGAGTTATGCTTTGATTTGGATATCTCTATGAGTGGTGTTTGTCAAGTACTTGATGAACTTTAAGGGGTGCTTCTGTAGCCACTACACAATGATTAGTGTTATTCAATAGGAGAGTAATTCAGAGTACCATAGTGGAGAGAAGTTTTTTATTTGTTCAATCATGTTATATTGTTGGGAGTGTGTCCACTAGTGAAAGTATGATCCCTAGGCCTTGTTTCCAAGCATTGCACACCGTTTACTTGCTGTTTTGTTACATGTTTGCTCGCAGCGATTTTTATTCCAGATTGTATTTACTACTTATAATCATCTATACCACTTGTATTTCACTATCTCTTCGCCGAACTAGTGCACCTATACATTTGACAAGTGTATTGGGTGTGTTGGGGACACAAGAGACTTTCTGTATCATAATTGCAGGGTTGCTTGAGAGGGATAGCTTTGACCTCTAACCTCCCTGAGTTCGATAAACCTTGGGTGATCCACTTAAGGGAAACTTGCTGCTATTCTACAAACCTCTGCACTTGGAGGCCCAACAAGTGTCTACAAGAATAGAAGTGCGTAGACATCAAACTCTTTTCTGGCGCCGTTGCCGGGGAGGTAAGGTAAAAGGTACTCGCATACTCCTGTGTGAGTGCTCGAAGTTATTTCCTTTAGATTCTGCAATTACATCTTTTTGTTTCTTGTTTTTATTTTCACTAGTTAGGCTTAATGGAAAACAAAGAGTTCTATAGTCTTTTTCCTGAGTTTAGATATGAAGTGTTTGAAGAGAAAATTGAAAAACCTTTGGAGCTTAATTTGCATGCTAATAGTGTTGTTAGTATGAATGCTTTGAACACCGTTATTGCTAATGCTATAGAAAAGTCTAAGCTTGGGGAAGCTAGTTTTGTTAAGCATGATATTTTTAGTTCCCCAGCTTTAGTGGAGAAAATTTGCTCTGATGATATTTTATCTCCCATATGTGATGTTCCTTCTTATGATGATATGTTTGATGAGTATGCTTTGCGACATAGTAGTTCTCTAGCTTGTGATGATGAGTGTAATATTTTCAGTTCACCTACTTTTGAGGAGAAAATTAGTTATGATTACAATATGCCTCCTATTTTTGATGATTATGGTGATGAGAATAATTATTCTGTTGAATCTGCTCCTACTACTATTGTTCCTGTGGTGAGTATTAATTCTTTCATGCATGTGGCTCATGATAGGGATGCTTTATGTGATAGTTATATTGTTAGTTCTATTCATGATGCTACTGAAAGTTATTATGAGAGAGGGAAACATGGTTTGATGGATCTCAACAATATTAAGTTTCCCCTCTTTATGTTGCAAATCTTGAAGTGGCACTTGTTTTATCTATCCATGCTTGCTACTATGTGCCTCGTTGATTTATTTTCTTACAAGATTCCTATGCATAGGAAGTGGTTCAGATATAAATATCTTTCACATTTGCTTTTTGATGCTCTCTATTGCTTTAAGTTTCTATATGGCGCCTTTGCCTCAAGCTCTTATATGGCGCCCACATGAGCATCTTTGCAAATTACTGCGCCTAGCTCAAAGGCTTTAAAGAAAAGCACTCTTGGGAGATAACCCAATATTTTATTTTCAGTACTTTTTCTTTTATTTGAGTCTTGGAAGTTATTACTACTGTAATAACCACTCCTTATCCTTTTTATTTTATTGTTGTGCCAAGAGAAGCCTCTAATTTGAGTGAGGTAAGATTTGGGGATGTTGCTGTCCTGAAACTGTTTTCGGTGCTGCACCGTAAAAATTCGTGAAAATTCTCTGTATATCTTTTGGACCTGCAATTTCTTGTGCATATGCCCCAGGTTATATCCAAACTTTCATTACTTGAACACTTTTTGATTTGAGTAACAGAAAACCCCTCAAAAATTCGACCTTTGTCAGCTGTTCAGTTTTGACAGATTTCTGTCAATATTTGTGTTTGCCACTTTATCGCTTTCTTTTGAGTTCTTTTGATCATGGAACTTTTTGGGAAGTTGCTACGGTAGTATATGCTATATATGTGGTGGTTTTGAGTTGAAACCTGAAGCAAAAAGAGGTTGATTATATGTTATGCTTACACTAATGTTGCTAATAGATTTGTGTTTAGTTTTGTATGAAGGAAGTTTTCAAGTGTAGGGATCGGAGAATGATGAGATGAGTTGAAGAATGGACAAAAGCTCAAGCTTGGGGATGCCCATGCATCACCCCAAGAAATATCTAAGAAGTACAAGCGTCAAAGCTTGGGGATGCCCCCGAGGCACCCCTTCTTCATCGGCAAAAATCAGGTCACCTTTCAAGACACTATATTTTTATTGCTTCATGCACTATGTGTTTTTCTTGGAGCGTCAGTTGTTTTTGTTTTCAGTATTAGTTTAGTTTATTTTGCTGCAATAAATGGTTAGATCACATCATGTTTCTTTTGGAGGAGATGAACTCGCTTTTCATTTGCCAAGAACACTCTAGTTTTCACTCTTATCGTTCAACGAGTGTTCTTCTTTTTCTGCTACTGCTTTTGGTTTTCGTTTTTGCCTTGATTTGTGTTCAGACCTTGTCATATCTTTTCATCAAGTTGTATTTTTGCCTCTGGTCTTTATTGGTTTTCCTCAAAAGAGTTTCCTCAAAAAGGTTTTAATGGTGTTGGAAAAGAGAAAAAGCTTTATGCAAAAAAGTGGTACAAGAAGGAGCTTGTGTAGACTGTGGCCTAGGCTTTTGCATGTCGTGCTTCATGTCTTTTTGATAGTATGCTTAGTGGTTTTGCTGTAGCATGACTTGTCTCAAATAACTGAGATTGCTTAATGAGCCTTTGAAAAAAATCATGCGTTTTTTTATTATATGGAAGCATTTATTTGGTTTTCTCCTTTGATGCTTTATTTGGGTTGACTTGGCACATGCTTACACCATGTTGACTACAAAATAAGTCGCCTATAGCCTCTATGATCATTTAGTTTTTGACTTTTGATGCCATCTTATGCTTCTTTTAATGTTGCTTTGTCGCTTTGCATGATTATGGCCGTTATTGCTCTCTTAGTTGGTCGCTCCCAGTCTTTTGCTAGCCCTCGCTTTGTACTGAGTACGAGCTCTACTCGTGCATCCAACTCCTAAAAACCAAGTTTGCCATTGTGTCCACTATAAATTCCTATGCATGGTATTTGTAAGCCATTCCAAGTAAATTTTCATGTGCTACCTTTCAAAACCTTCAAAACACTTCTCGTTTTGTGACACTGTTTTCAGCTCATGGGGACGTAGTGGTCGGATTTGCTATCTTCCATATTGCTTATTCCAAAAAGAAAAAAAAGAAAAAAAAGAAAGAAAGAAAAAAGGCACTCCTCCATGGTATGTGAATGTTGGTGGGCACCCGATGGAATCGGTTAGCCATGGTTTGAGAAAGGAAAAAAGGTGGGGAGGAGTGCCAAGCTTTATAAAAGAGCACAAAAGTGCCAATCTCTCTCTCAAAAACTTGCTTCATTTTTGTATGGAAGATAGTAAGAACCCCATTGCCAGTCGTTGACAAAGACAACCACCTCTCAAAACTAATTTTTATCTCTCTGTTTTACAAATGAAAAGCTCTAGCACATGTTTAATCACTACTTCCCTCTGCGAAGGGCCTTTCTTTTACTTTTATGTTGAGTCACCACCTTCTACCTTTATGCACCATTAAGAGAGCATAGTTGTCATTCTGAGTATAATGTGCATTGTCCCAAAGTTTATCATTGATTGATTCATGACTATGGTTTCACTTGTTCTTAAATTATTTGTATCTAGTCGCCCTCTTAAACTTGAAGGTGTCCTATGCATTTATGTTTTGCTCTCCATGAAGGACAAGCTGAGAACCATTTGTATGTTTTTCCTTATGATTTGAACACACATTTGACTTTCATTGTTTCATTATTCATGATCTTTTGTTTGTGTTTCTTTTCATGTTTACAACATGGTTGCTAAGTTCTTATTGTCAAGATTATATCTTTCATGCCCATGTTTTAAGTTCTTATGATCCCAGCTCACAATGCTTACATATATGATCAAGATTGTGTAGGTGCATGTCACCTCAAAAATTATTCTTTTGTTATCACTTACCTACTCGAGGACGAGCAGGAGTTAAGCTTGGGGATGCTGATACGTCTCCAACGTATCTATAATTTTTGATGCTCCATGCTTGTTTTTACACCATTTGCCTACTGTTTCGTTACACTTCGTGGCACTTTTATGCATTTTCCGGAACTAACCTATTAACAAGTGCCACAGTGCCAGTTCCCTGTTTTCTGCTGTTTTTGTGTTTCAAAAGTGATACACAGGAAATATTCTCGGAATTGGACGAAACAAGTTCCTGAAGTCTTATTTTACCCGGAAGCTTCCAGAGATCCGAAGGAGAGTAGGAGGGGGGCCACCAGGGCCCCACACGCAGGGGTGGCGCGGCCAGGCCCCTGGCCATGCGGGCCCCGCGTGAGGGCGCCTGGCTCCACCCCTCACGACGCCCCTTCGCCTATATAAAGCCTCGGGACGGAAAACCCTAAAAGAGTCGGCAAATTTCCAGAAAGAGTTCCGCAGTTCCGCCGCCGCCACCGACGAATTTTAGGGGACAGAAGTCTCTGTTCCGGCACCCTGCCGGGATGGGGAAGTGCCCCCGGAGCCATCTCCATCGGTCTCCGTCGCCGTCTCCGCTGTCTCCATCGACCTCACCGCCATCTCCATCAACCTTGTTGTCTCCTATGATGAGGAGGGAGTAGTTCATCCCCGGGGCTGAGGGCTCTACCGGTAGCTATGTGGTTCACCTCTCTCTCCCATGATGTGATCTTTATGTGATCGTGAGCTTTGTATCATGTTGAACAAGTAGATGTTATTATTCAGATATTATGTGTACTCTAGTGGTATTATTAAAGTAATATATTCCTCCTGCCATGGTGTAACGGTGACAGTGCGTGCATCATGGTGGTACTTGGTTTAGGCTATGATTGTGATCTCTTGTGGATTATGAGAGTAATTATTGCTATGATAGTATTGAGTGATCTATTCCTCCTTTCATGGTGTAATGTTGACAGTGTGTGCACCGTGTTAGTACTTGGTCTAAGTTGCAATGATATCTATCTTGAGTTATGCTTTGATTTGGATATCTCTATGAGTGGTGTTTGTCAAGTACTTGATGAACTTTAAGGGGTGCTTCTGTAGCCACTACACAATGATTAGTGTTATTCAATAGGAGAGTAATTCAGAGTACCATAGTGGAGAGAAGTTGTTTATTTGTTCAATCATGTTATATTGTTGGGAGTGTGTCCACTAGTGAAAGTATGATCCCTAGGCCTTGTTTCCAAGCATTGCACACCGTTTACTTGCTGTTTTGTTACATGTTTGCTCGCAGCAATTTTTATTCCAGATTGTATTTACTACTTATAATCATCTATACCACTTGTATTTCACTATCTCTTCGCCGAACTAGTGCACCTATACATTTGACAAGTGTATTGGGTGTGTTGGGGACACAAGAGACTTTATGTATCGTAATTGCAGGGTTGCTTGAGAGGGATAGCTTTGACCTCTAACCTCCCTGAGTTCGATAAACCTTGGGTGATCCACTTAAGGGAAACTTGCTGCTGTTCTACAAACCTCTGCACTTGGAGGCCCAACAAGTGTCTACAAGAATAGAAGTGCATAGACATCAAAGGCCGGCGGGGGGTCAACACGTACTTGGTGTACCGGTCTGACCCGTGGAGGCATGCGGCGTTGGAGCACCGCTTCCACGCCTCGTCATCATCGCCTCTGCCGCTATGTGAAGACCTCGCATGGCCAGTCTAGCCCCCGCCGCATCCGATTGACGAGCTTCCAGGACATGGTGGCAGTGCGCGCGGGGTCTATCTGTGGTTCGCGCGGCTAGGGAAGCTCACTGGCAGTGAGTGATTGCGGTGGAGGGGAGCAGAGTGGGAGGGGATTGTGTTGGCGGGGTTTCAGGTCACAACCTACATTGACCCCCTCAACCGCTATATATGGCGGTCGACGCGGGGCGGATCCGAGCGTCTGCATCACGTTTGTGGGTCAGCGGCCCAATGCAGTGTCTTATCTGCGCAAAAAATTGGCCCCGACCCACAAATCGAATCGGGCGGCGTGATATGGGCCCGTTTGTGGTATCTCCTAGATTTGCTCTAAGCTTTGCGATGATAGTGGCGCATGTTAGATTGATCTCCAGTCTAATCGAGCCCAATGGCTGTTTGGAACCCCTCTCTGCGCCCAACCGAACCCAGGTTGGTGGGCCCCTATGGCAGCGCTATATATAAAGGGTGGGGGCCAATGGCACATAGTACGAGGTTCACCGCATTGCCGCACGGCCCACCGACAATCTCTATTTGATCTAGGGTTAGCGCTAGTAACGGGAAGCTCCACCACCGCCGCCACTCTCGCTGTATTCCTCTGCCATGGCCTCCGGCTTGAGCTCGTCGAGTATCGGTGAAGGTACACCTCTCTCTCATCTCTCTCTCTGTTATCCCTTAGGTCCCATCCGTTTTAGTTGGGGTTCGGTGCAAATAACAAAAATTGTATTCCCTACGGAACCCCAAATTGCCTAAATCTATCTATCTAGTAATGGTGTAATGATTAATTGGAGATCGGAGATGTACCCTTGTAGACCGATCGCGGGTATTACCCCCACACAGGCGTTGATGATGAAGCCGATGTAGCCGAACTCAAGGTCGTGAAGAACTCGACGTATCAACACCACGGCGCCTCGTGCCATGATGCCAGTGCGACAGCACCGATGCAACGACATAGTGACGCACGTGCAGTACCCCATAGTACTCGCACACATACAGCACACCATGAATCCTTCCGGATCCAGTCCAGCAGAGCAGCGGAAGAAGAAGTGTTTGGACTGGGAATGTGGCAGCCTAACAGCGTTTGGTATGAGGAGAATCCTCTAACTCGCTGGCACGACTCCAAACAAGGGAGATGAGCCAGAGGGAAAGTGGAAGAGAGGTGGCGCATAGGGGAGAGGAGAGCTCTTCTAGGAACACCCTCAATCCACTTGTGTCTAACTCTCCTCTATGGGGGTTTTATATAGTGGGATGAGGGGGCACCATTTCCCCTTGCCCAAGGCAAGGGTCGGACGCTAGGGAGGAACCCTAGGGCGCCCTAGGGCTGGGCTGGCCCAGTGATGTCTATGCATGCTTCTATTCTTGTAGACAGTGTTGGGCCTCCAAGTGCAGAGGTTTGTAGAACAGCAACAAGTTTCCCTTAAGTGAATCACCCAAGGTTTATCGAACTCAGGGAGGTAGAGGTCAAAGATATCCCTCTCAAGCAACCCTGCAATTAAGATACAAGAAGTCTCTTGTGTCCCCAACACACCCACTACACTTGTTAGGTGTATAGATGCACTAGTTCGGCCAAGAGATAGTGAAATACAAGTAATACTGACGATTATAAGTGGTAATTGCAATCTGAAATAAAAATGGCAGCAAGCAAACATGTAGCAGAACTGGTTGTAAACGGTGTTTTAATGCTTAGAAACAAGGCCTAGGGATCATACTTTCACTAGTGGACACTCTCAACAATGATATCATAATTGAATACATAAATATCTTTTCTTCACTATGCTACTCTGAACTACTCTCTGGTTGGATAACGAACACCAATTCACCGCGTAGGGCTATAAAAGCACTCCTTAAAGTTCGCATTCTCCATCTTGATAACCCCACACTGTCACCTTGAGAGCATGATGGTTCCAGACAAACACCACAATTTCATAGAGACATCCAACTCAAATTATAACTCATGATAAGTATTTCTGTAATCTTTAGCCTAAGAGCCACACACAGTACGCACACTGTCACCTTCACACCGTGGGACAAGGTGTCTCCAGAGATCACATTAATAAAAGTACTTGAGTAACATAATAGATGAAGAGAAACATCTACTTATTCAATTAGATTACAAAGCTCATGATCACATAAAGATCACACCATGGGAGAGAGAGATAAACCACATAGATACCGGTAGATCCCTCTGCCTCGGGGGAGAACTACTCCCTCCTCATCATGGGAGTCAACAACGGCGATGAAGATGGCGGTGGAGTCGATAGAGATGGCTCCGAGGGGCAATTCCCCGTCCCGGCAGGGTGCCGGAACAGAGGTTTTTGTCCCTCAAAACTTGTCTTTGATGGCGGCGGCGCTGCGGAACTTTTCGTGGATGGAGGCTTTTTTATTTTAGGGTTTTCGCGTTGGGGGCAATATATAGGCGGAAGGGCGAGGTCGGTGAACGCTTGAGGGGCCAACACCATAGCCAGGCGCGGCCAGGGGTGGGCTCGCGCCATGGCATGGTGTGGCCGCCTCCCGGCTCATCTCCGTCTCCCCTTTGGACCCCGTCTTCGTGTCAGAAAAATAGGAACTTTGGCTTTTGTTTCGTCCAATTCTGAGAATATTTCCTTCTAAAAATCTAGAATAGAAAAATAGCAGAAAATAGGAACTGGCACTATGGCATCTTGTTAATAGGTTAGTTCCAGAAAATGCATAAAAATGCCATGAAGTGTAAACAAAACATAAAGTAATTGGTGTAAAACAAGCATGGAGCATCAAAAATTATAGATACGTTTGCAACGTATCTCCCAGCCGGCCACCCTCATGGGCCCCAATTTGCCCATCCCTAAACCCTAGGCGCCCCCTCAACCTTATCAAATAAGGGGAGGGCGGCTAGGGCTTATTGGGTTCCCCTCCGGTAGGAGCCCAATAAGGTGGATGCCTATATAAATTAATTAAACTAGCCATCAACCCGTGCACCTGCACGGTCTAGTCTTTGTGAACAATATTTTAGTTAACCCTTTTTTAAAAACATGGTTTATGTGGAACTCCAATCCATTGGCAAGTGTTGCACCAAAAATTGCCAATCGCAATGTAAAATTGGTGATAATCACTTGGATGAGGAAATCTCGCTCTTGGTTCACACTCCTCAACCTACTCCTTTGGAAATCCAAGAGACACATTTTCAGTCAACCAGTTACGTGAAGACGGTTGATGCAATTAAAGCCTCCAATAGAAGTAGCGATTATCGTAGTGACCTCACGGTCTAAGGATTAGGTCACAACATTTATATTGTAACATGAACATCGTGACATGATCGTGTTACACAATAATGTTGGGTATGTCCTCCATGGCATTTACACAATGGCATGAACCTCATTGTCAATTGCCGCATTTGTCACATGATGCAGAGACTGATCATCACTTGACCAATGAGCTAGTGTAGAGGTTCTACTAGGGACTCTGGTTGTTTAATACCACATGTGTATCAGTGTCGCCGGACCAACACAGTTATAGCACAGTATTAAACTTATTACGAACTCTTCAGAATATGCAAATAAACCCTTTATTATTTTCCTCTAGGGCATAATTCCTTCAGTCTCCCACTTGCACTAGAGTACAAATAATCCAGCTGCATTATATTCGATCATGATATCATATCAACCATATGTGTTCTTGATCATGCTTGCTCGTGAGAGAGTGTTCTCAATGATCTGTACAACTCAGACCTTTTAAGTCCTTTGCAACTTGTCAACCAGTTTGACATTATTCCATCATCTAATGATGTTGTTAAAGTGTATATATGTTTTTGGCAGAAGAGTGAGACTTTGTATTATAGTAATGGTCATTCGATCAGTCACAGATGGACTTTCTATGTTGTCATGCACACCAGAAACACACTCATCTAGAAGACAAACTTTCTAGGCCATAACATTATACTCGCCACTTTCAAAAAGCCTCTAACTTTTCAATTTATGTAGATTCAATCGAAGGTGCAAAATGCAGCTTTGATATCCAACCACGCTTCTATTTATCTAAGCCTTTTGTTCAATGATTCTCCAATCATTCCAGAACCTCAAGGACGAACTTTTGTTCAATGATTCTCCAATCATTCCAGAACTTGTTCTTCAAACTTATTATTTGCTCAATGATTCTCCAATCATTCCAGAACTTGTTTTTCTATCCAAGAACTCGGTTCAAATTATGTCGTATACATAATACGGTTTAGATGATGTTCACAACGTGGCACATCTATCAACCACTATTATTATATTGAGTCCCAACTCAATGTTTTACTTAGCCATTCAGTCATCCAAGAGCTTCATCTATGACTTTGGTCCATTCTGTACTCTCAAAATTTCGACTAAGAAAACATTTAGACATAATGTTTTATTTAACATATCAATCTATCTCTATAGATATCAATATTTTTCTATTTATCTAGTAATATCATGTACTAATATTTGCTAATACCAACTAGTCCATTCATAATATGTCATCTACATATAAGAATGTCTTGAAGCTCCCACTCAAAAATATGTCTGTCACATATACATTGAGAAAGCTTTTATAGCTCCCACTCAAAAATATGTCTCTTACATATAGGATAAGAAACTATTTAATTTATCTCCCACTCAGTTTAATGTAAATCATAGGTCTTCTTGATATTTTGGACAATTCCAAAATCCTTTGATCAAACATCAAATCGAGATTTCTAGTTGCGAGATATTAATTTCCAAAAGGATTTCAAAACTCTGCCTCTTCTTAAACAAATTTTAAGAACTTGCAATTTTGACAACCTATTGGATTTAATTACTAAAATATTTTAGCATCGCTACATTTTGTAGTCAACTTATTAGATTTGTCAAAAATACACTTTTGTGAGAAATCGAGCTTTTATGCCTTTCTTTAGAAGTTTCATTTCTTCCTTATAATCTTGCATTATTCCGAAAGATTTAAGTAACACATTACTTAATAAGATCAAGTACTCTTCCTCTTTAATCTTAAATGTAACTTCAAATTAAGTAACAATTTTACTTAATAGGATTTCGTGACACCAAGTAATTTCTCGCATTTAGGCCCACCATCTTTTCTTCATAGTTCGTAGGTATGTCTTGTTCCAATAACATGACAAGTAAATCATGAATTATATTTTGCGAACAGGCACATAATTATTCATGAATCTTACTTTCTTCAATAAAGGACTTTAATTGAAAATAACATGATCTTCATCATTCATTTTCTTCTTTTTAATCCAAAGCTTGGCTTCAAAACATATTCCGCTGCGCTATTATGATATTATCAAGATAAAGTCAACAACTTTATTTTAGTCCTTTATTTTCTTCCATTTAACACCCTCACAAAGAATACTCTTTCTCTAGAGTGCACCAAAACTTTGCAATACAAATTTTGCACTTTTGGTCTATGGAAGACATGTCCATATTTACAAATAAGGACACAGTACCAAGAATTATTCATATTAATTCTGAATTATCATTTATAACTTAGGAATTTCTATGAACTAGCTGGGTGGCCCGCGCATTTGCGCGGCTAGACTTATACATATGACCTTATTTGGTACTATTATTTTTTAGGTCATATTTTTCATGCAAATTCTTTGTTGCTATGGCATTAACAATATTTCTACAGCTTCTACAATAGACAATCCGAAACACACATACAAAGAATCGTATCACAATTGTATTTCAAATGTAAAGTATCTATGCAGAGAAAAATATATTGAGATATGCTTTCTCTATGCGAAATAATATACCAAAATATTTAATTTATGCTTTCCACAACTCCTTTTTAATCTTTCCATTTCCACAAATAGATAGTATAAGGAACTTTGCATTGATGGCTTTGTAACTTAAACTTGTGTTATATATCTTTCTCTATTCGACTAATCACTGGCCATACTCCTATATCATCACTCTATATGCTTCCATCGTGCTCATCTAACCTAATTGCCTAACTTGTGTGCCCTTCCAAAAGTCAATTTAATTATAACTCCATATTCATTGGAATTTTCTCATACATCATCTCTCGGTTGTTCTAGTAGCTTATTTTCTCTTATTGCATTGGTTAAATTTTGTGGGCTTATATTAACTGTGCATGACTGGATTGGCTCAATATGTGCATGCACTAAATGCTATAGAATGCAAATGAAGTTGATTGTATTTGCAAAAAATATTAGCATAGTATTTTTTATAAATCATTGTAGGATAAATCTTGATATTGTAAATAGGAATGGAGACTTGAACCATATGCGCAGAAATTCTGCAGTGCAAATGTGAGCCACCCTCATCTGAGTGCATAATAAATTATACATAAGCGTCTTCCGAGTTATTCTACTTCTAGTCTATTTTAAGATAATACTATTATAGGAATTGGGTGTAGTTCACGTTGTTAGGGGACATCATGTATAATGAAATATATTTTTACTTTTGTAGTATGTGAAAACCTTTTTGAGAATTTTTTTATGCTCGATTGTGACCCTCAAGTCAACTCACGTCCGTTCCGAACTATAAGAAATTCTATCATTTTTCTGAATCTCATATATACAGACGCATTATAATGTGCATATTATTCACTCGTTTCATTCTGTATGTAGTCACAATAAGTGAATGGAAAACACTATAAAAGAAATAGCGGATTGTTAATCTAGTGAGCACAACCTTCTTTGCCAAATCACCTGCAATAAATATATTTTTATTATTTTGGCTAAATATATTTGAGCCATTGATCTGGTAGACTTGTTATACTGATTGTAGGTAAACAGCATCTAGCTATTTACTCTTAATCAGGTGGAATATGTAACAAAGAGAACGGATTGCTCTATGTAAGAAAACATAGATTACTCCCTTTAATCGGAAATAAGTGTCGATGACTTTGTACTAAGTTAATATGAAATCATCGTCACTTATTTCCGATTAGAGGGAGCACTTCACAACAAAATGATCGCAAGCATGCATGATGCATATATCCTATCTAAATATTTAAAACACACACGAATATATCTCACAAACGCATATTAGCAGGCTAGCAGGTACACGATCATGTCAACACGCTTTTAATCACATACCAGCAGCACCTTGTGAACACGGTGCTCTACTTGACGACATTGATCATGATACGTTGAGTTCTTTTCATCATCCTCCTCTCGCCGGTCAAGTCCACAATCATGTGACGATCGACATGTTTTTATCCCTGCAAAAAAATATACTATATTGTTTGATGATTTAATTTTAAAATTATCGGAGCCAAACTAATTTCGAAGTGGAGTCACCAGCGCCAGAATCTGCAAGACAGATTGACAGCGGCCTAATGGTGCGTCGTCGTGCCAGACATGCAGGATCCATCGGCAAGATCCCTGAAAGGTGCATGACAATCGTGGCATATGCCGGCCGGAGAGAAAGTGATCTGCCAAACCAGCACTGGTCGTCGTGGCTGACTTCCTTGCCACGGCGCAGCAAGCTGGTTTGGGCGGATCGCCTGCCACGATCCTAGGAGATCGCAGGGCTCTCTCTCGATCGTCTGTGTGGCAAGTATACGACTGGTACCCTAGCTATAAATTCATGTTTAAAGAGAAACCAACTGGATTACGAATCGTTGTCTGCACAATCTCTTAAGTACTCAATTTTATTAGCTCTTGGACTCTGCGTACGCAGCGTGACAGACTCAGTACTCAATTGTATTAGTTCTAGGACTCTTGCGTACGCGGCCTAACAGACTCGGATCCTTTTTTAATTCTTCTTTCAAATCTTAGCCGCTCCTTTCTAGCGCAGTCTCATATTAAATCTGAGCCGTTCATTGTTAGTTGTTTTAATAATATAATAGATCATACTATAACTCATATATTATTTTATATGGCTTCCTATTTATTAAAATGAGTGATATTTTAATGAACCGCTCAAAAATAAATCTAACACTATAGGAGATAATTTGGCATCACATAATATCTAACAAGTTATTTATTTATAATACACAAAAACATATTGAAGTGTTTCGGGTGTTTATTTGTTAGAATGACTTCTACAAATTCTTACACTAAAATTACAACTTATAATCTTGTCGCTTTGATCAAAATCACAAGGACTTAATTATAATTCCTTCTTCATTTCCAAAATCTTTTGAATACATCAACTGAATTCAAAACCCCGTGAAATCAAATATTCACTTTGGATTTTTAAGAAGAATGCAAAATAATGATAACCACTACTTGTATGAATATTATATATTGACATGTATAATATTTAAAAATTTAAGTACAATCATTTTTCCTATGTTGAAATCATCCATATGTTCTCAATAGTTCGGCGTACCCTCCATAAAATGGAGTTTGAGTCATTTTGTCAAACGTAACATGATTCGTATTGTTTAAAGATCAAATATCTAGCAACAACACATTTCATCAATATGAAATTTCACTTGTACTTAATCATAAAGTATGACTTTTGTAATGTCATTTAAATATGAAGTCATTATTTAGCTTGGATAATTTATGTTTTTTTATAAATGCTCATCAAACAATTATCAAGGATAAACAAGAATAATGAATTCATAATCATAATGTGACCATAATTTTTTCTCGCAAAACGCAAGACACACAAATAAGGTCCTCAACCATTATTGATTATAAAATTTATTCTATCACTAATCCTGATAACAAATCTAAAGGTACGGTGTTCATGGCCATCAACATCTTGATTGCCATTGCCACGCGCCATAAGCTCCTTTATGCAATTCTTACGCAAAAGGTCCTGTTTTCAAGTAAATGGGAGTTTGTGTCTAATACAAAAAATCTGCTATAAGTGTTTAACATGAAACATTTATAAATTGTATATCAAATATACATTTTTTGGGTTTGACAATTTCCCTTGCTATTGGTTCTACTTTCACGGTCCTCAAATGAGTTTGTAATCCATGGAAGGCGAACGAATCCCCTTGCATGGCATATGACAATGTCTTTGAAGATGGGAGGAAGGGAACACAACACCCCGTCTATCGCAAATTCATATGTCAACCAGTAGACCTAGTCGGTGAGGCACCCATGAATCTTATCATGGTTGTCGTACGACCCTTTTAGAGCAAATGTCCTCTTCCAACTCAATTGAAAGGAACTTGTCTATTAGCCCATACTTCATAATTCTAGCTTGAGATGCCAAGAGCGCTTCAAGTTCAACAACCATCAAACATGAGTTGGTGTTTGAAGAACGCTCCCACGATTCAGAGACTTCATGGTATGAAGCACGGTGCAATAGATTTTTATAGAATTTTCATCGTGATCATGATAATCACTATTATCATTCCTGATCACAAAACCCTTGATGCTTCTCCTAAATAGTTATTTTATCACATGGAGCTAATCATTTCTATTTAGGACAATCCTCATGCATTGGTATAAACGATAAACTTTGACCCGTCAATTTTAAGTTTTCTTTATGCAGAAAAGCACTAAGATGGAAGTGGACTATTCATCTACACAAATTTGCAAAGGTATTAAAGTTGAGTTCATACTATTCTGAGTTCATTTTTATTAAACATGTTTTAACTGTGAAGAACTCTCACTTAGAACAACATCTCTAAAATGTTCTAGTGATCACATGGTCCTTATTCACTATACCGCCCCCGATCGTCACGTGAGGCGATACAACTACAAAGGTAGACATAACTTATGTCAATCACATCATCCATGTGACCCATGCTCGACCTTTCGGTCTCGTCCTCCAAGTGCTATGTCTGTACATACTAGGGCTTACGAGAACAACCTTAGTGTATGCGTGGAACATACATGCTTGTACCCACACTGATATGTGAACTTCGATATGGCCCCCGATCATCACGTGAGGTTATATAACTAAGAACTTTAGTGGTGATTGCTTCACTAAGGGAGAACACATCTTGTATTTTATTAGGGATTATCTTATTCTATGCTACCATCGTGTATCTAAATACTAGCACGAATAAGATTCACACAATAACATCAAATGTAAATAATATGTGATATGATATGGTTCTTCATCGAAGTGCTTGATCTCCATCGAGCCCTCTGGCATGATCTCCATCCTTGCACCGGTGTGGCGCCAAGTCCACGGCGCCATCGTCGTGAAGCCTCCAGTTAGTGTCACGCAACTTACCGTGTTGACCATATCACATCAGAGGCCCCCACTGCAAAACAAAGTTAGACGATTCTACTTTTCTGTTGCAAGTTTTACATGCTTTCTAGGGCTTTCACATAAGAACCGATTCTTACCTACGAACATGAAACCACAACATTGATTAACACATTGTTGTTTTGTGTCCCCGTTAAGGGCCCTCCGTTGCAGACGCCATATCCACTATAGTTGGAGAAACTGGCACCCGACTAGCAACTTCTATGTGGTGCAAGCTGTATGTCATTCGTGGAACCAGTCTAAAGTAAGTATTTGGTCCGCTTCAATCCAACTATGTCACAGATATAAAAATTATTCCCTACGGAACCCCAAATTACCCAGATCTATCTATCTAGTAATGATGTAATGATTAATTGGAGATCGGAGACGTACCCTCGTAGATCAATCGCGGGGATTATGCCCCCGCACAGGTGTTGATGATGAAGCCGATGTAGCCGACCTCAAGGTTGTGAAGAACTCGACGTATCAACACCACGATGCCTCGCGCCATGATGCCAGTGCAATGGCACCGGCGCACCGACATAGTGCCGCACGTGTGATACCCCATAGTACTCGCACACGTACGATGCACCATGACTCCTTCCGGATCCAGTCCAGCAGAGCAGTGGAAGAAGAAGTCTTTGGACTGGGAATCCGGCATCCTAATGACGTTCGGTATGAGGAGAAACCTCTAACTCGCTCGCACGACTCCAAACAAGGGAGATGAGCCAGAGGGAAAGAGGAAGATAGGTGGCGCATAGGGGAGAGGAGAGCTCTTCTAGGAACTCCATCAATCCACTTGTGTCTAACTCTCCTCTAGCTATGGGGGGTTTATATAGTGGGATGAGGGGGCACCCTTGCCCAAGGCAAGGGCCGGCAGTTAGGGAGGAACCCTATGGCTGGGCTAGCCCAGCCGGCCACCCTCATGGGCCCCAATTGGCCCATCCCTAAACCCTAGGTGCCCCTCCACCTTATTCAATAAGGGGAGGGCGGATAGGGCTTATTGGGATCCCCTTTGGTAGGAGCCCAATAAGGTGGATGCCTATATAAATTAACTAAATAATGTTTATTAATATTAATTCATTAATTAATATCAATTACTTCTTTATTTAATTCCCAGCAGCTCTGAAACTCCTTCCGAAAGCCTCCGAACGACTTTTGGATCTTCGCGGAACTTTTCCGATTTCCTCCTATCAACTCATTGACAATTCCAGAAACATCTTAATGTCATTGCACCCTTAATTTGAGTTACCCTATGACTCGGGAATGTTATAGACATTACCGAGACTCCTCTCCGGTAAATGATCATCGATCGGATCTGGACATCCAACTCCTTGATGATTCCTGTGTATTCCCATGAAGGAACTTTGTCATTACCGTAAACGTTAATGTCTTATTCCTTTTTCTTCTGCGATATGTAACATCCCAATTTTGAAAAGGATTTAAAAGAATTTTGCACACATGAAATCATACCATTATTTCATGCTCATGCATTCATTCACCTTTGCATTGCACATTTTCAAGTTAAGTTGCCTTGTTCTTTTGAATCAAACCTTCCTTGTATGTTTTAAATAACAGAGAGGAAAGTTTTACTATATACAATTTTGGTTTAAATCAAATCAGAAGTTAATTGCAAAAGTTTCCAAATAAAAAAACAGAAAAGAAAAGAGAAAAGAAAAGGGAAAAGGAAGAAAGGGCCGAGGGGGAGCTTTTTGACCCAGACAAGAAATCGGCCCACGGCCAGCCTGCACCCCCGCCCGAATCGATATCCTCTCCTTTCTCTTTCTTCGTTGACAAGTGGGACCCGCACGTCAGCACCGACGTCGTCGTCAACCTCCATCCGAAAATCTCGCTCGAGGACGCCATGATCTTCTCGTATTAATCCACGCAATTTCATTCCAATTTCTTCTCCCTCTCACGGCTATAAAAACCCCTTCCCTCTCGCACACTTCCCCTCTCAAAACCCTAACAGAAAATGCCGCCAGGCTGCTTGAGCCAGAAGCCGCCGCGCCGCCACTGTCAATCGAGAGCATCGCCGATTCGCAGTAAGCTCCGGCCTCCTCTTGGTCCCTGTTCTGCACCTCCTCTTCCTTCTCAATCACGCGCACCTCTCTGACATATTTTCTTCTTTGCTTGAGCACTAGAACGACGAGAGCGTCCATGCCTGAATCTCGCTGCCGCCAGATGAAACTTCGGCGAGGAATTGCCGAAGCTCCACAGCACCTCGACTCTGCAGACTTCGCCATCAAACTCGCCTCGAGGACCTAAACACCTGGGTAAGATCACCGCTTCATAGATCCCTTCCTACTGGCCGTTCTTCTCCACGCCCAGAGCACCTTGCCAGGTCGCCTAACTCCAGCTACCCCTCATCACCGTTATAGGAAGCTACCAAGGCCGACGACCATGCCTTTGACCTTGCCTTGAACCCCTGGATGCCATCAAGAACACCATCACTGTCGAAACCCACCGGAAGCATCCCAGCGTGAAGCTCCAGTACAGCCGGACCTCGCCAACGATCTTCCTCGATGAGCTTCGCCTTCCTCTTCTTCCTAGCCATTGGATCTGAATCACACGGTGCAGTTAGATTCACTTAACGAATCGTTACGGCCAAATCTGATCCGTTAGATCTCATTTAGATCCAACGCTCCAAAACGGTGATCCGCCCTAATCGGTATCGGCGAATCAGAGGCCACCAAGTGTCAGTTCCTGATTAAACCCGAATCTGTTTTTGTTTTAAAATATCAGAATCTATTTTGAACTTGTAAATTTCATATCTTGAGTACTGTACATCCAATTTTAGCAAACTTTGCGTTTATGGATTCGGAAAAATGCATAGAATCTATTTCCAGCATCAAATACTACTTTTGCATCCGTTTTATACAGTGAAATACTACAAGCTTTAATTATGTGTTTATGCTATTAAAAATAGTTGTAAAATTTATTTTATAGTAAATTCTTTTGCTTTTGGTCTATATGAAACCTCCCAGTACTGTAGAACGTCCAGAATATTTTTAGTGTCTTCCATATTACCTTTGTAGTTTTAGTTTGCTTAATTGTTCTTTTTGTGTGTTGAAAATAAATTGAGCTTTATAAATAGACTAAAATGTTGATCATGACATCATGCATAGAGTTAACAACCAGAGAACATGTTAAGTGTCTTTGTGGTGTCTAACTCACATATTGCATGCATATTTTCTTTTCATGAGTGTTATATGATTGATGTGCTTATGATGCAATATTTTATGTGTAGATTGTGCTGAGTGCAACGAGTGCCTTTGTGACGAGTGCACCAACTCCTCTCCTCACCAAGGCAAGTGTCACCATGTTCCCCTGTCCCACTGAAAGTTTTGTCACTTGTAGCTTTTCTAAGTAGAAGATGCATGTGTAGGTGTTTTTATGAATTCTTGTCTTAGCTTGCTAGCTCTTATGCTAAGTTTTTGTCTAGCTTTGCCTAACTTTGCATCTCCTAGTAGAATTGCTGCTGCTATAGGACTTTGCTTTTACACTTGTTGTGGGAAGGGTTAACACATGTTTTTGGCTAAGTGTTGAAAACCTTGTTTTGCAAAAGCTAAGAAAACAACCAAGTTAATGAACCACTTGGGTGGATGTGGCTTTGATTGGGTTATGTTGAGTGGTTCCCTGGGGTCATGTCGTCGAACCTCTGAACCACCAGGTGTATCTCACTTGTGGACGGCCACCCAGGAGCAAAGAGATTGGAGACGTTCAAGTCATGAAGCTTCCAGTGCAACCACAAGACATATGGGCTCTGTCTTGGTCAACTAAGCTGCAAGAACTCAAGCCAAGCGGACAGAGGGTGGTAGATATTGGTAGGATGGAACGCGTCCGTTTGGTCTGAGGGAATGCTTCTGAAAGGCCTCGTCTTAGTTTTCACTTGGCCATTTGATGCAAAATGAGTCTCATGGCAAAATGGGTTAACTAAGTCTTGTGGGAAAAGTGCACCACCTCTGCAGAGTGTTTAGAACTAAGTACTTAGCCGTGTCCCCGGTTACAGACAATTCTGAGTGACATGATGTTGAAGCTGTTCAAGAATCTCATCACCCTAATTTCTCTAAGTTAAAACTTGATGGGTAAACTTGGGTAGAAAAGGTGCTTCTTATCAAAATTTTGCTAAGGAAAACTTGAGTCTTTACAAAGTTAGGAAAATGCTTGCTTTTGCAAAGTCAAACTCCACCTAGCCAAATAGCATATAAGTGTAGGAGCCATTGAGTCCACCAAAGTGACATCTTGCCAATACATTCAAAGTATTGACCCTCCATGGCTGCAACGTATCATGTTGCAGGTGGCTACTATGAAGATTGAAGATTGCTACGCTACAGTCACGAGTCTTCGTCCAACACGTCTGCCTATGGAGCTATGAAGAAAAGAAGACTTGTAGTGCATTTACTTAGTCATTTCTAGAGTTGTAATAGGATTGTGGCATTGTGCCTTTTTGAGTTGTAAAAGAACTATGTTATTTGTGGATCAAGCGTTGTAATAAAGACCTTTGTATTCTTGGTATTTCATCTTATAACTGTGTGTGCTAGCAGTTGATCCGGGACTAGCACAAATAAAGCACAGGTACGCTACAGATGGTATCACAGCAAAGTGTTGCCCTTAGGTTCGTGACCCTAGGATTGGACGAAAACCCTTAGGAAAAATTTAGGAGTTGTTCTTGTTTCTCTTTGTTGCTAACACTTAGGAATAGTTTTGACTTCTAAGTTAGAAAGCACTTTAACTCTTGTTCAGTGCTTTTGTTAAGTTTTTCTCTTTTGACTTACTAACTTGTCATGTTCCAACTTAAAGATGTCAACCTTTCGCATCACCAAGCCTGACGGTTTCAAGAACTACAGCTTTGGAAAGCGCCTCATCGACATCGTCACTGCCTTGTCCCTGCCTACCCCGTTCATCCATGGGAGCGAGATGACCAAGTTTCACAAGAAGGGCATCTGGGTCATCCACATCACGCAGCCAGGACGCGAGACAGAGCCGAAGACTAAAAAGATCAAGTTCAAGACCTTCCACACCAACAAGAAAACGGGCGCCCATCTCCTCATGCAAGAACTGATAGCACGCCTCTGCGAACGTCACTTCTCCGAGCTCCAGAACCACTACTCCCACCCCTACGGCCGACGTGACGAGGAGTGCTTGGCCATCGTGCTACCTGACAGCGAGCAAGACCCCATGCGCATTCACCTCGCCGAGTTAGAGTATCTCATCAGGGACGTCGATGTTGAGAGGTACAATGAGTTGTTTAACAATGATGAGTTACGTGCCCAGCTTGCCGAGAAGGACAAGCAACACCTGGAGTAGGAGCAGAGGATCAAGGAGATGGGGGCAAAGTTCGAGACTCAAGAGAAGCAGCGAAAGAGCCAAGACAAGAGGATCCAAGCCAGGAACAAAGATGTTAGAGAGCTGAAGTAGAAGTTAGAGTGCAACGACTTCGAGCTTGAAGCGGACCATGATCTGATCAAGAAGCTGCATGCCGACAAGAGGGGGCTTCAAGAGAAGGTCGACACCCTAACTGGAGAACTGCAGGACTACAAGAGGCTACTCAAGGAGAATGGCTTCGAGGTTGAGGAGGAGGATGTCGCCATGGAAGAGTAGAGTAGTTAGATAGACTACCACACTTTATCTTTGAGTTTGTGTTTATGCCGTGACCGCTTGTGGTATGGCATTAGATATTGTATCCCCTTAGACTTAAACGTTTGCGTACCTTCAAACTATTTGTGAGATGTTGATGCGTGGTAAATGACCAGCCCGTTGGGAACCCCAAGAGGAAGGTGTGATGAATATAGCAGCAAGATTCTTCCCTCAGTTAAGAAAACCAAGGTATGTCGATCAGGAGAGGAGAGACAAACGACTGAAGGTGATGCTTGCAAGCTTTGCGACAGCTCCGGACAATTTATATATGGCGCCTCGTCCAAGCTTTGCTTTGCGAGCAGCAACGTGGAACCTGCACACAACACAACCAAATACTTTGTTCCCAACTTGCGATGAGGTTGTCAATCTCACCGGTTTGCTTGAAACAAAGGGTATGAGCGTATCGAGTGGAAAGTGATAATAGTATGCGAGTAAAGTAAACAGTGCGAGTAAAGTAAACAGGTGATAGCAATATGATGGAAATAGGACCGGGGTCCACAGTTCACTAGTGGTGTCTCTCCATAAGATAAATAACACATGCTGGGTAAACAAATTACAGTTGGGCAATTGATAGAATAAAGATAACATGATATGTCAAGAAGATCACTATGAGATTTACTCTGGGCATTACAACAAAATACATAGACCGTCATCCAACTGCATCTATGACTAATAATCCACTCCCGGGGATATCAATCCGAACACCCCATGAGTATTAAGTTGCGAACAACAGATAATTGCATTAAGCAAAGTGTGTAATGTAAACAAAGCATATGCCCTGAAGCATATGAATGTTGTTTTCTCCCTAATGGCAACAATACATCTACAACCTTAGAGGTTTCTGTCACTCCTCGAGGTTAAATAGAGACATGAACCCACCATCGAGCATAAATACCCCCTCTTGGAGTCACTAGCAACTACTCGGCCAAGATAGCTACTAACAACGGAGAGCATGCAAGATCATAAAAAACAGAGAGATAACATAAGATATATTTCAGTATAGCAACTCAATCATAACACCAATATTCATCGGATCCCAACAAACCAAACATGTAGAATTACATAACGGTTATCTCAATTATGTAGGGCAGCTCATGAGATCTAAACATGAAGCACACGATGGAGAAGACAACCATCTAGCTACTGCTATGGACCCATAGCCCAAGGTAGACTACTCACTCATCGCTCCGGAGGCAAGCATGGCGACGAAGAAGACCTCCGGTGGCAATTCCCCTCTTCGGCAGGGTGCCGAGAAGAGCTTCTGGACCCTCCCGATCTCGGGTCGACGACGGCGGCGAATCGCGATGTGTTTCTGGAAAATTGATCGGGTACTTAGGTTTTTCCCGTCGGGGGGGTCTTTATAGGCGAAGGGGCATCGTCAGGAGTGGACCCAGGTGGCCTCACACCAGGGCGGCGCGGCCAGGCCAGCCTGGCGTGAGGGCCCCTGGTGGCCCCACTCCTACTCCTCTTCGGATCTCTGGCAGCTTCCGGGCAAAATAAGACTTCAGGAACTTGTTTCGTCCAATTCTGAGAATATTTCCTGTGTATTACTTCTGAAACACAAAAACAGCAGAAAACAGGGAACTGGCACTGTGGCGACTTGTTAATAGGTTAATTCCAGAAAATGCATAAAAGTTCCACGAAGTGTAACAAAACATTTAGGCAAATGGTGTAAAAAACAAGCATGGGCATCAAAAATTATAGATACGTTTGAGACGTATCAAACATCCCCAAGCTTAACTCCTGCTCGTCCTCGAGTAGGTAAGTGATAAAAGAAATAATTTTTGAGGTGACATGCACCTACACAATCTTGATCATATATGTAAGCATTTGTGAGCTGGGATCATAAGAACTTAAAACATGGGCATGAAAGATATAATCATGACAATAAGAACTTAGCAACCATGTTGTAAACATGCAAATGAACACAAACAAAAGATCATGAAAATGAAACAATGAAAGTCAAACGTGTGTTCAAATCATAAGGAAAAACATACAAATGGTTTTCAGCTAGTCCTTTATAGAGAGCAAAACATAAATGCATAGGACACCTTCAAGTTTAAGAGGGCGACTAGATACAAATAATTTAAGAACAAGTGAAACCAACAATATGAATCAATCAATGAAAACTTTGGGACAATGCATATTATACTAAGAATGACAACTATGCTCTCTTAATGGTGCATAAAGATAGAAGGTGGTGAGTCAACATAAAAGTAAAAGAAAGGCCCTTCGTAGAGGGAAGCAGTGATTGCAAGTTTTAAATCCTTCAAAAATTATGTTACTTACCGGCTTTGAGCTCTCATTGCCCTCATCATAAGCATCTTGAGTGGTTAAAGTTAATGCAAGAACAATTATGATACATATGCTTGACAAATCATAAGTTGAAAACCTCGTGTTCCGTGAATACGAGTACCCAAACCTCATGCTACTTTACTTAGAGTCCCAAGCAAGGCTCTTGTTATTGTAAGTATACACGTATCATCGAGAACCGCCAACGGGGTACCTCCGTGCCCGATGACATGGAACAAGCCCACATCAAAATGACAGGACAAGCAGACAATGAACACCTCGACATCTCTTTTATTTACTATTTGTATAGCTTTTTATTTTGAGATGCGTCGTCGAATGTCCACTATGGGTATGCTGCAAATTTCCACCATGAATTATGCATGGCTTAGATTGGCGGCCCGGCGTTTCTCTAACACATATAAAAACTCCATGATCCCCACAAGATTCCCAATTCATTTCACACCGTGAGTATCCATAAACAAAAGATCACGATATCAACTCAAATAAGAAGTGCAATGTTGAAAGCTTGCCCATGACTACATGGCTGGGCTAGTCTCCAACTTACAACTTGCAAGCATAACAACTCAACATAAGAGACCACAATGTCAAATTTTTTAGAACAGGAAAAAGTAAAGTGTTCCTTCCGGTTCGTGAGAGTTTTACTGACCGAATTTCGCATAACACCGGTAAGAGTTTAATTTGAAGAGTAGATAAAAGCAAGTCAAATTTACTTGGAATAGCAAATTGCTAGTAGGTATGTATGGTGGACACTTTGGCAAACTTGGTTTTTAGGAGTTGGATGCACGAGTAGAGCTCATACTCAGTACAAGGCGAGGGCTAGCAAAAGACTGGGAGCGACCAACTAAGAGAGCAGTAATGGCCATAATCATGCAAAGCGACAAAGCGACATTAAAAGAAGCATAAGATGGCATCAAAAGTCAAAAACTAAATGATCATAGAGGCTATTGGCAACTTTGTAAGAGTCTAACATGTGTGAGTGATGTCTACACATGCTTCTGTTCTTGTAGACAGTGTTGGGCCTCCAAGTGCAGAGGTTTGTAGAGCAGCAGCAAGTTTCCCTTA
This sequence comes from Dactylis glomerata, assembly GCA_007115705.1. NCBI lineage: Eukaryota > Viridiplantae > Streptophyta > Magnoliopsida > Poales > Poaceae > Dactylis > Dactylis glomerata. Next base: position 971,130 of record QXEO01000758.1, read on the forward strand.
AGTGGATCACCCAAGGTTTATCGAACTCAGGGAGGAAGAGGTCAAAGCAATCCCTCTCAAGCAACCCTGCAATTATGATACAGAAAGTCTCTTGTGTCCCCAACACACCCAATACACTTGTCAGATGTATAGGTGCACTAGTTCGGCGAAGAGATAGTGAAATACAAGTGGTATGGATGATTATAAGTAGTAAACGCGATCTGGAATAAAAATGGCAGCAAGCAAACAAGTAACAAAACAGCAAGTAAACGGTGTGCAAAGCTTGGAAACAAGGCCTAGGGATCATACTTTCACTAGTGGACACACTCCCAACAATATAACATCATTGAACAAATAAATAACTTCTCTTCACTATGGTACTCTGAATTACTCTCCTATTGAACAACACTAATCATTGCGTAGGGCTACGAAGCACTCCTTAAAGTTCATCAAGTACTTGACAAACACCACTCATAGAGATATCCAAATCAAATCACAACTCAAGATAAATATTATTGCAACTTAGACCAAGTACTAACACGGTGCACACGCTGTCAACATTACACCATGAAAGGAGGAAAAGATCACTTCAATACTATCATAGTGAAAATTATTCTCATAATCCATAAGAGATCACAATCGTAGCCTAGACCAAGTACCACCACGATGCACGCACTGTCACCGTTACACCATGGCAGGAGTAATAGATTACTTTAATAACACACTAGAGTACACATAATGAAGAAGAGTAACATCTACTTATTCAACATGATACAAAGCTCACGATCACATAAAGATCACATCATGGGAGAGAGAGGTGAACCACATAGCTACCGGTAGAGCCCTCAGTCCCGGGGGTGAACTACTCCCTCCTCATCATAGGAGACAGCAAGGTTGATGGAGATGGCGATGAGGTCGATGGAGACGGCGGAGACGGCGATGGAGACCGATGGAGATGGCTCCGAGGCACTTCCCCGTCCCGGCAGGGTGTCGGAACAGAGACTTCTGTCCCCCGAAATTCGTCGGCGGCGGCGGCGGGGCTACAGAACTGTTCTGGAAATTTCGCTGGCTCACTTAGGGTTTTCCGTCCCGAGGCTTCTTATAGGCGAAGGGGCGTCGTCAGGAGTGGCCCCAGGCCTCCTCACACCTAGGCGGCGCGGCCAGGGCCTGGGCCACGCCGGCCTAGTGTGAGGGCAGCATGTGGCCCCTCTCCTACTCCTCTTCGGATCTCTGGAAGCTTCCGGGAAAAATAAGACTTCAGGAACTTGTTTCGTCCAATTCCGAGAATATTTCCTGTGTAGCTTTTCTGAAACACAAAAATAGCAGAAAACAGGGAACTGGCACTGTGGCGACTTGTTAATAGGTTAGTTCCGGAAAATGCATAAAAGTGCCACGAAGTGTAACAAAACATTAGGTAAATGGTGTAAAAACAAGCATGGAGCATCAAAAATTATAGATACGTTGGAGATGTATCAGCATCCCCAAGCTTAACTCCTGCTCGTCCTCGAGTAGGTAAGTGATAACAAAAGAAATAATTTTTGAGGTGACATGCACCTACATAATCTTGATCATATATGTAAGCGTTGTGAGCTGGGATCAAAGAACTTAAAACATGGGCATGAAAGACAAAATCTTGATAATAGAAACTTAGCAAAAATGTTATAAACATGCAAATGAACATAAACAAAAGATCATGAATAATGAAACAATGAAAGTCAAACGTGTGTTCAAATCATATGGAAAAACATACAAATGGTTTTCAGCTTGTCCTTCATGGAGAGCAAAATATAAATGCGTAGGTGACAAGGGTATAGTTACTAGAGCCCGTTAGTTGTGTACCCCTGAGGCCCGATAAGCTAGGCCCAATTGTAATGATAGTCGAATACGAGTTATTACCGTATGTCGATATTTGTAATCTGTATCGAACCCGAACCGATCCTCGAGACCTGGCCACCTATATATAGGGGCCAGGAGGGGACGGTGGAGGGCAGATTGAAAGCAAGCCAGGTTGAACACCCAAGTTTACTTTCGATATACACCTATCTCGACTAACTTTACCTTCGAGTTCATCCAACGCCCTATCTCCCCGATCCTAAGTCCTTCATCTAGGACATTTGTCGAGTTAACCCCTCGTCAATTGGCGCCGACCGTGGGGATCCTGGGCGTTGGAGTCATGAATTCGACGGCTTTTTCGCTTTTAGCCAACAGCAGTCCAGAAGTCGACGGAAGTCAAGAAGTAGAGTTATCCATCGGAAGCTTGAGCATCTTCATCGGGCCGTCGGGCTCATCCCGCCTTTCAGATCCGACAAAACCAGATTCACCGGCAAGAAAGCCCGAAACAAAGGAAGCGTTGGAGTCATCAGGCTCTTCCAATGAGGTAAACTCGCTGGTCAGCTTGGAGAAAGTGTCAATCGCAGAAGGCGACGAAATCGAAAAAAAATTCGACTCAGAAGAGAAAGTGTATCAGACACACAACAACACAAAGGACTTCGCCGGAAGAAGCAATGGCGTCTCCAAAGTACATCAGTTATGCGTCATTATCACTGAAGCAGAAGATGGAAACAACAGCGAAGGAAGCAAAAAATTCGACAGGCAAGTCGACAAAGTGAAAAATCACAACAAAAAGGAAAAAGAGAAAGTCCATGTCTCGGCTGGTGAATGGAGGACAATTACATCAGCCATTAATCATGGCACAGAAGTACCTGAGGGGTCGCGAAGAGAAGTTCTAATGGGATATCAATATGCGCTATACCAACACAAGAAGAAATTAAGGGAGGAAAGAGACATTATGTTTTGAGACAATAATAATGAAACAAGGGAAGAATATTGGGAAGATTATAGTGAAGATTCAGAATACAGCAGAGGTAGGCATGGAGATCCAAAGCATAACAGGGGGGTGTCAGCATACGGCAGAGAAGAAGGGTACTCAAGGAGCCCGACCCCGCAACCAGAGGAGGAGGAAGACGATCTGATACAAAAAACGCCAGAAGCAGCACTAGCAGCGACACAAGCGTATCTGCTAGCCACAAGACCAGAGCATGGAGACCCGCGAGAAGATATGCACCGAGCCGCGATACGAAGCCTCGGAATAGTAGAAGGAAAGATCAGGGATCAAAGCCCAAAGCAGAAGTCGACAAGCTACAAGGGAAGACACAAGGAAAAGTTCAGATATAATGGCTCGGATGATGATTATAGTGAGTCATCAGAAGAGGAAAAGCGACGGAAAAGGAAGGAGGACGCAAGAAGTATAATAGCACAAGCTCGAGTAGATAAATCACGGCATGCATGGAGGGAAGAAAACTACGAAGACGATGATAAAGATATGGGCGCGTTATGCTTTACCCGTAGGGTTCGCAAAACACGAGTACCCAAAGGATTTAAATTACCTCATGATCAGAGCAAGTATGACGGGTCGCAGGAACCCACCTTGTGGCTATCAGATTATTTACAGGCAGTGCAGATATTAGGGGGAACAAAGGCGACTGCAATGCAAAGTTTGCAGCTACACCTCACCGGAGCCGCCCGGTCTTGGTTGAACACCCTACCCGACGAATCTATCGGGAACTGGGGGGAACTCAAAAGTCAATTCGCAAGAAATTTTCGTTCCACCTACAAGCGCCCAGCATCACTGGAAGAAGTTAAAGCATGTGTGCAGAAGAAAGGCGAAACACTACGATCTTATATACAACGTTGGAGTATAGTCAAAAACTCAGCAGAGGACATCTCCGATGAACGAGCAATAGATGCTTTTTCAGAGGGGCTTCATCGCTCAGATCTTGTGGAAGAAATAGGAAGAACAAGACCCGCGATAGTAACTGAGCTAATGGAACAAGCCAACAAATTCGCTGATGGAGAGGACGCGTACAACAACAAAAGAGGACGTTCGCCAGAAGTCGACAGAATAAGTCGACAAAGGAGAAGATACCGCAGCGGAGGCAACCAAGGAAGGCGAAATCAGGTAGCCGCAGGATATATGCTAGAAGAAGAGGAAGGATATGACGGCAGGAGGGTTCAAACAAAAGGAACAGAAAAATCAAGGTACTCTGGTCCTTCGGCTGAGGATATGTTATACGGACCTTGTCGAATCCACTATGCGTATCTCGACGGGAAAAGGGTCTCAAATCACCAGATGAAGGATTGCAGAACATTCCTAAGGTTGCAAGGTGCAATGAGCTCAAGCCAAGAGGGAAGGCAAGGAGAAAAGCGGAGAAGTCAAGGATATCAAACTCAAAGATTGTCCAGACACCTAGAGTCAAAAGTATACATATCAGCCATGATTCAACCGGTGCCCAAGTCGAAAAAAGAACGGAAGAGCATCACCAGGCAAATAAACCTAGCAATATCATCACCACCAGCCACCACGGAGTACCTACGATGGTCAAAGCAACCAGTAAAGTTCAGTAGAGCAGACCACCCACGGAAAGTTCCTCGACCGGGCCACTCGCCTATGGTTCTAAAAGCGCAAATAGGAGGATACGACATCGGAAGAGTGTTCATGGATGCAGGGAGTGGCATAAACTTAATATATGCTAAAACACTGAAGGCTATGTGCATCTCACCAACAAGTCTAAAGCCAACAGATTGCTCTTTCCACGGGATAGTACCAGGAGCAGCAAACTACCCTTTGGGAAGAATAGAACTCGATGTCTGCTTTGGTAACAGCGTAAACTATAGAAGAGAGAAACTGGAGTTCGAAGTCATGGATTGGCCGTCACAATATCATGCAATCCTGGGGCGCCCAGCATTTGCAAAATTCATGGTAGTACCGCACTACGCGTATCTCACGCTAAAAATTCCAGGACCCAAAGGAACAATCACAGTACAAGGGAGCTTTGAGGTAGCCAACACGTGTGATAGAGAATTCAATAAGATGGCGCAAACCTTCGGCATGACAGCAGAATACGAGAGGTTAAAAGGAGAAACAGATCATAATGTGCTACCCGACGTTGGACGATCCCTGCCAGATAAGGCTTTCGACACAACGCAGGACTCAAAGAAAATTCAGGTCCACCCTACGGATCCAAACAAGACGACATCAATTGCGGTGAACTTGGATCCCGCATAGGAAGGCGCGCTCGTCAAGTTCCTCCGTGAGCGCTGGGAAATCTTTGCCTGGTGTCCATCGGATATGCCAGGGGTTCCCAGGGAACTCGTCGAGCACGCATTAAATGTAGATCCCAAGGCGAAACCAGTCAAGCAACCACTACGACGATTCGATGAACCCAAGAGAAAGGCAATAGCGTCAGAATTGCACAGATTAGAAAGTGCTGGATTCATCAGGGAAATCAAAACCTCGAGTTGGGTGTCGAACCCAGTAATAGTACCCAAGAAGAACACAGACGTACAAAGAGTATGTGTCGACTACACATCTCTCAATAAGCATTGTCCAAAGGATCCCTTCCCTTTACCCCGCATCGATCAAATAATCGATTCAACAGCGGGCTGCGCAAGGCTTTCCTTTTTGGATGCATATTCTGGCTATAACCAGATCAAGCTGAAGAAAGAGGACGAGGAAAAAACGGCCTTTATTACACCGTATGGGGTGTTTTGCTACCAAGTGATGCCATTCGGCCTAAAAAATGCAGGAGCAACCTATCAAAGGATGATGCATAGTTGCCTCGGGAGCCAAATAGGGCGCAACATACAAGTCTATATTGATGATGTAGTCATCACCACAAGAGAGGAGAAATCTCTAATCAGCGACTTGGCAGAAACCTTCGACAACCTGAACAAGTTCAAGCTCAAGCTGAACCCGACAAAGTGCTCCTTCGGAGTTTCAGCAGGGCAACTTTTGGGATTCTTGGTATCCGCACGAGGAATAGAAGCAAATCCAGAGAAGATTCAAGCAATTCTAACAATGGGGAAACCCACGAAACTCCACGACGTACAGAAGTTAGCAGGACGAGTCGCGGCATTAAGCCGTTTCGTTGCTCGACTAGGGGAAAAGGCGCTACCTTTTTACGCACTTATGAAGAAGTCAGACGACAAATTTGAGTGGACAGAAGAAGCAGACGCAGCGTTTGCGCAATTGAAGAAAGTGCTTTCCACGCCGCCAGTGCTGGTCGCACCTAAAGAAAAAGAGCCACTACTACTGTACATCGCCGCAACCCATCAGGTGGTAAGTACAGTCCTAGTAGTCGAAAGAAGTGAAGAAGGCAAAGCTCATGGCGTCCAGAGACCAGTATATTTCATTAGCGAAGTGCTATCTCCAACCAAACAGAGGTACCCGCATTATCAGAAGTTAGCATACAGTGTCTTCACAACTGCACGAAAACTACGACAGTATTTTACTGTGCACCCAATTATAGTGGTTAACGAAGCACCACTATCGAACATATTGAACAATCCTTTAGCGACGGGACGTGTCTCTTTGTGGGGAATAGAGCTGTCTCCCATGGACATCACGTATGAGAAGAGGAAGGCGATCAAGTCGCAAATTCTGCCAGATTTTACAGCAGAGTGGCTCGAGCTGCAAAGTACCGGACCACCAGATTTATCGAGTACCTGGACAATGTATTTCGACGGTTCTAAGCGAGTCCAAGGCGCAGGCGCAGGAGTAGTACTGATATCGCCTCATGGCGACAAACTAAAGTATGTCCTAAGGATGAGTTTCCCACAGGCTTCTAACAATGAGGCAGAGTACGAGGCTCTGCTGCACGGAATGAAGATGGCTAAAGCTTGTGGAGCAACTCGCCTAAAGATATTTGGAGACTCTAACCTTGTTGTCCAGCAAGTTATGAACATGTGTGACACAATCAATGACAACATGATGGCCTACAAGAATTTGTACCATTATCTAGAAGGAACGTTCGACGGATGCGAAGTCTCTCATGTCAGTAGGAATAGCAATGAAGAAGCCGACACTTTAGCAAATATTGGATCACAATGCTTACCTGTGCCATCTGGAGTGTTTTGGGAAGAAATAGCGGAAAGATCAATAAAAAGTGCTAAAAGTTCGACTACTATGACAAGCTCGGGGGCTATGACAGAGCCAGAGGAGGTCATGATGATAGAAGAAACATGGATGCAGCCATATATTGCGTACATGATAAATAAGAAGCTACCAGAAGATGCAGTGGAGGCTAAAAGGATAACTCGAAGAGCAAAAGCATTTGTCGTGTTAGAAGGAAAACTATATAAGAGAAGTATCACCGGCGTTTTATAGCGTTGTGTCACACCCCAGGAAGGGCAAGCAATATTGAAAGACATACATGGTGGAGTATGTGGCCATCATGCAAGCAGCAGAGCAATAGCAGCAAAAGCTTTTCGAGCGGGATTCTATTGGCTAACAGCCATCGAAGACGCAAAAGATATAGTTCGAAAGTGTGAAGCATGTCAAAGGTTTGCATCCAGACCACATGCACCAGCAGCAGAGCTACAAACAATACCATTATCTTGGCCCTTTGCACAATGGGGACTCGACATGGTGGGCAAGTTACACAAATCTTGGCCAGGAGGGCATGTCTATATGCTAGTGGCAGTCGACAAATTCACCAAATGGGTGGAAGCAACCCCAGTAACAACTCAAGACTCTACAGCAGCAATCAGTTTCATCAAGTCGATAGTTTTTCGTTTTGGTATACCACATAGCATCATCACAGACAATGGGACAAATTTTACTTCAAAAGAATTCAGAAGTTATTGCGAAGGATTGGGAATCAAGCTTAAATTCGCATCGGTGGCGCACCCGAAGACAAATGGGCAAGTCGAAAAAGCTAATGGCTTGATAAGTAGTGGAATAAAAAAGAGGCTTTTAGCACCTCTCGAGAAAGCCAAGAGCGCTTGGGTAGAAGAATTTCCCTCCGTTCTTTGGAGTCTAAGAACTACGCCCAATGCAGCAACTCAAGAAACTCCTTTCTTCCTGGTCCATGGCGCAGAAGCCGTGCTTCCAGTCGAAATTACACACGAAGCTCCAAGAGTGACAGCATATGACGAGGCGACATCAACAGAAGCATTACAAGACGATGTCGACGCGTTAGATGAAGCAAGAGACAAAGCATTAGAAAGGGCTACGCAATATCAACAAAGTCTACGAAATTATCATAGTAGTCGAGTTCGTCCACGATCCTTCGTGGTGGGAGATCGTGTTTTGCGACTTAGGCAAGATAGCCATGGCAAATTGGAGTCCCCTTGGGTGGGACCTTACATCGTCACGGAAGTAATACCAGGCGGAGCATATCGACTACAAGACAAGAAGACCGGGAAGGACGAAACCAACCCGTGGAATGCAGAACAGCTACGGCGTTTTTACGCGTAGACTAAGTATAAAGATTAGCATATTCGAGTTAACCTTCTGGACCCAGAACATGAGGCCATAGGTCGGGTTCTTTGGGTTGAACTCGACAAAATTGTACGATTCTCGTGTTACTTCTCCGCTCGGGGGCTTCAACCCTTGGGTCGTACGAAAAGTTGTTATAACAAGATGGAGGGATTTTTTCTTCGCTATAAGGTTGTTTTCACAACCCGATAAATACAAAGAAAACTTGGTTCATAAAAAGAACCCGATATCATCTTCACATTTATTGGTTCGCAAAGAACCCGACATATGGAAAGCATATCTCAGAACATGACTTGTTCTCATGATGCTAGTAAAAGTTAATCGACGTAAAGTATGAATATTTATTGATATCATTGCAGGAAGGACATTGTCAAACAAGATTACATGGATAACAGATCTACATAAAAGAGGGCTTCAAGCCTCGTACTCCTTCTGGCAAAGAGTGCCATTATAGATCTTCACGTCAAACTTCGACGTACCGACGTGGAAGTCGAACGCCATGATGAAACCTTGATGGATGTCGTGGTCCTCAGCAAATTGCGACCAGCCACCTCTGAAGTACTGCTCGCCGTTGCCGTCATACCACACCTCTACCTCATAGGGGATGCCACCGCCAGATTGTTCACGAAGAACCGCCTCTCGCAGTTCGCGGCCATCCATGAACTTCGTGAAATCTAGTGGCAAGCGCTGAATTTCACGGCACTGCGCCATGGCAATGCAAAGAAAGGAAAAGATACGGGAGGGTGCAGAAGGAGCAGCAGGCGCAGTAGGAGGAGGAGAGGCAGGGCCTGGAGTGGCACTAGTCACCTTCGGTTTGTTCTTGCTACCAGGTGGGCGCCCGGGACGGCGCTTCACCGGAGCATCTGAAGAAGTTCCCGCGGCGCTAGCAACCTTGGGCTTATTCTTACTGCCACGAGGGCGACCCCTACCTCGTGGGGCCATCGGGGATCCAAGGTTCAGACGAGAACCTCCAGCGTCAGCCATGAAGCGCGGCAGAAAAAACCTCGCAAAAACCCTAGATGGAGGAAGAAGAGGATGCGGCGGAAGAGAAGTTTAATTAGGGTTTTCTACCTTAATCACCAGGCGCTTTTATTTATAAGCACGTACTATTGGGCTTTCGGGCTGCATCAAAGTCCGTGAGACACAATTTACAATGGGAGTTAAATTCTGCGCACGGCAGATGATAATATCAATGAAGAAAAGGGAAAAAAAAGAAGAAGAAGAAGAGGAAGGATTATGCGATATGGAAACCGTGACTCAGACTTGGGGGCTCGTCAACAGTAAGATATCCACAGAAGAAAGAGGAGCTGAATTTTGAGCCTATGCTTGACTACAAGTTGCCAAACATAGACTCGGGGGCTACTCCCATCGGGAGCGCTGAGCGCGCACCCGATAGAGATGAGATGGTGAATATTTTAGATGAAGAAGGATAAAACTTCGACTACGTAGTCGACAAAATGAAGAGAGATTACTCCCATCGGGAGCGAGTTTTATGGTTGTAGAAACCCGAATATTTTCAGTCAAAATTTGACTGCGACATAAGATTCTCGAGTTGTGTTATCGCAACAACACTCGAATGCCGTGATTTATCACGAAGGTAAGACCCCGGGATCCGTCCTGTGTGGCCTGGTATACGCACATGGATGCGCTCTGCTGGTATGTATCCGTGTCTACGACGCGAAGAAAATCCTGGTGGATGCACTGGGTACCCTGAGAACCACTGGGACTCATTTTTTGTAAGTCCTAAATGAGGCAAAAGAGTGAGTTTGACCGGTATCCCGAATTCAAGTCCAAGGGGATTGAATTTGAAGTAGGTGACAAGTATCTGTTCCGGCAGTTAACTGACCTCTTGATCCGTCAGAGTTGTCAGGCTTGTTCATCGAGACCCCTTGCGAGTAAAATATTATGAAATATAAGTCAAAAAACCAAGTCGAAGATTTGAAGATGTGAAGAATTGATCAAGTTGAAGATTTGAAGATTAGAGATTCAACCACAATCTACAAATTCTGGTAGAATCTCAGGGGCTACTGACAAGGGTATAGTTACTAGAGCCCGTTAGTTGTGTACCCCTGAGGCCCGATAAGCTAGGCCCAATTGTAATGATAGTCGAATACGAGTTATTACCGTATGTCGATATTTGTAATCTATATCGAACCCGAACCGATCCTCGAGACCTGGCCACCTATATATAGGGGCCAGGAGGGGACGGTGGAGGGCAGATTGAAAGCAAGCCAGGTTGAACACCCAAGTTTACTTTCGATATACACCTATCTCGACTAACTTTACCTTCGAGTTCATCCAACGCCCTATCTCCCCGATCCTAAGTCCTTCATCTAGGACATTTGTCGAGTTAACCCCTCGTCAGTAGGACACCTTCAAGTTTAAGAGGGCGACTAGATACAAATAATTTAGGAACAAGTGAAACCATAGTCATGAATCAATCAATGATAAACTTTGAGACAATGCACATTATACTCAGAATGACAACTATGCTCTCTTAATGGTGCATAAAGATGGAAGGTGGTGACTCAACATAAAAGTAAAAGAAAGGCCCTTCCCGGAGAGAAGCAGTGATTTAACATGTGCTAGAGCTTTTCATTTGTAAAACAGAGAGATAAAAATTGGTTTTGAGAGGTGGTTGTCTTTGTCAACGACTGGCAATGGGGTTCTTACTATCTTCCATACAAAAATGAAGCAAGTTTTTGAGAGAGAGATTGGCACTTTTGTGCTCTTTTATAAAGCTTGGCACTCCTCCCCACGTTTTTTTCCTTTCACAAACCATGGCTATCCGATTCCATCTGGTGCCCACCAACATTCACATTCCATGGAGGAGTGCCTTTTTTTCTTTTTGGAATAAGCAATATGGAAGATAGCAAATCCGACCACTACGTCCCCATGAGCTAAAAATAGTGTCACAAAACGGGAAGTATTTTGAAGGTTTTTTTTGAAAGGTAGCACATGAAAATTTACTTGGAATGGCTTACAAATACCATGCATAGGAATTTATAGTGGACACAATGGCAAACTTGGTTTTTGGGAGTTGGATGCACGAGTAGAGCTCATACTCAGTACAAGGCGAGGGCTAGCAAAAGACTGAGAGCGACCAACTAAGAGAGCAATAACGGCCATAATCATGCAAAGTGACAAAGCAACATTAAAAGAAGCATAAGATGGCATCAAAAGTCAAAAACTAAATGATCATAGAGGCTATAGGCGACTTATTTTGTAGTCAACATGGTGTAAGCATGTGCCAAGTCAACCCAAATAAAGCATCAAAGGAGAAAACCAAATAAATGCTTCCATATAATTAAAACAACGCATGATTTTTTCAAAGGCTCATTAAGCAATCTCAGTTATTTGAGACAAGTCATGCTACAGCAAAACCACTAAGCATACTATCAAAAAGACATCAAGCACGACATGCAAAAGCCTAGGCCGCGGTCTATACAAGCTCCTTTTTGTACCACTTTTTTGCATAAAGCTTTTTCTCTTTTCCAACACCATTCAAACCTTTTTGAGGAAACTCTTTTGATAAATACCAACATAGACCAGAGGTCCAAATACACCTTGATGCAAAGATAAAACAAGATCTGAATAAAAATCAAGGTGAAAAACGAAAGCTAAACGCAGTAGCATAAAAAGAGAACACTCGGTAAACGATAAGAGTGAAAACTAGAGTGTTCTTGGCAATGAAAACGGAGTTCATCTCCTCCAAAAAGAACATGATGTGATCCAAACATTTATTGCAGAAAACAAAGCAAAATAAAATTGAAAACAATAACAACTGACGCTCCAAGAAAAATGCATAGTGCATGAAGCAATAAAAATATAGTATCTTGAAAGGTGACCTGATTTTTGCCGATGAAGAAGGGGTGCCTCGGGGGCATCCCCAAGCTTTGACGCTTGTACTTCTTGGATATTTCTTGGGGTGATGCATGGGCATCCCCAAGCTTGAGCTTTTGTCCATTCTTCAACTCATCTCATCATTCTCCAATCCCTACACTTGAAAACTTCTTCATACAAAACTAAACACAATTCTATTAGCAACATTAGTGTAAGCATAACATATAATCAACCCTTTTTGCTTCAGGTTTCAACCTAAAACCACCACATATTAAGCATATACTACTGTAGCAACTTCCCCAAAAGTTTCATGATCAAAAGAACTCAAAAAGAAAGCGATAAAGTAGCAAAAACAAATATTGGCAGAAATCTGTCAAAACAGAACAGCTGACAAAGGCCGAATTTTTAAGCGGTTTTCTGTTGCTCAAATCAAAAAGTGTTCAACTAATGAAAGTTTGGATATAACCTGGGGCATATGCACAAGAAATCGCAGATCCAAAAGATATACAGAGAATTTTCACGAATTTTTACGGTGCAGCACCGAAAACAATTTCAGGACAGCAACATCCCCAAATCTTACCTCACTCAAATTAGAGGCTTCTCTTGGCACAACAACGAAATAAAAAGGATAAGGAGCGGTTATTACAGTAGTAATAACTTCCAAGACTCAAATAAAAGAAAAAGTACTAAAAAGTAAAACATTGGGTTATCTCCCAAGAGTGCTTTTCTTTAACGCCTTTGAGCTAGGCGCAGTAATTTGCAAAGATGCTCATGTGGGCGCCATATAAGAGCTTGAGGCAAAGGCGCCATATAGGAACTTAAAGCAATAGAGAGCATCAAAAAGCAAGTATGGAACACATTTAAATCTAAACCACTTCCTATGAAAAATAGTCTTGTAAAGAGACAAGTCATGAACGCACAAAGCAAAAAGCATAGGAAGGCAAAACAAGTATAGCTTCAAAAATTGCAACATAAAGAGGGGAAACTCAATATTGTTGAGGTCCATCAAACCATGTTTCCCACTCTCATAATAACTTTTAGTAGCATCATGAATAAAACTAACAACATAACTATCACATAAAGCATCTCTATTATGAGCCACATGCATAAAAGAATTAATACTCCCCACATGAACAATAGTAGTAGGAGCAGATTTAACAGAATAATTATTCTCATCACCATAATCATCAAAAATAGGAGGCATATTGTAGTCATACCTTGTTTCCTCCTCAATAGTAGGTGAACTAAAAATATTATAATCATCATCATAGCCATCATAAACTAGAGGTTTAGTATCATCACAAGCTAGAGAACAACTATTTCGCAAAGCGTATTCATCAAACATATCATCATAAGAAGGAACATCATATAGGGGAGATAAAATATCATCAGAGCAAACTTTCTCCACTAAAGCTGGGGAACTAAAAATATCATGCTTAACAAAACCAGCTTCCCCAAGCTTAGACTTTTCTATAGCATTAGTAATAATAGTGTTTAAAGCATTCATACTAACAACACTATTAGCATGCAAATTAAGCTCCAAAGGTTTTTCAATTTTCTCTTCAAACACTTCATATCTAAACTCAGGAAAAAGACTACAGAACTCTTTGTTTTCCATTAAGCCTAACTAGTGAAAATAAAACAAGAAACAAAAAGATGTAATTGCAGAATCTAAAGGAAATAACTTCGAGCACTCACCAGCAACTAAAAGACTTAGTAGCCAAAGAATGTGAGTACCTTTTACCTTACCTCCCCGGCAACAGCGCCAGAAAAGAGCTTGATGTCTACACACGCTTCTGTTCTTGTAGACAGTGTTGGGCCTCCAAGTGCAGAGGTTTGTAGAGCAGCAGCAAGTTTCCCTTAAGTGGATCACCCAAGGTTTATCGAACTCAGGGAGGAAGAGGTCAAATCTATCCCTCTCAAGCAACCCTGCAATTACGATACAGAAAGTCTCTTGTGTCCCCAACACACCCAATACACTTGTCAGATGTTTAGGTGCAGTAGTTCGGCGAAGAGATAGTGAAATACAAGTGGTATGGATGATTATAAGTAGTAAATGCGATCTGGAATAAAAATGGCAGCAAGCAAACAAGTAACAAAACAGCAAGTAAACGGTGTGCAAAGCTTGGAAACAAGGCCTAGGGATCATACTTTCACTAGTGGACACACTCCCAACAATATAACATCATTGAACAAATAAATAACTTCTCTTCACTATGGTACTCTGAATTACTCTCCTATTGAACAACACTAATCATTGCGTAGGGCTACGAAGCACTCATTAAAGTTCATCAAGTACTTGACAAACACCACTCATAGAGATATCCAAATCAAATCACAACTCAAGATAAATATTATTGCAACTTAGACCAAGTACTAACACGGTGCACACACTGTCAACATTACACCATGAAAGGAGGAAAAGATCACTTCAATACTATCATAGTGATAATTATTCTCATAATCCATAAGAGATCACAATCGTAGCCTAGACCAAGTACCACCACGATGCACGCACTGTCATCGTTACACCATGGCAGGAGGAATAGATTACTTTAATAACACACTAGAGTACACATAATGAAGAAGAGTAACATCTACTTATTCAACATGATACAAAGCTCACGATCACATAAAGATCACATCATGGGAGAGAGAGGTGAACCACATAGCTACCGGTAGAGCCCTCAGTCCTGGGGGTGAACTACTCCCTCCTCATCATAGGAGAAAGCAAGGTTGATGGAGATGGCGATGAGGTCGATGGAGATGGCAGAGACGGCGGTGGAGACTGATGGAGATGGCTCCGGGGGCACTTCCCCGTCTCGGCAGGGTGCCGGAACAGAGACTTCTATCCCCCGAAATTTGTCGTTGGTGGCGGCGGAGCTACGGAACTGTTCTGGAAATTTCGCCGACTCCCTTAGGGTTTTCCGTCCCGAGGCTTCTTATAGGCGAAGGGGCATCGACAGGAGTGGCCCCAGGCCTCCTCATACCTAGGCGGCGCGGCCAGGGCCTGGGCCGCGCCAGCCTAGTGTGAGGGCAGCCTGTGGCCCCTCTCCTACTCCTCTTCGGATCTCTGGAAGCTTCCGGGAAAAATAAGACTTCAGGAACTTGTTTCATCCAATTCCGAGAATATTTCCTATGTAGCTTTTCTGAAACACAAAAACAGCAGAAAACAGGGAACTGGCACTGTGGCGACTTGTTAATAGGTTAGTTCCGGAAAATGCATAAAAGTGCCATGAAGTGTAACGAAACATTAGGTAAATGGTGTAAAAACAAGCATGGAGCATCAAAAATTATAGATACGTTGGAGACGTATCAGTGAGCATGCGCCAAGTCAGCCCAAATAAAGCATAAAGGAGAAAACCAAAATAATGCTTCCAAATAATAAAAAACAACGCATGATTTTTTCAAAGGCTCATTAAGCAATATCAGTTATTTGACACAAGTCATGCTACAGCAAAACCACTAAGCATACTATCAAAAAGACATCAAGCATGACATGAAAAAGCCTAAGCCGCAGTCTACACAAGCTCCTTCTTGTACCACTATTTTGCATAAAGCTTTTTCTCTTTTCCAACACCATTTGAAATTTTTATAAACACCTCTTTTGATGAAAACCAATAAAGATCGGAGGCAAAAATACACCTTGATAAACAAATATATGAAGATCTGAATGCAAATCAAGGTGAAAACGAAAACCAAAAGCAGTAGCAGAAAAAAGAAGAACACTCAATTTTTAATAAGAGTGAAAACTAGAGCGTTCTTTGCAAATGAAAACGAGTACATCTCCTCCAAAAGGAATTTGTTGGGGTCCAACCATTTATTGCATCAAACAAAACAAACTAACAAAGAAAACTAAAACAACTGACGATCCAAGAAAAACACATAGTGCATGAAGCAATAAAAATATAGTGTTTTGAAAGGTGACCTGATTTTTGCCGATGAAGAAGGGGTGCCTCGGGGGCATCCCCAAGCTTTGACGCTTGTACTTCTTGGATATTTCTTGGGGTGATGCATGGGCATCCCCAAGCTTTAGCTTTTGTCCATTCCTCAACTCATCTCATCATTCTCCAATCCCTACACTTGAAAACTTCCTTCATACAAAACTAAACACAAATCTATTAGCAACATTAGTGTAGGCATAACATATAATCAACCTCTTTTTGCTTCAGGTTTCAACCCAAAACCACCACATATATAGCATATACTACTGTAGAAACTTCCCCAAAAGTTCTATGATCAAAAGAACTCGCAAAGAAAGCGATTAAGCGGCAAACACAAATAGTAGCAGAAATCTGTCAAAACAGAACAGCTGATAAAAGGCCGAATTTTTAAGGGGTTTTCTGTTGCTCAAATCAAAAAGTGTTCAACTAATGAAAGTTTGGATATAACTTGGGGCATATGCACAAGAAATCGCAGGTCCAAAAGATATACAGAGAATTTATACGAATTTTTACGGTGCAGCACCGAAAACAGTTTCAGGACAGCAACATCCCCAAATCTTACCTCGCTCAAATTAGAGGCTTCCCTTGGCACAAAAACGAAATAAAAAGGATAAGGAGAGATCATTACAGTAGTAATGACTTCCAAGACTCAAATAAAAGAAAAAGTACTGAATGTAAAAACATTGGGTTATCTCCCAAGAGTGCTTTTCTTTAACGCCTTTGAGCTAGGCGCAGAAAATTGCGAATCAAGTAATATCAAGAGATGAAGCATCAAGCTCATAATTTGCT
Organism: Dactylis glomerata; assembly: GCA_007115705.1. Taxonomy (NCBI): domain Eukaryota; kingdom Viridiplantae; phylum Streptophyta; class Magnoliopsida; order Poales; family Poaceae; genus Dactylis; species Dactylis glomerata. Next base: position 987,963 of record QXEO01000758.1, read on the forward strand.
CTAAGAATAGAGTCAAAAAGTAATTTCTTCCTTTTCCTAGGGAAGTGTTCTATACCTTTCTTTAGTGGAAATTGATATTTGATGGTGCCTTCTCTCATATCAATGATGGCACCTACAGTTCGAAGAAAGGGTCTTCCCAAAATAATAGGACATGAAGCATGGCATTCAACATCCATAACAAGAAAATCAACGGGAACAAGGTTATTATTAACCATAATACGAACATCATTAATCCTTCCCATAGGTTTTTTCTTAGCAACATCAGCAATAGGAACATCATAATAACACTTTTCAAGTGGTGGTAAGTCAAGCATGTCATAAATTTTTCTAGGCATAATAGAAATACTAGCACCTAGATCATATAAAGCATGGCAATCAAAACCATTAACATGCATATCAATGATGGGTTCCCAACCATCTTCTAACTTCTTGGGAACAGAGGCTTTTTTTGCAACTTATCATCCCTAATTTTTATGAGAGCATTGGTAATATGCTTAGTAAAAGCAACATTTAAAGAACTAGCATTGGGAGTCAAAGCAAGCTTTTGCATGAATAAAATAACTTCAGATATATTGCAGCCATCAACATCAAAATCATTAAAGGAAATAGAGCTATCATCTCCTACACTCCGAAAAATTTCAGCACTCTTTTGAGAAAAAGTTTTGGCAGTTTTAGGCTTTTTAACACAAGGAGTGGGAGTTTTCTCTACACCTATCAAAGTAAGAGGATTGCTAGCATTAGGAACAACATCATTAGAGGTAGTAATAGTACAAACTTTCATATTCCTAGCAATCTCATCCTCTCTTTCCCATCTAGCATGCAATTCTGCTAACAATCTAATATTTTCATCAATTCCAACTTGAATAGCATTAGCAGTAGCAAAAGGATCAGGCTTAGCGGACATTCTATTAACCAAAGAAGATTGCACATTAGACAAAGATGAAATATCGGTTTCATCTTTGGAAACCTTAGCTTGCAATTCAGGAATAGCCTTGTTTAAATTTTCAAGTTGATGACTAATAGTCCTCAACAGAGCTGATTGCTCCTCCATAGTTTTAATAAATAACTTATTTTGCTCATATTGCATTTGCATAAAGTTCTTGGTAGCCTTTTCAAGTTATAAGAACCTCTCTTCACTAGGCATTTTAGGTCTACCAAAATAGCCATTTTCACCATTAGAGGGAAACGGCCTATAATTGTTACTAGCAAAATTGTTCCTATAAGCATTGTTGTTAAAATTATTGTTTCTAATGAAATTCACATCAACATGCTCTTCTTGAGCAACCAAAGAGGCTAAAGGAACATTATTAGGATCAACATGAGTCCTATCATTAGCAAGCATAGCCATAATTGTATCAATCTCATCACTCAAGGAAGAGGTTTCCTCAACAGAATTTACCTTCTTACCTTGTGGAGCTCTCTCGGTGTGCCATTCGGAATAATTCACCATCATGTTTCCAAGTAGCTTTGTTGCGGCGCCCAAGGTAAGGGACATAAAAGTGCCTCCAGCAGCTGAATCCAATAGGTTCCGCGAAGAAAAATTCAATCCTGCATAAAAAGTTTGGACAATCATCCAAGTAGTCAGTCCATGAGTGGGGCAATTCTTTATCATAGATTTCATTCTTTCCCAAGCCTGAGCAACATGTTCATTATCAAATTGACTAAACTTCATAATATTGCTACGCAAAGATAAATTTTAGCAGGAGGATAATATCTACCAATAAAAGCATCCTTGCACTTAGTCCATGAATCAATACTATTCTTAGTCAAAGATAGCAACCAATCTTTAGCTTTTCCTCTCAAAGAAAAAGGAAACAACTTGAGCTTAATAATATCACTTTCTACATCCTTATATTTCTGCATCTCACATAGCTCAACAAAATTGTTGAGATGAGCTGCAGCATCTTCAGTACTAGCACCAGAAAATTGCTCTTTCATAACAAGGCTCAATAAAGCAGGCTTAATTTCATAAAAGTTTGCAGCAGGAGCAGGTGGTGCAATAGGAGTGCAGATAAAATCACTATTATTCGTACTAGTGGTCACACAACTTGGTATTTTCAGGATTGGCCATTTTAGCAAAACTAAAAACAGATAAGTAAAAGCAACTAACAAGGATTCTAATTTTTTGGGTTTTTGATAAAAACAATGTAGGTAAAATAAAATAAAGTAAAGCAAAACAATAAACAAAGTAAAGGACATGTGTGCAAAAAACTCCCCTCGCAGAAGTCTTCTACTTCCTCCCCGGCAACGGCGCTAGAAAAATAGCTTGATGCATGGTAAATGACCAGCCCGTTGGGAACCCCAAGAGGAAGGTGTGATGAATATAGCAGCAAGATTCTTCCCTCAGTTAAGAAACCAAGGTATGTCGATCAGGAGAGGAGAGACAAACGACTGAAGGTGATGCTTGCAAGCTTCGCGACAGCTCTAGAAAATTTATATATGGCGCCTCGTCCAAGCTTTGCTTTGCGAGCAGCAATGTGGAACCTGCACACAACACAACTAAATACTTTGTTCCCAACTTGCGATGAGGTTGTCAATCTCACCGGTTTGCTTGAAACAAAGGGTATGAGCGTATCGAGTGGAAAGTGATAATAGTATGCGAGTAAAGTAAACAGTGCGAGTAAAGTAAACAGGTGATAGCAATATGATGGAAATAGGACTGGGGTCCACAGTTCACTAGTGGTGTCTCTCCATAAGATAAATAACACATGCTGGGTAAACAAATTACAGTTGGGCAATTGATAGAATAAAGATAACGTGATATGTCAAGAAGATCACTATGAGATTTACTCTCGGCATTACAACAAAATACATAGACCGCCATCCAACTGCATCTATGACTAATAATCCACTCTCGGGGATATCAATCCGAACACCCCATGAGTATTAAGTTGCGAACAACAAATAATTGCATTAAGCAAAGTGTGTAATGTAAACAAAGCATATGCCCTCAAGCATATGAATGTTATTTTCTCCCTAATGGCAACAGTACATCTACAACCTTAGAGGTTTCTGTCACTCCTCGAGGTTAAATAGAGACATGAACCCACCATCGAGCATAAATACCCCCTCTTGGAGTCACTAGCAACTACTCGGCCAAGATAGCTACTAACAACGGAGAGCATGCAAGATCATAAACAACATAGAGATAACATAAGATATATTTCAGTATAGCAACTCAATCATAACACCAATATTCATCGGATCCCAACAAACCAAACATGCAGAATTACATAACGGTGATCTCAATCATGTAGGGCAGCTCATGAGATCTAAACATGAAGCACACGGTGGAGAAGACAACCATCTAGCTACTGCTATGGACCCATAGCCCAAGGTAGACTACTCACTCATCGCTCTGGAGGCAAGCATGGCGATGAAGAAGACCTCCGATGGCGATTCCCCTCTCCGGCAGGGTGCCGGGAAGAGCTTCTGGACCCTCCCGATCTTGGGTCGACGACGGCGGTGGATCGCGATGTGTTTCTAGAAAATTGATCAGGTACTTAGGTTTTTCCCGTCGGGGGGTCTTTATAGGCGAAGGGGCATCATCAGGAGTGGACCCAGGTGGCCTCACACCAGGGCGGCGCGGCCAGGGCCTGGGCCGCGCCAGCCTGGTGTGAGGGCCCCTGGTGGCCCCACTCCTACTCCTCTTCGGATCTTTGGAAGCTTCCGGGCAAAATAAGACTTCAGGAACTTGTTTTGTCCAATTCCGAGAATATTTCCTGTGTATCACTTCTGAAACACAAAAACAGCAGAAAACAGGGAACTGGCACTGTGGCGACTTGTTAATAGGTTAATTCCAGAAAATGCATAAAAGTTCCACGAAGTGTAACGAAACATTTAGGCAAATGGTGTAAAAAACAAGCATGGGCATCAAAAATTATAGATACGTTTGAGACGTATCAGATGTTTATTGCATGCTTGGTTAACGTTCTTCACCTATGCTTGTGTGTGCTCTTTTAAGGATTGTTTATGTGCATGTGGGTAGGAAATTTTATTCCTTTAGACTCTATCTCTAAGTCTAACCTCACCTATTTCAAACCCAACAGATGCCTCCTCGTCGCACTCCTGAGGAACAGATGCAGCAGATGATGGCAGCCCAGGCTCAACTCGTGCAAGTCATGACCCAGTTTTTGTCCAACGCTAACAACAATAATAATAACAACAACAACCCTCCGCCACAGCCACCCCCTTAGGTCGACATGCTTGCAAGGTTTCTAAGGCTTCGTCCTGCCAAGTTTTCTCGTGCTGCTGAACCACTGGAGGCCATAGATTGGCTCCATTACGTCAACAAAGACTTGGTGACAACTGGTTGCACTAACACTGAAAAGGTCAGGTTTGCAGCTCATCTGTTGGAAGGACCAGCAGCAAGCTGGTGGGACACTTACCAGATCACTCATCCCATCAAAGGAGTGACATGGGACTCATTCCAGGAAGGATTTTGGGCTGCAAACATTTCCTCTGGTGTGATGGGCCTGAAGAAGAAGGAGTTCCGCGACCTCAGACAGAAGTACCGCAGCGTGTCTGAGTACATTGATGAGTTCACCAATCTATCATGCTATGCATCGGATGACATTGACACCAATGCAAAAAGGAAGGAGAAGTTCCTAGAAGGCCTCAATGACGAGTTGTCAATCCCTCTGTCTGTTGCCTACACCCCTACCTTTCAGTCTCTGCTTGACCAAGCTATAACTCTAGAGAGCAAGATGAAGCAGTCTGAAAATAGAAAGAGGAAGCATCATGTTAGCAAGTACCAAGAGCCTATGCACAAGCGAAGCTATCACAGTGATCATGGGAGCTCTGGATTCCATAAGAATGGAGGAAACCACCACAACCATAATGGTGGAAATAGGCACCAGCACCATAAGGGAAATGGCCACCAACATAATGGCCACAGGAACCACAACAATCATAACTCCACCAGGACAAATGGCCATAACAATGGCAACAACAATGGCATAAACAACAATGTCCCCGAGAAGAGGGATATTAGTCAGGTGGAATGCTATAAGTGCCACAAGACTGGGCATTATGCAAATGATTGCCCACAGAGGAAGGATGAAGGAAACAAGCCCAATCCATTCCAGAAGGGGCATGTCAATCACATCAATGTGGAGGAGATTTATGATGAGCCTGACACCGTCTATGGTATGTTTCTGCTCAATAAGTTTTCAACACTTGTTCTTTTCGACACTAGTGCATCGCATTCATTCATATCAAGAGCATTTGTGGTTAAGAACAAAATACCCACTAAAACAATAGGTTGTCCTATAAGGGTAAGTTCTCCAGGGTGGAGTTGATAGTAAATGCCGGTTGTAGAGACCTAGTCCTGGAAATTAGAAAACACAAGTTTCCGGCTAACCTCATTGTCCTAGACTCACAAGGACTAGATGTCATCCTAGGCATGGATTGGATGACCGCATTTGAGGGAGTCATAGATTGTGCAAACAAAACCATCACCCTTACCACCCCTGAAAAGAAATGGATTCATTTCAAATCAACCTTCAAGCTCAAAGGGTCTAAGGTTAATTCCCTTAAGGGGGTTAGTATGCATGAAGTGCCAGTTGTGAAGGATGTGTTTCCAGAAGAGTTACCAGGAATGCCACCAGACAGAGATGTTGAATTCATCATCGACTTGCTGCCTAGAACAGGACCTATAGCAAAAAGGCCATACAAGTGGACATAGAAGAATTAAAGGAATTAAAGAAGCAGCTCAAGGAATAGTTGGACAAAGGTTTTATCCAACAGAGTTCATCATCATGGGGAGCCCCTGTTTTGTTTGTAGAGAAAAAGGACTCTAGCAAGAGATTGGTTGTGGACTACCGTTCGCTGAATGAAGTGACAATCAAGAACAAGTACCCATTGCCCAACATCAGTGACCTGTTTGACCAGTTGAAAGGAGCAAAAGTGTTCTCCAAGATTGATCTCTGGTCAGGATATTTCTAGCTAAAGATCTGAGAACAAGACATACCCAAGACAGCTTTTACCACCAGATATGGTCTATATGAGTATACCATCATGTCTTTTGGGCTAACAAATGCCCCGGCATACTTCATGACCATGATGAACAAGGTGTTCATGGAATACTTGGATAAATTCATAGTGGTGTTCATTGATGACATCCTGATTTACTCCAAGGATGATAAAGAACATGAGCAACACTTACGCTAATGGAAAAGCTCAGGGAGAATAAGCTGTATGCAAAATTCAGCAAGTGTGAGTTCTGGCTGAACAAGGTAGGATTTCTTGGTCACATAGTTTCCGCGGAAGGAGTCGCGGTGGATCCAAGCAAGGTAGCATCCGTCACCGAATGGGAGTCACCCAAAAATGCGGGAGACATCCGGAGTTTCTTAGGACTTGCTAGATACTATCGGAGATTCATTGAAAATTTCTCCAAGATAGCAAAGCCGATGACTGAACTATTGAAGAAAGACAAGAAATTTGAATGGACCGACTCTTGTGAAGCTAGTTTTCAAGAACTGACAAAATGACTAGTAAGTGTGCCAGTTCTATGTCTACCAGATATACAGAAGGATTTCCAAGTTTAACTGCGATGCTTCTCGTCAAGGACTTGGTAGCGTCCTAATGCAGAATGGAAAAGTGGTGAGTTATGCCTCGTGCCAGCTCAAGCATCACGAGAGAAATTACCCCACCCGTGACTTAGAGCTAGCATCTATTGTTCATGCTCTAAAGGTGTGGAGACACTATTTGATGGGAAAACATTGTGATGTGTTCACCGATCACAAGATCCTGAAGTATATATTCACCCAGAAGGAACTGAACATGTGTAACATCCCAAGATTTTATCAAATTTTGGGGGGAAATTTTTGGTTTAAAATTGTTTGTGTTGATTGAAAATTCACAGGGAATTAAAACTTTTTGAGATATTTCAAGGCTTTGTTAGAAAAACTATTTTAAACTCTCTACTATTTCTTGCAGAATTTATTTGAAAAATAAGAGGATTCAAAATACTATTTTCTTCCTTAATTCAAACTTATGCAAGCCTTGCTTGCAAAGGAACTAAATTTCACAAGTGTTTATAAAGTGTGTACTTTCAAATTAAGATTGATAGTGATTCTCAATTATTATTTTATAATGCTAATATTTTAATATATTTTTAAAAAGCATTGATTTCAAACCCTGTTTCTATTATTTTATGCAAGCAAAGCCATTAGGCTCAATTAAGATCTTTTGTTAAAAATCTTGTTTTGGTTCTGAAATTATGTTTCATATTGGTTTAAAACCTTGCTGTGAATTTTGCAAAATTGATGAAAATGGTTTGGCTTGATTTGAATCAAATTTGCAAATAATATGAAAGAAATAGGGAAAACCAGAAAAAGAAAAGAGAAAGAAAAAGAGAAAATAAGAAAAGGCCACGGGGAAGCTTTTCGGCCCAGCCTGGAATCCAGCCCACGGCCCATCCCGGGTTCTGACCGAAACGGTATGGCTAACCCCTTCTTTCTCGCTGACACCGGGCCCCGCCTGTCAGGCCCTTCTCTCTCCCCCTCCAGCCACTGACCGCCCTGGCCCGCATGGCGGCTCTTTCTTCCCCACTGATTTCTCTCACTCTGCTAATGGTAACGTCGCTAAAGATTACTCCTCTCGCATCCTGCGCACTAAATGGCCATCAAGCCCACGCTTAAATACTCCGCGCCCCCCCCTCTTTGCTCTTCCGTTTTCCTCTTCCGTTCCTCGCCGCCAGATCTCCGAATTGAGGTCGGGAGCTCCGCCACGAGCTCGGCCACCGACGACAAATCCTGCCGGGTACCAAAGGTCTGCGACTCCCCTCTCTGTTCCTTGTGCATCCTCTCACTCCAGCGCATCTGCTAATCATTTCCCTGGCTCCAAAACCCAGCGCATCGAGCACGCCGAAGATCACCGAGCCACCGTTGATTTCCAGTCGCCATTCCTCATCATCTCTGAAAGAAAACCTCACCGCCATTCACGTTTTCAAGACCGCCATCACCTTCCGCTTCTCGTCCGCAAGTCCATCGCCGTCGCCATCCCTCGGAACCACGCCGCCGTTGAGCACCAGAGCCGCCACCTCGCCGGATCTCGCATCGCCGGTGAGCTCCACCCCTCTTCTTCTCTCTGCCCTTAGATCTTAATCGCACGGCCGAGTTTAGAAGCCAGTACCGAATCGGTACCGACCTATCGCGCTGTGACATGTTGCTGCACTGTCAGCCCCCTCGGTCAATTCGGCCAAATCTTAAATCAAATTTGAATTTCAAATTGTAGATTCTGTACTGATCTTGTCAATTCGATATAAAATAAACCACTTGGCCAAAAATTGCAAATTTGGTATCTCTGAAATCCTTGAAATGTATAGAATCCATTTCTGCAGAGAAACATCAGGGGTACTGTACAAAGTTTTGTTTGAAAAATAAAATAGCAAAATGACTTATAAACCCCATTTAATTCATATCTTTTGTTCTACAGATCCAAAAATTACAAAGTTTTAGTCTTTGGAATCCTCTAATCATGTAGAACATCATAGAATCAAGAAAATTCAAAGTTGATACGTGCACACACTTTGTGCATTCAAATCTATTCAAATCACTAATTTGACCATATCTTGAATTCTAAAATTTATTTTAGAATGAATCCAATTGCAGTAGCTTTGCTTTGCTGCAAGATATCCAGTAGCATCACTTCCTAATTTTATTGAAACACTTCACTATTATTCAAATTCTAATATGAGGATTTGAGTAATTTCCATTATAAGAATAAGTCTATTTCTTTTTAGTAATGTTTCCTTCTACCATAGCAAATCCTATAATCATACCTAGTCATTAATGTTATCTAAACAACATCTTGATCAAGATCATATCTACTTACACCTATCTTGTCTAGTTCACACATATTCAAATTATAATTGTATTGTTTGAGTAAAGTGTGATGCATCTCAATCATAGATTCTATTCTTTCTATCTTTGTGGTGTTGATCTAATCAACATTTTAGAACCTATCCAATACCCCATGTACCCAATAGAAACCTTAAACCATAATCTGAAATGTTATCTACCCATACTCAATCCTCTGTCCACTTGATCCTGATTTCATGTGTAGAACTATTCAATTAACAAATGAGTTAATTGAGTAACTCAATGTTTCATGAATCCTTGCCCAATGTCTAAGTGTAATATATACTATTCAAGAATAATTGTTGTCACACTTATTCAATAGTAATGGTATTGCACTATTTTGACACCTGTGTGGTTTAATTTACATGAGCTATACCAAGTTCAATTCCTGCTTAGTAAAGCCTAAATACTTCATTACCCATTATCTTGCTTAGTCCAATTCTCACCGATCATTTAATCTTGCCACTCAAGCTCTCAAAACACATATCTCACAATCCACAATTCTTATGCCATATCCCTCTTATCACAGTCTCTTAATAAATCTAAAATGTAGAACAAACCCATTTCAATTGTTTGTCTTGTTGTTATGTTGGATTGTATGGTGTGTTTATTTGTGTGCAATATTTCTTGTTTAGATTGTGAAGAGGAGCTGAACTACAAGTGTGATTGCTGTGAGTGTACTGGTTGTTTCCAAGGCAAGTGACACACATTCTTGACCTACTTTCGAAATACTGCATTAGTGTTTTTAATGTAGTATGCATGATAGGTGTTCTAATGTTTTCAATTGCAAAGACTTTGCAAATGCTTAGATCCTAGTAGTGTGAAGCTATCCCTCAAACTCTACCTTGCTAGGATTGAATATCAAATTTATGAAAATGATGATGCCAATGTCATGCTGTGTATGATTTGTAAAGATGAAAATTAATAACCTAATGAACCACCTGGGTGCAATCTTGTGGCTACTCAGGGCTACACACCTGGCTATCAACCCAGGACATGTGTGGTGGTTATCACCTAAGAGTACACAACTCAGGACTGCACACCTAGCTATCAACCTAGGACTTGTGTGGTGGTTATCACCTGAGAGTACTTTGTATTGGTTGTACCTAGGAACAGAGAGAGGACATGTCACGCGAAAGGAGTCTCATCACCATTTCAGAATAATTAAAACTTGAATAGTGACTACTTAGGGCTACACACCTGACTATCAACTCAGGGCTTGTGTGGTTGTTATCACCTAAGGGTCCTCACCAATCCCAAGACTAGCTACTTAGGGCTACACACCTGACTATCAACTCAGGGCTTGTGTGGTTGTTATCACCTAAGGGTTACCTTGGGGCTTTAATTGAACCAAGCTACTCAGGTCCATATACCTGGCTATCAACCCATGGTTGTTATCACCTGAGAGTTATTCGTGTTTTGTTGAGTAACTATCCAGAGCTACACAACTTGGCTATCAACCCAAGGTTTGTGTGGTGGTTATCATCTGGGGGTTACCTTGACCTTAAAGAAAAATCTAAATTTTTAAAAATGTTTTGATAGGATAAAACTTGCTTTATGCAAATTAGCCTTTGAGATCCACTAGCCAAATATCATGTAGTATAGTCTTTCCACAAAATGCCACCAAATATGTGTCATTTGCCAGTACGTTGTTGTACTGACCCCTTTTGGGGCTACATATTCAAACGTGTAGGTTGTTCGGATGAGGAGTAGATGGAGGAGTCTCGAGCCTGCATACCAACATGACTGCCTGTGGCACATTGCTGAAGATGGAGGCTCATTGCAATTTACTTTCCGTTGTGTCAGTTTGTGTTAAACTCTGGTATTCAAGCAAGTCCAAGTGGCTAAGCTATTTCTGTATGGTTTAAAGACTATTGTATCTGGATTTGCGATGTAATAAATGACACTATCTGCAATGATTACTATATTTTGTACTATGGTGCTATCTAATGATCCAGGGAGTAGCACATTAACACAGGAGTTCTGCCTTTAGCAAAAGGTAGGGCGCTACAGAATGGTATCAGAGCATAGTGTTGCCTGTAGGATCGAGACCCTGGGTTTGGATTAGTAATAGGAAGGCCCTAGGATAAAAATCTCTATCTCATCTTACTTCTATTTAAATTTTAAAAAGAATGTTTGCATCTTGAAACTCCTTGTATTTCTCCCCTACTTCATTTTCAAATGATTCCCTTAGATGACCCAACTCTCGAAACCATCAAGAAAGGACTGAAGAACACAATGTGCCAGAAGAATGAGACTTCTACTTCATAGGTTGACCTTGATCCAACATGAAGAACTACACTGAAGACCAACAAAGAGCTCGAGAAAATGTGGATATGATGGCTGCCCAACACCAACGATGCATTGGGGAAGTGGAAATAAGAAATAGTATAATGAAACTATAGTAGAATAGACCACCAAGATTCTAGTTTATAGAACCAAAGATTTATAGATGCTTCTATGATCATACAAAATTGGTGTATGACCATATTATTTTGTTAGCGTGTTTTTTCAAAACTTATCAAAAAGATTTTTCAATGATTGTTTGGTTTATGTTTGTTTGTTGCATGGTTTGTTGTTTGTGCATGGGTAGGAAAATTTTCTTCTTTAGTTCTATCTATCTATTACTCACCTTTGCTAAAACCACCTCAGATGCCACCTCGCCGTGAAAACAACAACAACAGCAGCAACAACAACGACAACAACAACAACAACCTCTATGATGTGGTCCAATAGTTAGCCACAGGTCAAGCCCAGCTCATGCAGATGATGACCCAATTCATCCAACCAAGCACCAACCTCATAAACAACAACAACAACAATCCACCACCCCCACCCCAAGTTGACCGAGTAGCACGTTTCCTGAAGCTTAGACCCAACAAGTTTTCTTTTGCCATAGACCCAATAGTGGCCGACGACTGGCTGCGTTCAGTCAGCAAGGACTTGGTTACATGTGATTGCACAGATGCTGAAAAGATTAGATTCACTGCCCACCTGCTAGAGGGACCAGCAGCAACGTGGTGGGAAACATACCAAGTCCCCAATCCAATTGAAGGTCTGGACTGGGATTCCTTCAGGGAAGGCTTTCGTAATGCTCATATCTCCACGGGCATTATGAATCTAAAGAAAGATGAGCTCCGCACTCTGAAGCAGGGTGGCAGGACACTGAAGGAGTACATGGATGACTTCTGCTCATTGTCTAGGTACGCACCAGAAGACATCGGCACTGATGCCAAGAGGAAGGATAAGTTTCTCGGTGGACTCAATGGGGAACTGAAGATACCTTTGTCAGTAGCTTATGCTCCAACCTACCAGGCTCTGCTAGACCAAGCTGTTATCCTGGATAACAACATAAGAAAGGAGGAAAACCGTAAGAGAAGGCACAGCAATGGCAAGACCCACACTGGACATTTCCACAAGAAACACCACTCCTCTGGAGGAAATGGAAAGGGTAGCAACTTCAACGACCATGGGCACAATGGTGGAAACAATGGAAACCACTCCAATGGTCATCACCATGGAGACAATGGAAATCAAAATGGAGGCAATGGACATCCCAATGGAGGGAATAGACAACACCACTCCAAACCGGTGGTTATGAAGGATCTCTCGACAATCACCTGTTACAAGTTCAAGAAGACTGGACATTATGCAAACCGATGCCCAGAGAATAAGCCAGATGAAAATGCCAGGCCCAATCCATTCAAGAAGGGTCATGTGAACCACGTCAATGCGGAAGAAGTAATGGGTACGTTTCCACCCAACTCTTTTACAACATTGGATTTTATTGATACCGGAGCATCACATTTAGTTCATATCAAGAGCATTTGTGAGCAAACATGCATTTCCCACTGAAGCTATAAAAAGTGCAATCACACTCACCACCCCAACAGAAAAGAGGAAATAAAGACAGGAGACCCCTTAGCCTGGTCTTCTGATTGACCCAAAGAGTGACCCCTCAGTGTCCAAAGTAGTTCAACAAACTACATTGCTGAATAGAAGCTCCACAATGAAATAAAGTGATGCTCAAGTCTCATTGTGAAATACTAGAAACCCAAGTTTGTGAATAGACACCCACCTATTGGAAATGAAGACATAAGCTTACTATGGATTCAAAGTATGACCCAGTGCCAAGTCAAAATTCCAAGTGTGCTCACTTGAACCAAAGACCTAGACTACCCACAAAAGTCTCTTTTAAGGGTGGTAGCCACCTAAGTACCCCAAACCTATCTTTCTTTCTAGCCTCTTCAAATCTCGGGGACGAGATTTCTTTTAAGGGTGGTAGTCTGTAACATCCCAAGATTTTATCAAATTTTGGGGGGAAAATTTTGGTTTAAAATTGTTTGTGTTGATTGAAAATTCACAGGGAATTAAAACTTTTTGAGATATTTCAAGGCTTTGTTAGAAAAACTATTTTAAACTCTCTACTATTTCTTGAAGAATTTATTTGAAAAATAAGAGGATTCAAAATACTATCTTCTTCCTTAATTCAAACTTATGCAAGCCTTGCTTGCAAAGGAACTGAATTTCACAAGTGTTTATAAAGTGTGTACTTTCAAATTAAGATTGATAGTGATTCTCAATTATTATTTTATAATGCTGAAATTTTAATATTTTTTTAAAAAGCATTGATTTATAACCCTATTTCTATTATTTTATGCAAGTAAAGCCATTAGGCTCAATTAACATCTTTTGTTAAAAATCTTGTTTTGGTTCTGAAATTATGTTTCATATTGGTTTAAAACCTTACTGTGAATTTTGCAAAATTGATGAAAATGGTTTGGCTTGAATTGAATCAAATTTGCAAATAATATGAAAGAAATAGGGAAAACTAGAAAAAGAAAAGAGAAAGAAAAAGAGAAAATAAGAAAAGGCCGCGGGGAAGCTTTTCGGCCCAGCCTTGAATCCAGCCCACGGCCCATCCTGGGTTCTGACCGAAACGGTATGGCTAACCCCTTCTTTCTCGCTGACACCGGGCCCCGCCTGTCAGGCCCTTCTCTCTCCCCCTCCAGCCACTAACCGCCCTGGCCCGCATGGCGGCTCTTTCTTCCCCACTGATTTCTCTCTCTCTGCTAACGGTAACATCGCTGGAGATTACTCCTCTCGCATCCCGCACACTAAATGGCCATCAAGCCCGCGCTTAAATACTCCGTGCCCCCCTCTTCGCTCTTCTGTTTTCCTCTTCTGTTCCTCGCCGCCAGATCTCCGAATTGAGGTCGGGAGCTCTGCCACGAGCTCGGCCACCGACGACAAATCCCGTCAGGTACCAAAGGTCTGTGACTCCCCTCTCTGTTCCTCATGCATCCTCTCACTCCAGTGCATCTGCTAATCATTTCCCTGGCTCCAAAACCCAGCGCATCGAGCACGCCGAAGATCACCGAGCCACCGTTGATTTCCAGTCGCCATTCCTCGTCATCTCTGGAAGAAAACCTCACCGCCGTTCACGTTTTCAAGACCGCCGTCACCTTCTGCTTCTCGTCCGCAAGTCCATCGCCGTCGCCGTCCCTTGGAACCACGCAGCCGTTGAGCACCAGAGCCGCCACCTCGACGGATCTCGCATCGCCGGTGAGCTCCACCCCTCTTCTTCTCTCTGCCCTTATATCTTAATCGCACGGCCGAGTTTAGAAGCCAGTACCAAATCGGTATCAACCTATCGCGCTGTGACACGTTGCTGCCCTGTCAGCCCCCTCGGTCAATTCGGTCAAATCTTAAATCAAATTTGAATTTCAAATTGCAGATTCTGTACTGATCTTGTAAATTAGATATAAAATAAACCACTTGGCCAAAAATTGCAAATTTGGTATCTCTGAAATCCTTGAAATGTGTAGAATCCATTTCTGCAGAGAAACATCAGGTGTACTGTACAAAGTTTTGTTTGAAAAATAAAATAGCAAAATGACTTATAAACCCCATTTAATTCATATCTTTTGTTCTACAGATCCAAAAATTACAAATTTTTAGTGTTTGGAATCCTCTAATCATGTAGAACATCATAGAATCAAGAAAATTCAAAGTTGATATGTGCACACACTTTGTGCATTCAAATATATTCAAATCACTAATTTGACCATATCTTGAGTTCTAAAATTTATTTTAGAATGAATCCAATTGTAGTAGCTTTGTTTTGCTGCAAGATATCCAGTAGCGTCACTTCCTAATTTTATTGAAACACTTCACTATTATTCAAATTCTAATATGAGGATTTGAGTAATTTCCATTATAAGAATAAGTCTATTTTTCAGTAATGTTTCCTTCTACCATAGCAAATCCTATAATCATACCTAGTCATCAATGTTATCTAAACAACATCTTGATCAAGATCATATCTACTTAGACCTATCTTGTCTAGTTCACACATATTCAAATTACAATTGTATTGTTTGAGTAAAGTGTGATGCATCTCAATCATAGATTCTATTCTTGCTATCTTTGTGGTGTTGATCTAATCAACATTTTAGAACCTATCCAATACCCCATGTACCCAATAGAAACCTTAAACCATAATCTGAAATGTTATCTACCCATACTCAATCCTCTGTCCACTTGATCCTGATTTCATGTGTAGAACTATTCAATTAACAAATGAGTTAATTGAGTAACTCAATGTTTCATGAATTCTTGCCCAATGTCTAAGTGTAATATATACTATTCAAGAATAATTGTTGTCACACTTATTCAATAGTAATGGTATTGCACTATTTTGACACCTATGTGGTTTAATTTACATGAGCTATACCAAGTTTAATTCCTGCTTAGTAAAGCCTAAATACTTCATTACCCATTATCTTGCTTAGTCCAATTCTCACCCATCATTTGATCTTGCCACTCAAGCTCTCAACACACATATCTCACAATCCACAATTCTTATGCCATATCCCTCTTATCACAGTCTCTTGATAAATCTAAAATGTAGAACAATCCCTTTTCAATTGTTTGTCTTGTTGTTATGTTGGATTGTATGGTGTGTTTATTTGTGTGCAATATTTCTTGTTTAGATTGTGATGAGGAGCTGAACTACAAGTGTGATTGTTGTGAGTGTACTGGTTGTTTCCAAGGCAAGTGACACACATTCTTGACCTACTTTTGAAATACTGCATTAGTGTTTTTAATGTAGTATGCATGATAGGTGTTCTAATGTTTTCAATTGCAAAGACTTTGCAAATGCTTAGATCCTAGTAGTGTGAAGCTATCCCTCAAACTCTACCTTGCTAGGATTGAATATCAAATTTATGAAAATGATGATGCCAATGCCATGCTGTGTATGATTTGTAAAGATGAAAATTAATAACCAAATGAACCACCTGGGTGCAATCTTGTGGCTACTCAGGGCTACACACCTGGCTATCAACCCAGGACATGTGTGGTGGTTATCACCTGAGAGTACACAATTCTGGACTGCACACCTAGCTATCAACCTAGGACTTGTGTGGTGGTTATCACCTGAGAGTACTTTGTATTGGTTGTACCTAGGAACAGAGAGAGGACATGTCGCGCGAAAGGAGTCTCGTCACCATTTCAGAATAATTAAAACTTGAATAGTGACTACTTAGGGCTACATACCTGACTATCAACTCAGGGCTTGTGTGGTTGTTATCACCTAAGGGTCCTCACCAATCCCAAGACTAGCTACTTAGGGCTACACACCTGACTATCAACTCAGGGCTTGTGTGGTTGTTATCACCTAAGGGTTACCTTGGGGCTTTAATTGAACAAAGCTACTCAGGGCCATATACCTAGCTATCAACCCATGGTTGTTATCACCTGAGAGTTATTCGTGTTTTGTTGAGTAACTATCCAGAGCTACACAACTTGGCTATCAACCCAAGGTTTGTGTGGTGGTTATCATCTGGGGGTTACCTTGACCTTAAAGAAAAATCTAAATGTTTGAAAAATGTTTTGATAGGATAAAACTTGCTTTATGCAAATTAGCCTTTGAGATCCACTAGCCAAATATCATGTAGTATAGTCTTTCCACAAAATGCCACCAAATATGTGTCATTTGCCAGTATGTTGTTGTACTAACCCCTTTTGGGGCTACATATTCAAACGTGTAGGTTGTTCAGATGAGGAGTAGATGGAGGAGTCTCGAGCCTGCATACCAACATGACTGCCTGTGGCACATTGCTGAAGATGGAGTCTCATTGCAATTTACTTTCCGTTGTGTCAGTTTGTGTTAAACTCTGGTATTCAAGCAAGTCCAAGTGGCTAAGCTATTTCTGTAAGGTTTAAAGACTATTGTATCTAGATTTGCGATGTAATAAATGACAGTATCTGCAATGATTACTATATTTTGTATTGTGGTGCTATCTAATGATCTAGGGAGTAGCACATTAACACAGGAGTTCTGCCTTTAGCAAAAGGTAGGGCGCTACAACATGAGACAAAGAAGATGGTTGGAGCTCATAAAAGATTATGATATGAGCTTGCAATACCATCCGAGGAAGGCTAATGTTGTAGCTGACGCCTTGAGTCATAAAAGCTACGTGAATGGGCTTACAGCAGGAGAGTTGACTAAAGATTTGTGTGAACAGTTCAAAGAACTTAGATTAGAGATTGTGCCAGAAGGGTTTTTGGCATCTCTTGAAGTTCAACCTACACTGATGGACAAGATCAAAGAAGCTCAGAAGCTAGATAAGGAGATAGAAGAAATAAAGAGTAATATGGCTAAAGGAAAGGCAAAGGGATTTCACGAAGATGACCAAGGAATTATATAGTTTGAGAAGCGTGTTTGCATACCCCAGGACCCTGAACTCAAAAAGTTGATTTTGCAAGAAGAGCATGATTCACCATATTCTATTCATCCTGGGAACACCAAGATGTATGTGGATTTGAAGGGTAGATTTTGGTGGAGCAATATGACAAGGGATGTTGCCGAGTACATTGCCCTATGTGAGGTGTGTAATAGAGTCAAGGCAGAACATCAGAAACCAGCAGGTTTATTGCAGCCATTGCCTATACCCGAATGGAAGTGGGATAATGTTGGCATGGACTTTATCACGGGTTTACCAAGGACTAAGTCTGGATATGACTCCATCTGGGTAGTAGTTGATCGTTTAACTAAAGTGGCTCACTTCATTCCTATGAAAACCACTTATACCAGTGCCAGACTAGCCAAGATATACATGAACCAAATAGTGTGTTTACATGGATTGCCTAAGAGCATTGTGTTTGATAGAGGTACTCAATTCACCTCTCACTTTTGGCGCCAACTTCATGAATCCTTGGGCACTAGACTAGAGTTCAGCACAGCATTTCATCCATAGACTGATGGGCAAACAGAAAGGGTGAATCAAATTTTAGAAGACATGTTGAGAGCTTGTGCCTTGGATTATGGGTCTAGCTAGGATGATAATTTGCCATATGCAGAGTTCTCTTATAACAATAGCCACCAAGCTAGCATTGAGATGGCACCTTTTGAAGCTCTATATGGAAGAAAGTGCACTACACCACTGCTTTGGACTGGTGTTGGTGAACGAAGTCTTTTTGGGCCAGACATAATAAAGGATACCGAGGAAAAGGTTCGTTTGATCAGGGATAGGGTCAAGATAGCTCAGTCTAGGCAAAAGAGCTACACTGATTCAAAGCGTAGAGAGGTGACCTATGAGGTGGGCGAAAGAGCATACCTTCGAGTATCACCACTTCATGGAGTGAAAAGATTTGGAGTCAAAGGAAAGCTAGCACCTCGCTTTGTAGGGCCATTCAAGGTTTTGGCTTGCAAAGGAGAAGTTGCATATGAGCTAGAACTGCCAGAATCTTTGTCTGCAGTGCACAATGTGTTCCATGTGAGTCAATTGAAGAAGTGTCATCCAGAAATGGCAGATACCCCACTAAGAGACACAATACCATTGGAAGAGGTTCAGTTGGAAAGTGATCTCACATATGAAGAGAAGCCCATCAAAATCTTGGAGACATCAGAAAGAGTCACTCGTACCAAGACGATCAAGTTTTGCAAAGTTCAGTGCAGTCACCATACCGAAGAAAAAGCTACTTGGGAACAAGAAGATGAACTTCGAGAGGACCATCCGCACCTATTTTCTAGCCAACCCGAATCTCGAGGGCGAGATTCATCTTAAGGGGGTTAGACTTGTAACATCCCAATTTTGAAAAGGATTTAAAAGAATTTTGCACACATGAAATCATACCATTATTTCATGCTCATGCATTCATTCACCTTTGCATTGCACATTTTCAAGATAAGTTGCCTTGTTCTTTTGAATCAAACCTTCCTTGTATGTTTTAAATAACAGAGAGGAAAGTTTTACAATTTACAATTTTGGTTTAAATCAAATCAGAAGTTCATTGCAAAAGTTTCCAAATAAAAAAATAGAAAAGAAAAGAGAAAAGAAAAGGGAAAAGGAAGAAAGGGCCGAGGGGGAGCTTTTCGACCCAGACAAGAAATCGTCCCACGGCCAGCCTGCACCCCAGCCCGAATCGGTATCCTCTCCTTTCTCTTTCTTCGCTGACAAGTGGGACCCGCATGTCAGCACCGACGTCGTCGTCAACCTCTGTCCAAAAATCTCGCCCGAGGACGTCGTGATCTTCTCGTATTAATCCACGTGATTTCATTCTAATTTCTTCTCCCTCTCGTGGCTATAAAACCCCCCTCCCTCATGTACACTTCCCCTCTCAAAACCCTAACAGAAAATCTCGCCAGGCTGCTCAAGCCAAAAGCCGCCGCGCCGCCACTGTCAATCGAGAGTATCGCCGATTCATAGTAAGCTCCGGCCTCCTCTTGGTCTCTGTTCTGCACCTCCTCTTCCTTCTCAGTCACGCACACCTCTCTCACATATTTTCTTCTTCGCTTGAGCACCAGAACGACGAGAGCGTCCGCGCCTGAATCTCGCTGCCGCCAGACAAAACTTCGGCGAGGAATTGCCGAAGCTCCACAACACCTTGACTCTGCAGATTTCGCCATCAAACTCGCCTCGATGACCTAAACACCTGGGTAAGATCGCCGCTTCCCAGATCCCTTCCTACTGGTCGTTCTTCTCCATGCCCAGAGCACCCTGCCAGGTCACCTAACTCCAGCTGCCCCTCATCACTGTTATAGGAAGCTACCAAGGCCGACGACCATGCCTTCTACCTCGCCTTGAACCCCTAGATGCCGTCAAGCACACCATTGCCGTCGAACCCACCAGAAGCACCTCGGCGTGAAGCTCCAGTACCGCCAGACCTCGCCGACGATCTTCCTCGGTGAGCTGCGCCTTCCTCTTCTTCCTAGCCGTTGGATCTGAATCACACGGTGCAGTTCGATTCACTTAACGAATCGTTACGGCCGAATCTGATCCATTAGATCTCATTTAGATCCAACGCTTCGAAACGGCGATCCGCCCGAATCGATATCAGCGAATCAGAGGCCGCCAAGTGTCAGTTCCTGATTATACCTGAATCTGGTTTCCTTTTTAAAATATCAGAATCTATTTTAAACTTGTAAATTTCATATCTTGAGTTTTGTACATCCAATTTTAGCAAACTTTGCGTCTATGGATTCAGAAAAATGAATCTATTTCCAGCATCAAATACTACTTTTGCATCCGTTTTATACAGTGAAATACTGCAAGCTTTAATTATGTGTTTCTGCTATTAAAAATAGTTGTAAGATTTATTTTACAGTAAATTCTTTTGCTTTTGGTCTATATGAAACCTCCCAGTACTGTAGCACGTCAAGAATATTTTTTAGTGTCTTCCATATTACCTTTGTAGTTTTATTTTGCTTAATTGTTCTTTTTGTGTGTTGAAAATAAATTGAGCTTTATAAATAGACTCTAAAATTTTGATCACGACATCACGCATATAGTTAACAACCAGAGAACATGTTAAGTGTCTTTGTGGTGTCTAACTCACATATTGCATGCATATTTTCTTTTCATGAGTGTTATATGATTGATGTGCTTATGATGCAATATTTTATGCGTAGATTGTGCTGAGTGCAACGAGTACCTTTGTGATGAGTGCACCAACTCCTCTCCTCACCAAGGCAAGTGTCACCATGTTCCCCTGTCCCACTGAAAGTTTTGTCACTTGTAGCTTTTCTAAGTAGAAGATGCATGTGTAGGTGTTTTTATGAATTCTTGTCTTAGCTTGCTAGATCTTATGCTAAGTTTTTGTCTAGCTTTGTCTAACTTTGCATCTCCTAGTAGAATTGCTGTTGCTATAGGACTTTGCTTTTACACTTGTTGTGGGAAGGGTTAACACATGTTTTTGGCTAAGTGTTGAAAACCTTGTTTTGCAAAAACTAAGAAAAACAACCAAGTTAATGAACCACCTGGTTGGATGTGGCTTTGATTGGGTTATGTTGAGTGGTTCCCTAGGGTCATATCGTCGAACCTCTGAACCACCAGGTGTATCTCACTTGTGGACGGCCACCTAGGAGCAAAGAGATTGGAGACGTTCAAGTCATGAAGCTTCCAGTGCAACCACAAGATATATGGGCTCTGTCTTGGTCAACTAAGCTGCAAGAACTCAAGCCAGGCGGACAGAGGGTGGTAGATGTTGGTAGGATGGAACGCGTCCATTTGGTCTGAGGGAATGCTTTTGAAAGGCCTCGTCTTAGTTTTCACTTGGCCATTTGAGGCAAAATGAGTCTCGTGGTAAAATGGGTTAACTAAGTCTTGTGGGAAAAGTGCACCACCTCTCCAGAGTGTTTAGAACTAAGTACTTAGCCGTGTCCCCGGTTACGAACAATTCTGAGTGACATGATGTTGAAGCTGTTCAAGAATCTCCTCACCCCAATTTCTGTAAGTTAAAACTTGATGGGTAAACTTGGGTAGAAAAGGTGCTTCTTATCAAAATTTTGCTAAGGAAAACTTGAGTCTTTACAAAGTTAGGAAAAAGCTTGCTTTTGCAAAGTCAAATTCCACCTGGCCAAATAGCATATGAGTGTAGGAGCCATTGAGTCCACCAAAGTGACATCTTGCCAATACATTCAAAGTATTGACCCTCCGTGGCTGCAACGTATCATGTTGCAGGTGGCTACTATGAAGATTGAAGATTGCTGCGCTACGGTCATGAATCTTCGTCCAACACGTCTGCCTGCGGAGCTATGAAGAAAAGAAGACTTGTAGTGCATTTACTTAGTCATTTCTAGAGTTGTAATAGGATTGTGGCATTGTGCCTTTTTGAGTTGTAAAATAACTATGTTATTTGTGGATCAAGCATTGTAATAAAGACCTTTGTATTCTTGGTATTTCATCTTGTAACTATGTGTGCTAGCAGTTGATCCAGGACTAGCACACATAAAGCACAGGTACGCTACATGATACTTGCAATATCCAAGGTTTGATCATCGGTATCTCCATACATGATTCAACCTCGTTACCGATATTGCTACTCAACTCGTTCCCGTGATATTCCATCATCGTAACCTAGTCACATATTGCAACGTTGGATGAATCTCACCGAGTGGGCCTAGAGTATCTTCCATCACTCGGATGAGCAAATCCCGCTCTTGGTTCACACTCCTCGACCTACTCCTTTGGAAACCCAAGAGACACCTTCTCAGTCAACCAGTTACGTGAAGACGGTTGATGCAATTAAAGCCTCCTCCAGAAGTAGCGATTATCGTAGTGACCTCATGGTCTAAGGATTAGGTCACAACATTTCTTATTTTTGTAACATTAACATAGTGACACAATCGTGTTACATAATAATTTTGGGTATGTCCTTCATGGAATTTACACAATGGCATGAACCTCATTGTCAATTGACGCATTTGTCACATGATCCTAAGACTGATCATCAGTTGACCAATGAGCTAGTATAGAGGTTCTACTAGGGACTCTGGTTGTTTAATACCACACGTGTATCGGTGTCTCCGGACCAACATAGTTATAACACAGTATTAAACTTATTACGAACTCTTCCGAACATACAAATAAACCCTTTATTATTTTCCTCTAGGGCATAATTCCTTCATGTTTTTAGTGCCTAAACAGAGTCCAACCGCAAGATCTACACACTAGTATTTTATAGAATCTAACAATGGTATCAGAGCATGTTGGATTGGTAGATCTTCATGGGTAGAAAAGAAATCAAAAGAAACCTTAGTTCATCCTAAAAGGCAAATCGAAACCCTAACCCAAAAGTAACAGAGGGCAAAGGAGAAAAGAAAAACTCACTGGATCGGAGCCTCGGGCTCACGGCAAAGTGCCCTGCTGTGAGGCTGTGATGTTCCTCTCTATCTCGATGCACATCAGCAAGCCGAGGTGTCTAAATAAGAACACGGGTGGTGGGGGCACTTCGCCTTCACCATCGCTGAAAGGAAAGGACTCGTTTGGGGGCAAAGGGCGCGCCACCCAACCGCAGTCCTATGTTGTGTTGCACGCCGGTGCAGGGGGCCAAAGGGGCGCGGTGGTGCACGCCAGCCAACGGTACAGAGGTGCTGGGGCTCCTTCTCCTTGCACTAGTTCTCCTATGCATGATCAAGCCATGGTAAGAGGAAGAGAAAGGGAAGAGAGGGGAGGATCACCGCCGTGGTGCATGTCACTGTCTCCGGCGGGGCACCACTCTCCTCTATGAGCTCGCAGCCACTACCACGCGAGAGAGAAAGCGACGAGGCATTGGGGGAAATGAGCGGCTAGGGTTAGGGCACCGGCCGTTCGGGGGGTTTTGTCCCGGCCAAAACGCACGGACAACCGTCTGATCTCCACCGGACGACCAGAAATGCCGGGCAGTAGAGAGGCAGCAGGCCAGCGAGCCGTGGGCCGTGTTTGCTGGGCTGCAGAGCAGCGAGCGGGCGGTAGTAAATCCTGAACAGGGTGGGGCGCGCGCAGAGTGGGCCGTGGGCCAAATTATTTTCTCTGTTATTTTTTTATAGAGCAGAGATTTGATGTTTTTCATTCAATTTTGGGCAAATTTCATCTAGTTTTTTCTATTCAAAATTATCCAACAAAATTTTTGTTTAGAAAACAGAAAAGTGATAGAAATTATTCTGAAAAGTTTAAATTTTATGAATTTTTAATTCATTCTTCCGTTGCAAATAGTTAAAGGATGCTCTTTTAAATTTAAAAAGGAATTAAAGGTGAGAATTAATTTTTTTAGAGCATGTTAAAGTGTTTATAATTATGATCTCATGTTATTTTTTTGACCAACGTTGTTAATAGCATAATCATTATTAATGGGTTTTTGTCCACTTATTTCTATTTTCTACCCACCGGTGATATAGATTTAATTGCATAAACTGTTGTATGTCTTCATTTTGACCAACGTTGGATTATTGCATGCAATTGTTGTTATGATCTCTCTTCATTGTGGTTTTCAGGAGGGTACTACTTGATGAGCTGCATCAAGGATGTTCCAACCCTCAAAGGCGAAAACTACACTGAATGGAGAAAGAAGTTAACTTCGCCTTTGTGTGTGTTGAGGTGGACTGGGTTGTGGACACTCCACAGCCAGTTGATACGTCTCCAACGTATCTATAATTTCTGATGATCCATGCTTGTTTATGCATCATTTGCTTTGTGTTTTGTTACACTTCGTGGCGTTTTTATGCATTTTCTGGAACTAACCTATTAATGAGATGCCATAATGCAAGTTCCCTGTTTTCTGTTGTTTTTGTGTTTCAGAAAAGCTACACAGGAAATATTCTTGGAATTGGACGAAACAAAAGTCGAAGTTCCTATTTTTCCTGACACAAGACGGAGTCCAAAGCAGAGACGGGGGAGAGCCAAGGGCTAGCCCACCATATGGTGGCACGGCCTAGCCCCTGGCCGCGCCACCAGGTGGTGGGGCCACCTGGCCCACCTCCTGACGCCGCCCTTCCGCCTATATATTCTCCTCGGTGAGAAAACCGTAAGGACCCGATCAATTTTCCAGAAAACATACGGCAAGCCGCCGCCGTTTTCAATGCGAAATCGGGAGGGTTGATACGTCTCCAACGTATCCATAATTTTTGATGCTCCATGCTTGTTTTTACACCATTTGCTTAGTGTTTCGTTACACTTCGTGGCATTTTTATGCATTTTCCGGAACTAACCTATTAACGAGATGCCATAGTGTCAGTTCCCTGTTTTCTACTGTTTTTGTGTTTCAGAAATGTTACATAGGAAATATTCTCGGAATTGGACGAAACAAAAGCCAGACGTCCAGATATTTCACAGAGCTTCCAGGACACCGAAGAGGAGACGGAGCCGAGCCAGAGGGCGGCCACACCATAGGGCAGCGCGTCCTGGGGCTGGCCCACGCCCCCTGGTGGTGTGGGCCCCCTGGTCCACCTCTGACACTGCCCCTTTGCCTATAAGGACCCCCCGACGGGAAAAACCTAAAGAATAGATCACTTTTCCAGAACACATCGCGATCCGCCGCCGCCATCGACCCGAAGATTGGGAGGGTCTAGAAGCTCTTCTCGGCACCCTGCCGGAGAGGGGAATCGCCACCGGAGGTCTTCTTCATCGCCATGCTTGCCTCCGGCGCGATGAGTGAGTAGTCTACCTTGGACTATGGATCCATAGCAGTAGCTAGATGGTTGTCTTCTCCACCATGTGCTTCATGTTTAGATCTCGTGAGCTACCTTACATGATCGAGATCACCGTTATGTAATTCTACAAGTTGTGTTTGTTGGGATCCGATGAATATTGGTGTTATGATTGAGTTGATGTACTGAATATTATCTTATGTTATCTCTATGTTGTTTATGATCTTGCATGCTCTCCGTTGTTAGTAGCTATCTTGGCCAAGTAGTTGCTAGTGACTCCAAGAGGGGGTATTTATGCTCGATAGTGGGTTCATGCCTCTATTTAATCTGGGGGAGTGACAGAAACCTCTAAGGTTGTAGATGTGCTGTTGCTACTAGGGGGAAAACAACATTCATATGCTCGAGGGAATATGCTTTGTTTACATTACACACTTTGCTTAATACAATTATCTGTTGTTCGCAACTTAATACTTGTGGAGTTCTCGGATTGATTCGCCACAAGTGGATTATTAGTCATAGATGCGGTTGGATGGCGGTCTATGTATCTTGTTGTAATGCCAAGAGTAAATCTCATAGTGATCCTCTTGACATATGCACATTGTCTTTATTCTATCAATTGCCCAACTATAATTTGTTTACCCAACATGTATTATTTTATCTTATGGAGAGACACCACTAGTGAACTGTGGACCCTGGTCCTATTTCCTTTATATTGCTATCACCTGTTTACTTTACTCGCACTATTTACTTTACTCGCATATTACTATTGCTTTCCACTCGATACGCTCATACCCTTTGTTTCAAGCAAACCGGTGAGATTTACAACCTCATCGTAAGTTGGGAACAAAGTATTTGGTTGTGTTGTGTGTAGGTTCCACGTTGCTACTAGTTGAAGACGCGCTAACAAGTTATCGTTAACGGCGCCCTTGTTAGAGCATCACGCAGCTAGTGGGCATCACCTTTAGTCGTAATAAACCTCCTACTGGATTGATAACCTTGGTTTCATAACTGAGGGAAAACTTGCTGCTATATTTATCAAACCTTCTCTTGGGGTTTTCTAACTGGTCGGTCATTTACTACATATTCCCACGTCAACTTCGCACAGAAGTTTTCTGTCGTCGTTGCCATGTATTAAAGAAGAAGCTTTCACACCATCATCACCGTGCCATCAACAAGTTTTCTGGCGCCGTTGCCGGGGAGGAAAGAAGACTTCTGCAAGGGGAGTTTCGCACGCACATCCTTTACTTTGTTTTAAGTTTTGCTTTACTTTATTTTTACTTGCATCGTTTTATCAAAAACACACAAAAAAATAGTATCCTTGATAGTTGTTTTTACTTGTCTGCTTTTAGTTTGCTAGAATGGCTACTCCTGAGAACACCAAGTTGTGTGATTTTACTACCACTAATAATAGTGATTTTATCTGCACTCCTATTGCGCCACCTGCTCCTGCTGCAAATTTTTATGAGATTAAGCCTGCTTTGTTGAACCTTGTTATGAAAGAGCAATTTTCTGGTGTTAGTACTGATGATTCTACAGCTCATCTCAACAATTTTGTTGAGCTATGTCAGATGCGGAAATATAAGGATGTTGAAAGTGATATTATTAAGCTTAAGTTGTTTCCTTTTTCTTTGAGAGGAAAAGCTAAGGATTGGTTGCTATCTTTGCCTAAAAATAGTATTGATTCATGGGCTAAGTGTAAGGATGCTTTTATTGGTAGATACTATCCTCCTGCTAAGATTATACTTTGCGTAGCAATATTATGAAGTTTAGACAGTTTGATAATGAACATGTTGCTCAAGCTTGGGAAAGAATGAAATCTATGATAAAGAATTGTCCCACTCATGGACTGACTACTTGGATGATTGTTCAAACTTTTTATGCAGGACTGAATTTTTCTTCAAGGAACCTACTTGATTCAGCTGCTGGAGGCACTTTTATGTCCCTTACCTTGGGCGCCGCAACGAGGCTTCTCGACAATATGATGGTAAATTACCCTGAATGGTACACCGAGAGAGCTCCACAAGGTAAGAAGGTAAATTCTGTTGAGGAAACCTCTTTCTTGAGTGATAAGATTGATGCTATTATGCTTATGCTTTCAAATGATCGGACTCATGTTGATCCTAATAATGTTCCTTTAGCCTCTTTGGTTGCTCAAGAAGAGCATGTTGATGTAAACTTCATTAGAAACAATAATTTTAACAACAATGCTTATAGGAACAATTTTGCTAGTAACAATTATAGGCCATATCCTTCTACTAATGGTAGTGGTTATGGTAACTCTTATGGTAATTCCTCCAACAACACTAGGGCCGCGCCCTCCGAGCTTGAGGTAATGCTCAAGGACTTCATCGGTAAGCAAAATGCTTTTAACGGGTCTGTTGAGGAAAAGTTAGGCAAAATTGATATTCTTGCTTCTAAAGTTGATAGCCTTGCTCATGATGTTGAACTTCTGAAATTAAAAGTGTTGCCTAATGATGTGAAAGAGAACAATACTTTTGCCACTGCTAATGCTATCCAAGTTAGAATTGATGAAAATATTAGGTTGCTAGCAGAATTGCATGCCAGGTGGGAAAGAGAAGATGAGATGGCTAGAAAGATGAAGGTATGTACCATTACTACCTCTAATGATGTTATTCCTAATGCTAGCAATCCTCTTACTTTGATTGGTGTAGAGAAAACTTCCACTCCTTGTGTTAAAAAGCCTAAAACTGCCAAAACTTTTTCTCAAAAGAGTGTTGAAATTTTTCGGAGTGTAGGTGACAAGGGTATAGTTAATAGAGCCCGTTAGTTGACTACCCCTGAGGCCCGTTAAGCTAGGCCCGATTATAATGATAGTCGAATACGAGTGTTAACCGTATGTCAATATTGTAATCTGTATCGGACCCTACCCGATCCTCGAGACCTGGCCATCTATATATAGGGGCCAGGAGGGGACGGTGTAGGCCAGATTGAAAGCAAGCCATGTTGAACACCCAAGTTTACTTTCGAGACACACCTATTTCGACTAACTTTACCTTCGAGTTCATCCGATGCCCTATTTCCCCGATCCTAAGTCCTTCATCTAGGACATTTGTCGAGTTAACCCTCGTCAATTGGCGCCGACCGGGGGGACCTTGGGCGTTGGAATCATGAATTCGACGGCTTTTTCGCTTTTAGCCAACAGCAGTACAGAAGTCGACGAAAATCAAGAGATGGAGTTGACAATCGGAAGTTTAAGCATCTTCATCGGGCCATCAGGTTCATCTCGCCTTTCAGATCCGATGAAACAAGATCCGTCGGTGCTGGCGCGTGGGTGATGGCACCAGAAGATACCTTGTGCGTGGTGAATGACCAGCCAGTTGGGAACCCCAAGAGGAAGGTATGATGAGTATAGCAGCTAGTTTTCCCTCAGTTAAGAACCAAGGTTTATCGTTCTTGAAGAGGAGAGACAAACGACTGAAGGTGATGCGGACTGGCTTAGTAACACTCCAACAAGGGCGCACTTGTTGACTCGTCTTCGGCCAGAAGCAACGTGGAACCTGCGCACAACACAACCAAGTACTTTGTTCCCAACTTGCGATGAGGTTGTCAATCTCACCGGTTTGCTTGAAACAAAGGTTATAAGCGTATCGAGTGGAAAACAATAGAGTATGCGAGTAAAGTAAACAGTGCGAGTAAAGTAAATAGGTGATAGCAATATGATGGAAATAGGACCGGGATCCACAGTTCACTAGTGGTGTCTCTCCATAAGATAAATAACACATGCTGGGTAAACAAATTACAGTTGGGCAATTGATAGAATAAAGATAAACGTGATATGTCAAGAAGATCACTATGAGATTTACTCTGGGCATTACAACAAAATACATAGACCGCCATCCAACTGCATCTATGACTAATAATCCACTTGTGGCGAATACGAGTACCCAAACCTCATGATACTTTACTTAGAGTCCCAAGCAAGGCTCTTGTCATTGTAAATATATGCATATCATTGAGAACCGCCGATGGGGTACCTCCGTGCCCGATGACATGGAACAAGCCCACACCAAAATGATAGGACAAGCAGACAATGAACACCTCGACATCTCTTTTATTTGCCTTTTGTTTAGCTTTTTATTGTGAGATGCGTCGTCGAATGTTCACCATGGGTATGCTGCAAATTTCCACCATGAATTATGCATGGCTTAGATTAGCGGCCTGGCGTTTCCCTAACACATATACAAACTCCATGATCCCCACAAGATTCCCAATTCATTTCACACCGCGGGCATCCATAAACAAAAGATCACGATATCAACTCAAATAAGAAGTGCAATGTTGAAAGCTTGCCCATGACTGCATGGCTGGGCTAGAATCCAACTTACAACTTGCAAGCATAATAACTCAACATAAGAGACCACAATGTCAAATTTTTAAGAACAGGAAAAAGTAAAGTGTGCCTTCCGGTTCGTGAGAGCTTTACTGACCGAATTTCGCATAACACTGGTAAGAGTTTAATTTGAAGAGAAAATAAAAGCAAGTCAAATTTACTTGGAATAGCAAATTGCTAGTAGGTATGTATGGTGGACACTTTGGAAAACTTTGGCTTTTAGGAGTTGGATGCACGAGTAGAGCTCATACTCAGTACAAGGTGAGGGCTAGCAAAAGACTGGGAGCGACCAACTAAGAGAGCAATAATAGCCATAATCATGCAAAGCGACAAAGCGACATTAAAAGAAGCATAAGATGGCATCAAAAGTCAGAAACTAAATGATCATAGAGGCTATTGGCGACTTTGTAAGAGTCTAACATGTGTGAGCATGCGCCAAGTCAACCCAAATAAAGCATCAAGAAGAAAACCAAAATAATGCTTCCATACAATAAAAACAACGCATGATTTTTTCAAAGGCTCATTAAGCAATCTCAGTTATTTGAGACAAGTCATGCTACAGAAAAACCACTAAGCATACTATCAAAAAGACATCAAGCATGACATGAAAAAGCCTAAGCCGCAGTCTACACAAGCTCCTTCTTGTACCACTATTTCGCACAAAGCTTTTTCTCTTTTCCAACACCATTTGAAATTTTTAAAGACACCTCTTTTGATGAAAACCAATAAAGATCAGAGGCAAAAATACACCTTGATGAAAAGATATGACAAGGTCTCTGAACGCAAATCAAGGCGAAAATGAAAACCAAAAGCAGTAGCAGAAAAAGAAGAACACCCGGTGAACGATAAGAGTGAAAACAGAGTGTTCTTTGCAAATGAAAACGAGTACATCTCCTCCAAAGGAAATTTCTTAGGGTCCAACCATTTATTGCAGAAAACAAACAAACTATACTAACTAAGAAAACTAAAACAACTGACGCTCCAAGAAAAACACATAGTGCATGAAGCAATAAAAATATAGCGTCTTGAAAGGTGACCTGATTTTTGCCGATGAAGAAGGGGTGCCTCGGGGGCATCCCCAAGCTTTGACGCTTGTACTTCTTGGATATTTCTTGGGGTGATGCATGGGCATCCCCAAGCTTGAGCTTTTGTCCATTCTTCAACTCATCTCATCATTCTCCAATCCCTACACTTGAAAACTTCCTTCATACAAAACTAAACACAATTCTATTAGCAACATTAGTGCAAGCATAACATATAATCAACCCTCTTTTTGCTTCACGTTTCAACTCAAAACCACCACATATATAGCAAATACTACTGTAGCAACTTATCTAAAAGTTCCATGATCAAAAGAACTCAAAAGAAAGCGATAAAGTGGCAAACACAAATATTGGCAGAAATCTGTCAAAACTGAACAGCTGACAAAGGACGAAGTTTTGAGGGGTTTTCTGTTGCTCAAATCAAAAAGTGTTCAACTAACAAAAGTTTGGATATAATCTGGGGCATATGCACAAGAAATCGCAGGTCCAAAAGATATACAGAGAATTTATACGAATTTTTACGGTGCAGCACCGAAAACAGTTTCAGGACAGCAACATCCCCAAATCTTTACCTCACTCAAATTAGAGGCTTCTCTTGGCACAAAAACGAAATAAACAAGATAAGGAGCGGTCATTACAGTAGTAATGACTTCCAAGACTCAAATAAAAGAAAAAGTACTGAAAAGAAACATTGGGTTATCTCCCAAGAGTGCTTTTCTTTAACGCCTTTGAGCTAGGCGCAGAAAATTGCGAATCAAGTAATATCAATAGGTGAAGTGCTAGTTACCTTAGTAGGCTCTTTGAAGGTTCCCGAAGATGATTCAACCTGCAAGTCACCCTTAGTGGAACTAAGAGTCTTACCAATTTTAAGAACATGTTGAGATTTAAGCGCAGAACCTTGGGAACATACATAAATTTTTGCTCTTTTCCAACAAACACTTTCTCTTTCTTAAATTTAAGAGAAGAGAAGATTAAGCTAAGAGTTTCCATAGACTCATCTAGTTTACCAATCCTTAAATTTTGATTATCAAGAGTAGTGCTAGCCTCTAAAACGGTAATCCTCTTACCAATGTTTTCTACTAGTTCACTAACTCGGCTAGCATTTTCTAGGATATTTGGCAAACTTTTCTCTAAAGAGCTGAGCTTTTCTACCACCTCCTCCAAGGTGGTCTCGGTTTTAGCAACATGAATAGGTGGTATTCCCACTAAACTTTCAATTATAGTGCATGCTTCTCCAGCGGGAGTACCCAAAAAATTACCTCCTATAAGAGTATCGAGAACATACCTATTCCAACTAGATATACCAACATAAAAATTTCTAAGGAGGATCATGGTAGAGTGCTTTTTGGTACACCTATGATGAGCATTGTTAATACGATACCAAGCATCTTTTAAACTTTCTCCCCCTTGTTGCTTAAAACTACGAACTTCTACTTCAGGATTACTCATTTTAACAAAACTAAAAGCAAACAAATAAAAACAACTACCAAGGATTCTAATTTTTTTGGGTTTTTGATATAAAACGATGCAGGTAAAATAAATAAAGTAAAGCAAAACAATAAAACAAAGTAAAGGATGTGCGTGCGAAAACTCCCCTCGCAGAAGTCTTCTACTTCCTCCCCGGCAACGGCGCCAGAAAATTAGCTGCTGGCGCGTGGGTGATGGCACCAGAAGATTCCTTGTGCGTGGTGAATCACCAGCCAGTTGGGAACCCCAAGAGGAAGGTATGATGAGTATAGCAGCTAGTTTTCCCTCAGTTAAGAAACCAAGGTTTATCGTTCTTGAAGAGGAGAGACAAACGATTGAAGGTGATGCGGACTGGCTTAGTAACACTCCAACAAGGGCGCACTTGTTGACTCGTCTTCGGCCAGAAGCAATGTGGAACCTGCACACAACACAACCAAGTACTTCGTTCCCAACTTGCGATGAGGTTGTCAATCTCACCGGTTTGCTTGAAACAAAGGTTATGAGCGTATCGAGTGGAAAACAATAGAGTATGCGAGTAAAGTAAACAGTGCGAGTAAAGTAAACAGGTGATAGCAATATGATGGAAATAGGACCGGGATCCACAGTTCACTAGTGGTGTCTCTCCATAAGATAAATAACACATGCTGGGTAAACAAATTACAGTTGGGCAATTGATAGAATAAAGATAAACGTGATATGTCAAGAAGATCACTATGAGATTTACTCTGGGCATTACAACAAAATACATAGACCGCCATCCACTACATCTATGACTAATAATCCACTTGTGGCGAATCAATCCGAGAACTCCACAAGTATTAAGTTGCGAACAACAGATAATTGCATTAAGCAAAGTGTGTAATGTAAACAAAGCATATGCCCTTGAGCATATGAATGTTGTTTTCTCCCTAGTAGCAACAGCACATCTACAACCTTAGAGGTTTCTGTCATTCCCCCAGGTTAAATAGAGGCATGAACCCACTATCGAGCATAAATACCCCCTCTTGGAGTCACTAGCAACTACTCGGCCAAGATAGCTACTAACAATGGAGAGCATGCAAGATCATAAACAACATAGAGATAACAAAAGATAATATTCAGTACAGCAACTTAATCATAAACACCAATATTCATCGGATCCCAACAAACCAAACATGTAGAATTACATAACGGTGATCTCAATCATGTAGGGCAGCTCATGAGATCTAAACATGAAGCACATGGTGGAGAAGACAACCATCTAGCTAGTGCTATGGACCCATAGTCCAAGGTAGACTACTCACTCATCGCTCCGGAGGCAAGCATGGCGATGAAGAAGACCTCCGGTGGCAATTCCCCTCTCCGGCAGGGTGCCAGGAAGAGCTTCTGGACCCTCCCGAACTTCGGGTCGACGGCGGCGGCGGATCGTGATGTGTTCTGGAAAAGTGATCGGGTCCTTAGGTTTTTTCCGTCGGGGGGTCTTTATAGGCGAAGGGGCGATGTCAGAGGAGGGGCCAGGTGCCCTCACGCCAGGCTCGCGCGGCCAGGGCCCTGGCCGCGCCGCCCTGGCGTGTGGGGCCCTGGTGGCCCCCCTCCTACTCTCCTTTGGATCTCTGGAAGCTTCCGGGTAAAATAAGACTTCAGGAACTTGTTTCGTCCAATTCCGAGAATATTTCCTGTGTATCACTTCTGAAACACAAAAACAGCAGAAAATAGGGAACTGGCACTGTGGCAACTCGTTAATAGGTTAGTTCCAGAAAATGCATAAAAGTGCCACTAAGTGTAACGAAACAGTAGACAAATGGTGTAAAAACAAGCATGGAGCATCAAAAATTATAGATACGTTGGAGACGTATCAGTCGGCAAGTGAGCCCGAAACAGTAGCAATGATGGAATATTCTGACGGCTCCTCCAGCGAGGTAAACTCGCCGGTCAGCTTAGAAGAAGTGCAAAAAGGAAAAAATCACAGAGGACAACAAAACAGTGGAAAATTTTGACGCAGGGGTCCAACTCGATGATCTCATGATCTGCCTCGACGATATCTCAGACAAGTCAACAAATACATGGAAGACAGGGTTAGAGCTTTCTGAAGATGGTGACTTGATGTTCTCAAGCTTTAATAGTAACATCGGCAAACAATGCCAGGTGCTCGCCATTGTGGGGGACAACTCAGAAGAATTCGACGAAAACAATAATCCAGTGTTAAACCCAGCTAATATCGACAGAGGAGCAAATCACCTAGCAGAAGGGCAAACAGCAGAATCCCTCACAACTAGGGAAAAAATTCGACTATCAGTCGACGAATGGAGGACAATAAGAGAAGTCGTAGAACACGGCACGCCAATACCATCAAATTCCAGCAAAGACATGCTTTTGGGGTATCATTATGCCCTAAGGCAGCAGGCAAAGCAACTAGCAAAGGAGAAAATAGAGATACAACAAAGAAAAGAATCAGCCATTGCAGCTAGCAATGCCGCTCGCAGAGCACGAAGCGACGCATCACACACTAATGCAAGGAGAAATCGTCGACATGGTTCAAGGTACGAAAACCTCGAGTACTCAGAAAGACGAAGCATCTCCAAAAACCTCGACTCGTCCTTCCTATCGGTCGACGAGCAGGGGAACATCCTACCAAAAACCCCTGAAGTAGCACTAGTAGCAGCATAAGCATATCTGCTTACAACTCGACCAAGTCCAGGAGATCCTAGGGAACATATGCATAGAGCAGCATTGAACGGACTCAACATGGTGGGCCACAAGCTATCAGCAAAAGGAGAGGAAGCATATCACCACAAGGAAGCGCACAAAGCAAGGTCACCTCGCCGTCACAACAGTCCTCGGCACAGAAGCAGCAATCAACGGTCTCGGTTGCCATCACCAAAACAACACGGAGGAACCCAAAGATCCCAATCCCCAAATGAAAAACATGACTATGAAGACGACGAAAAAGAGATGGGGGCATCATGCTTTACCCGCAGGGTTTGCACCACTCCAGTTCCTAAGGGATTCAAGTTACCTCATGATCAGCAAAAGTATGACAGATCACAGGAACAACAATCATGGCTCTCAGATTATCTACAAGCAGTACAAATATTAGGAGGAACCAAAGAAACATCAATGCAAAGTTTGCAGCTACACCTCACCGGCGCAGCAAGGTGATGGTTGAGCAAACTAGAGAAATAAACCATTGGAAGCTGGGAAGACCTCACAAAGCAATTTACAAGTAACTTCAGGTCGACATACAAGCGGCCAGGATCAATAGAAGAAGTCAAAGCGTGTGTGCAGCAACGCGACGAAACACTGCGGGCATACATCCAAAGATGGAGTCTTATTAAAAACTCAGCAGTCGAAGTTTTAGATGAAAGAGCAATAGATGCGTTCATCATTGGATTAAGGCGAAGAGACCTAGTCGAAGAGATGGGCAGAATCAAGCCAAAAACAGTATCAGACCTCATGGACGTAGCAAACAGATTTGCGGATGGAGAAGACCCATGCAACAACAAGCAGACGCGATCCCCAGAAGACGATAGAAGAAACAGATATGGAAGTCAAAGGAGACGGTCCCAAAATTACGACAACTACGGCTCCCATAGCCAAGTAGCCGCAGGGTACAAGGACATCAGCTATCAAGGAAGTGATCGCAGAAGCTCGGGATATCGAAGCTATGGAAAAGAGGACTATAAAAAGTTTCCCACGAGGGAATCCAGAGAGTACAACCCGTCACCTGAAGACATGCTAAATGGACCTTGCCATATACATTCAGTGTTCGTCGATGGAAAGCGAGTATCCAGACATGCAATGAAAGATTGCACAACATTCTTGAAGCAACAAGAGGCAGCTTTAAACAAACAAAATAAAGCAAGGCGACAAGGATATGAAGGAAGCAACAAGCCTCCCGCAAATCAGCAAGGGAACAACGGAGCTCCTCAAGGTCAAGACCAGCAAAACCAGGGGCATGATGATGACGAAGGGTACGTTACATCGAAAGGACACATCACAGCAATGATACAACCTGTGCCCAAGTCGAACAAAGAAGAAAAAAGCATTACTCGACAAGTTAACTTGGCAGTCATCTCACCTCCAGCCACAATGGAATATTTGCATTGGTCAGAACAGCCAATCGAGTTCAACAGAGAGGATCACCCCTTAACAGTACCTCGGCCAGGAAATGCGCCTCTGGTACTCAAAGCTCAAATCGGCGCATATGATGTCGACAGAATATTCATGGATGCAGGAAGTGGAATTAATCTAATATATGCAAAAACACTCAAAGCAATGCATATATCACTAGAGTTCTTGAAACCAATAGATTGTTGCTTCCACGGAATTGTACCAGGAAGTGCCAATTATCCACTAGGACGGATAGCACTCAACATTTGCTTCAGCAACCGGCAAAACTACAGAAGAGAAAAACTTGACTTTGAAGTCATGGACTGGCCATCTCAGTATCATGCGATCCTCGGGCGACCCGCGTTTTCGCGATTCATGGCAGTGCC
Organism: Dactylis glomerata; assembly: GCA_007115705.1. Classification (NCBI taxonomy): domain Eukaryota; kingdom Viridiplantae; phylum Streptophyta; class Magnoliopsida; order Poales; family Poaceae; genus Dactylis; species Dactylis glomerata. Next base: position 1,024,574 of record QXEO01000758.1, read on the forward strand.
TCACTATACATATCTGGTACTCAAATGCCAGGACCAAGAGGAATAATTACAGTAAAAGGAAGTTTCGAAGTCTCCAATCTCTGCGACAGGGAGTTCCACAAAATGGCGCAAAACTTTGGCATGACAGCCAACTATGAAGAGAAGGCGAAAAGCACGACTACAGAAGGCGTCAAGCTACTCGAAGGACGCATTGCGGAGCCCGAGATGAAGAAACCATGAGTAGGAGCGTCAGGAGAAGACAAAGATACAGGAGAAGAAGAGAAAGCTATGATAGCATAAGCATCATAAAGTAGAGTAGAAGAATAAGGCTGTAAAAGCCACGAGTTATACCAGGGGCAATGCCCTCTAGATCCAGAACACAGGTCATAGGCCGGATCTCTTGGGTCACCCCGTGTATCTTACATTACAAGTATAATAAAGAGAAAGCGTTCCTCATATTCGAGTTTACGAGTCCTTCAAAGGGAAAATGCGGTAAACGCACGACTCATACAGTAACGCTTTGAGGACAAATTTTTCGACATAAAGTCGCAAAATAAGACACTCTCACGTTCCACATGTACAAAAATATTACAATAACGGGTTATCATAATCATCTACGCCTAAAGGATCTAAATAGTGGTACTCGCGAAAAAACGCGGCATCCGCTTCCAGCAGCCTAGCTACGAGTCTTCGAGCAGGTTGCAGCGTGTTCTCCATGTGTACTCGAAGGCTAGCTCCACCTGGAGCCAAACTCAGGGACATAGAGCTATAATTAAGCCTCGGGTGCCGCTTGCATATCCACCCGAGAGCAAAATTGGCGCCTGCCACTAAGTTCAGTTCTATCAATCTATGAATATGGTGGCTGGATCTGAAAGTATCAAGAAGAAGTGGGAAAGTCGAGGCAGAGGATTGCGAGGAAGCATAGCAGAGTGCATAGTGGTGAGAGCCCGTCGGCAACCATCAACTGACTCGCCAATATGCTGGGCACGGTCCTAAAGCAGTACAATGGCACTCCGACGTCGAGGATCAGACCACAAAGTCTCAAAGCCTGCCGACATTTTCTCCAAAGCCGCATTTCGCTCGGTAATCTGATGATCTTCAGCAGCGAAATCCAAACAAGTGCTTGTGACGGCAAAGGATGTCACAAAAACAGCAGTGAAGAAACAGGGAAAAGAGAAGTCGAAAGAAAACTTACAGCGCAACATCTCGCAGGCAGACTCGATAATGCCAAGAATAAAAGATTCGCATTCTTTATTATGAGCAATCTTCGCCGTCAAACTGGAGACCCTTTCATCAAGAGAAGATATTTGCTTCATATAACCAGAGGCTTTGCTAGCCTTGTCAATAGCCATCTGTGCTTGGTGCTTGGCTAAAGTTAGGCGAGCCTCAAGATCAGAAATCCTTGAAGAGTACTCTGCGCATCGACTGCATCGATTAGGAGTCGACGAAATCTTAGAGCCGAATACGCGGGCAGAGGAAGGAGCAGTCCCGCAAGTCAAAGGATCATTGGTGCGCATCGACTATAAGCCGAAAAGAAAAGAAAGAAGAAACATCTCAGAGAGACAGCACAAGACTTCATAAAGAAGGAAATATATTTACATAAGTGCAAAATCCTATGACTAAGGTTCTCGGGTTGCACGCAGCTAAAAGTATTTACATTCAAAAGGAGAAATTTAAAGCTACAAAGAAGCCGAGTCTATGCCACCTCAGCATTTTGCTTCGTGGCAGAAGAAGGCATGAAAAATTCCTCGCCAGCAGTCGACGGAGGCGCTGGATCTACCGCCACAGGAGGTGGCGCAGTAGATGTCGTAGAGGCTGCCAAAGGAGAAATAATTGCCACCAGTGCAGGTGCCAACTTCTTCGCCTTCTCGAAGAAAGCCTTCATCTCATCGCGGGTGCGGCCATGGGGAGAGCTCACCTTCTCCTAGTCGAAGTCTGTGCCGTGCGCAAGAGAAAGTGCAATAGCACCCTCAGCGCCACGCTTCAGAAAGAGCCTCTTAAGCTGGAGGGTGGGGTCTTCAGTTGTATCGAAAGCCTTGGCAAGCTTGCCCAAGTTGTCCTTCGGAACTTCTGCCTTCTTCTTTGGCCACAACCCGACAAACAGCCGTGATAGAACGCGGCTAACTAACTCAAAAGTCTCCTGGATAGATATCCAGTTTGCCTCGAGTAGGTTAACCGCAGTCATCAGAGGATCATCGTCCGGTTGCAGGGACGACGAAGATACCCCGGTAAATCCTGCACAATAAAAGAAGATAGAAGAGAAAAGGAAAGAAAAGTGTCAACAAGTACAACAGTGCAACAGAAGTCGAAAATAGAAGACAAGGCGAAGCACTTACCTTCAGCAGCAGTAGACATTGTGCGAAGACGCTCTGCCACGGCTTGCTCTCGCTGAGCATGCTCCTTGTTGGCATCAGCTAAAGCTTTTTCAGCTTTCTTTGCCTTACCAAGCGCAGATTTCTGCGACTTCTCAGTGTTTGCTTCAGCAGCGGCCGCAACATCATAAGCTTTCTGCGAAGCACTGAGCTCCGCCTCCAGTGACGCAATTCGAGCATTGGCTATTGCTAGAGCAGCTACAGAAGAAGATGAAAGGGTGTCAGATAAACAGCAAAGGATAAGCACAGAAGAAAAGTAATGACTGGATGTCAAAAGTGTACCTTCGGAAGCTTTCGCAACCTTTAGGTACTCAGCACATTCAGTGCCCAAGGCGACGAATCTCTTCAATAATGCTTGAGAGAAAGAGCGTGTAAGAGCACGAGTGTATGCAAGGAAAGCAAGTAAAGAAAAGTTGCTCACATCATCGGGAGAAACCGTAGATGCATGGGCTTCAAGAGAAACGTCGGTTTCTTTGGCCTTCTTTGAGCGTTTGAGGTTTCGGGCTTGAGGAACCTTCTTGACAGAGGCCCTGGTAACCCTTGGCGCAATATATGGCTCAGCAGGCTCATCAGCGGCCGCAGGTGAAATCAGTGGAGCAGCTATATCATCTTTTGGCGGCTCCTCGTCATCTCTACAAGAAGAAAGCAAGTTATGTATAATACGACAGACACAAGGCAAGAGCGGTGCAATTGAAGAACTCGAATAAAGCACTTATGATGCCAGGAGGTTGAAGTATTCCATATCTCCTATAAGAACAGGGGCTTTCTCATCCGCTGCGGAACTCGAAGAAGCAAATTCGTCGACACGCTTCCTCTTCTTGTCGACACCAGCATCTTCAGCAAGCACGGGAGGAGGCGATGTCGACGAGCTAGTTTCCTCTTCTGATTCTTCGGCATCATCTCCGTCCTGATCCTCATCAGCCTCGGGGGCTTCAGATACAGATGAGGCCAGATCAGCCGGAAGGGGCCCTGCCTCTAGAAGAGGAGGGCGCAAAACAAGGAATTGGTGACCCTGCATATAAATAAGTCAGCAGAGTACAAAGGCAAAGAACAACACAACTCGAAGCAAGCAAAATTCGACAACAAGTGAATACAAAGATACGTACCTCGGGTAGAGGGTGCACGGAGTCGAAGTAGTCAGCGGTCAAATCAGCAACCGCATGATCCTTGGTGAGCTTGGTGAGGCTCTTGACTCGCTTGTCGACATCTTTTTTCTCTATCAAATCTTCCGAGACGCGAGTAGGATCTTCCAAGCCAGAGTAACTCGAAAGCTTGGTGAGGCGGTGCTGCAGGGGTTGAACTCGACGTTGCACAAAGAACGTCATGAGTTGAATACCCGACAGAGCTCCTCCTTGGCCTCCTTTCAAAGCCTGAATGCGAGATAAAAGAGGAAGAACTTATGCTATTTCAGCATCTGAGGGAAGCGCATCCCATGACGCTAATTTCTTCACTTTCTTGGAAGCTTCGAAAGGGGCTAAACCATATTGGTCTTCAGGAGAGGCTTTGCGATCTTGGATATAGAACCATTTGGTTCTCCACCCTTGGACATATGCGGCAAAGGAAAATTCGAGGTACTGTGCCTCAGGGTGCACAGAGACAACAGCTCCGCCCAATTCAGGCTTTTTAGCCAGAGAAACATTGGGGCGAAGTCGAAAGATTGACCTCCAGAGAAGAAAGTGGGGCTCAATGCCCAAGAATGACTCACAGAGAGTCACGAAACAAGCAATATGAAGAAGGGAGTTCGGTGTGAGCTGGTGGAGCTGCACACCGTAAACAAAGAGAAGCCCACGGAGAAACTCGTGGGCAGGAAGAGAAAGGCTGCAGAGGAGGAAGGCAAGGAACATTACCCGATAACTGCTTGGGGGCTCCGGGATCCGCTCAGTACTTGGAAACTTGATAGAATCCTAGGCGGAGATAAGGCCGTCCGTCCTGGCCTTCTCCACCTCCTTCTTCATGATGGCGGAGCGCACCCAGCTGGTGGCAGAGGAGTTCTTGGCCATGGTGTTCTTGGTGGCTAGGTGCTTCACGCGCATCTATCACGCCGCGCTTGGGGGCTATGCATGAACGGAGAGAGGAGCAGAGATCGGCGATGGAGGCGGCGGAGAGAAAGAGCTGGTAAACAGTAAAATCCCCCATTAACCCCCTTATATACCTTCTGGGAGAAGGATCATGGGCTGAGACGTGGCGCAAGGAGCGGAAACGGCAGCCCACTAACGGTCAAAAATTGTGAAAAATTACAGTGCTGCCCATAAAATGGTTCGCACTCATACAGACTGACGTACTCATTGACGTCATAAAGAAGCTGATATAAGAAAAGAGAAAGATGGCGCCGACAAGTGCAAGATTTATAGACAAGATTATATATGAAGGACTTTCAATTGTAGCCTTGGGGGCTACTACTTTCAAGAATGGTAACTGCAACTTTTAACTGGAATGATGGACACGTATTCGACAACATGTTATTATTTCGAGATAAAGTATGATGAACTACACTATATTTGAGCCTATACTCAAAAAAATATTTTTCGACTATAGCCTCGGGGGCTACTCCCATCGGGAGCGCTGAGCGCGCACCCGATGATATTTCTTGACAAGCATTGGCACATGTGAAGAGGAGGAGTGTTACTCCCATCGGGAGCGAGTTTTATGGTTGTTTAAAACCCGAATATTTTCAGTCAAAATTTGACTGCGACATGAGATTCTCGAGTTGCGTTATCGCAACGAAACTCGAATGCCGTGACTTGTCATGAAGGTAAGACCCCGGGATCCATCCTGTGTGGCCTAGTATACGCACATAGATGTGCTCTGCTGGTATGTATCCGTGTCTACGACGCGAAGAAAATCCTGGTGGACACACTGGGTACCCTGAGAATCACTGGGACTCATTCTTTGTAAGTCCTAAATGCGGCAAAAGAGTGGGTTTGACCGGTATCCCGAATTCAAATCCAAGGGGATTGAATTTGAAGTAGGTGACAAGTATCTGTTCCGGCAGTTAACCGACCTCTTGATCCGTCAGAGTTGTCAGGCTTGTTCATCGAAACCCCTTGCGAAAAATTATCATGAAAATAAGTCGAAAGACCAAGTCAAAGATTTGAAGATATGAAGAAATCGAAAGATTGATCAAGTCAAAGATTTAAAGATTAGAGATTCAACCTAAATCTACAATTCTGGTAGAATCTCAGGGGCTACTGGCAAGGGTATAGTTAATAGAGCCCGTTAGTTGAGTACCCCTGAGGCCCATTAAGCTAGGCCCGATTGTAATGATAGTTGAATACGAGTGTTTACCGTATGTCGATATTGTAATCTGTATCGGACCCTACCCGATCCTCGAGACCTGGCCATCTATATATAGGGGCCAGGAGGGGACGGTGTAGGCCAGATTAAAAGCAAGCCAGGTTGAACACCCAAGTTTACTTTCGAGACACACCTATTTCGACTAACTTTACCTTCGAGTTCATCCGATGCCCTATCTCCCCGATCCTAAGTCCTTCATCTAGGATATTTGTCGAGTTAACCCTCGTCAGTAGGAGATGATAGCACTATTTCCTTTAATGATTTTGATGTTGATGGCTGCAATATATCTGAAGTTATTTTGTTCTTGCAAAAGCTTGCTTTGACTCCTAATGCTAGTTCTTTAAATGTTGCTTTTACTAAGCATATTACCAATGCTCTTATGAAAATTATGGATGAAAAGTTGAAGCAAAAAGCTTCTGTTCCCAAGAAGTTAGAAGATGGTTGGGAACCCATCATTGATATGCATGTTAATGGTTTTGATTGCCATGCTTTATGTGATCTAGGTGCTAGTATTTCTATCATGCCTAGAAAGATTTATGACATGCTTGATTTACCACCTCTTAAAAAGTGTTATTATGATGTTCCTATTTCTGATGTTGCTAAGAAGAAACCTTTGGGAAGAATTAATGATGTTCTTATTGTGGTTAACAATAACCTTGTTCCCATCGATTTTCTTGTCATGGATGTTGAATGCAATGCTTCATGTCCTATTATTTTGGGAAGATCCTTTCTTCGAACTGTAGGTGCCATCATTGATATGAGGGAAGGCACCATCAAATATCAATTCCCACTCAAGAAAGGTATGGAACACTTCCCTAGAAAGAGGAAGAAATTAGTTTTTGACTCTATTCTTAGAGCAAATTATGAGCTTAATGCTTCTTTCAAAAATACTTGATTCGCACTTTCTGCGCCTAGCTCAAAGGCTTTAAAGAAAAGCACTCTTGGGAGATAACCCAATATTTTTACATTCAGTTCTTTTTCTATTATTTGAGTCTTGGAAGTTATTACTACTGTAATTACCTCTCCTTATCATTTTTATTTCGTTTTTGTGCCAAGAGAAGCCTCTAATTTGAGTGAGGTAAGATTTGGGGATGTTGCTGTCCTGAAACAGTTTTCGGTGCTGCACCGTAAACATTCGTGAAAATTCTCTGTATATCTTTTGGACCTGCGATTTCTTGTGCATATGCCCCAGGTTATATCCAAACTTTAATTAGTTGAACACTTTTTGATTTGAGCAACATAAAACCCTCTAAAAATTCGACCTTTGTCAGCTGTTCTGTTTTGACAGATTTCTGCCATTATTTGTGTTTGCCGCTCGATCACTTTCTTTTTGAGTTCTTTTGATCACGGAACTTTTAGGGAAGTTGCTACAGCAGTATATACTTTATATGTGGTGGTTTTGAGTTGAAACCTGAAGCAAAAAGGTGTTGATTCAATGTTATGCTTACACTAATGTTGCTAATAGATTTGTGTTTAGTTTTGTATGAAGGAAGTTTTCAAGTGTAGGGATTGGAGAATGATGAGATGAGTTGAAGAATGGACAAAAGCTCAAGCTTGGGGATGCCCATGCACCCCAAGAAATATCCAAGAAGTACAAGCGTCAAAGCTTGGGGATGCCCCCGAGGCACCCCTTCTTCATCGGAAAAAATCAGGTCACCTTTCAACGCACTATATTTTTATTGCTTCATGCATTATGCATTTTTCTTGGAGCGTCAGTTGTTTTTAGTTTTTAGTTTTGTTTAGTTTTGTTTGCTGCAATAAATGGTTGGACCCCCAACAAATTTCTTTTGGAGAAGTTGCCTTGTTTTTCATTTGCCAAGAACACTCCGTTTTTCACTCTTATCGTTTCAACGAGTGTTCTCTTTTTCTAGAACTGCGTTTAGCTTTCGATTTTTGCCTTGATTTGTGTTCAGATCTTGTTATATCTTTTCATCAAGGTGTATTTTTTTGCCTCTGGTCCATATTGGTTTTCATCAAAAGAGTTGGTTATAAAAAGTTTGAATGGTGTTGGAAAAGAGAAAAAGCTTTATGCAAAAAAGTGGTACAAGAAGGAGCTTGTGTAGACTGCGGCCTAGGCTTTTGCATGTCGAGCTTGATATCTTTTTGATAGCATGCTTAGTGGTTTTGTTGTAGCATGACTTGTCTCAAATGACTGAGATTGCTTAATGAGCCTTTGAAAAAATCAGGCGTTGTTTTAATTATTTGGAAGCATTATTTAGGTTTTCTCCTTGATGCTTTATTTGGGTTGACTTGGCGCATGCTCACACATGTTTGACTCATACAAAGTCACCATTGCCTCTTTGATCATTTAGTTTTTTAATTTTGATTCCATCTTATGCTTCTTTTAATGTCGCTTTGTCGCTATGCATGATTATGGCCGTTATTGCTCTCTTAGTTGGTCGCTCCCAGTCTTTTGCTAGCCCTCATTTTGTACTGAGTATGAGCTCTACTCGTGTATCCAACTCCTAAAAACCAAGTTGTTCCAAAGTGTCCACCATACATACCTATTAGCAATTTGCTATTCCAAAGTACATTTGACTTGCTTTTATCTATCCTTCAAATTAAACTCTTTTTGGTGTTATGCGAAAATTGGTCAGTAAAGCTCTCACGAACCGGATGGCACACTTTACTTTTCTCGTTTTAAAATTTTGACATTGTGGCTCTCTTATGTTGAGTTGTTATGCTTGCAAGTTGTAAGTTGGGAATTAGCCCAGCCATGCCGTCATGGGGCAAGCTTTCAACATTGCACTATCTTTCATTTGAGTTGATATCGTGATCTTTTGTTTATGGATACTCGCGATGTGAAATGAATTGGGAATCTTGCGGGATCATGGAGTTTGTATATGTGTTAGAGAAATGCCTGGGCCGCTAATCTAAGCCATGCATAATTCATGGTGGAAATTTACAGCATGCCCATAGTGAACATTCGACGACGCATCTCACAATAAAAAGCTATACCAATGGTAAATAAAAGAGATGCCGAGGTGTTCATTGTCTGTTTGTCCTGTCATTTTGATTTGGGCTTGTTCCATGTCATCGGGCACGGAGGTACCCCGTTGGCGGTTCTTGATGATACGTGTATACTTACAATGACAAGAGCTTGCTTGGGACTCTAAGTAAAGTAGCATGAGGTTTGGGTATTCGTATTTCACGGGACACGAGGTTTTCAACTTATGATTTGTCAAGCATATGCAGCATAAGTGTACTCGCATTAACTTTAACCATTCAAGATGCTTATGATGAGGGCAATGAGAGCTCAAAGCCGGTAAGTACCATAATTTTTGAAGGTTTATAAAACTTGCAATCACTACTTCCCTCCGCGAAGGGCCTTTCTTTTACTTTTATGTTGAATCTCCACCTTCTATCTTTACGCACCATTAAGAGAGCATAGTTATCATTCTGAGTATAATGTGCATTGTCCCAAAGTTTTTATTGATTTATTCATGATGTTGGTTTCACTTCCTCTCAAATTACTTATATCTAGTCGCCCTCTTAAACTTGAAGGTGTCCTATGCATTTATGTTTTGTTCTCTCATGAAGGACAAGCTGAAAACCATTTGTATGTTTTTCCATATGATTTGAACACAGTTTGACTTTCATTGTTTCATTTTCATGATCTTTTGTTTGTGTTCATTTTCATGTTATAACTTGGTTGCTAAGTTTCTTCTATGAAGATTATATCTTTCATGCCCATGTTTTAAGTTTCTTTGATCCCAGCGCACAACGCTTACATATATGATCAAGATTGTGTAGGTGCATGTCACCTCAAAAATTATTTCTTTTGTTATCACTTACCTACTCGAGGACGAACAGGAGTTAAGCTTGGGGATGCTGATACGTCTCCAACGTATCCATAATTTTTGATGCTCCATGCTTGTTTTTACACCATTTGCTTAGTGTTTCATTACACTTCGTGGCATTTTTATGCATTTTCCGGAACTAACCTATTAACGAGATGCCACAGTGCCAGTTCCCTGTTTTCTACTATTTTTGTGTTTCAGAAATGTTACACAGGAAATATTCTCAGAATTGGACGAAACAAAAGCCAGACGTCCAGATATTTCACGGAGCTTCCAGAACACCGAAGAGGAGACGGAGCCGAGCCAGAGGGCGGCCACACCATAGGGCGGCACGGCCTGGGGCTAGCCCGCGCCCCCTGGTGGTGTGGGCCCCCTGGTCCACCTCTGACGCTGCCCCTTCGCCTATAAGGACCCCCCGACGGGAAAAACCTAAAGAACAGATCACTTTTCTAGAACACATCGCGATCCACTGGCGCCATCGACTCGAAGATCGGGAGGGTCCAGAAGCTCTTCCTGGCACCCTGTCGGAGAGGGGAATTGCCACCGGAGGTCTTCTTCATCGCCATGCTTGCCTCCGGAGCGATGAGTGAGTAGTCTACCTTGGACTATGGGTCCATAGCAGTAGCTAGATGGTTGTCTTCTCCACCATGTGCTTCATGTTTAGATCTCATGAGCTGCCCTACATGATTGAGATCACCGTTATGTAATTCTACATGTTTGGTTTGTTGGGATCCGATGAATATTGGTGTTTATGATTAAGTTGCTATACTGAATATTATCTTTTGTTATCTCTATGTTGTTTATGATCTTGCATGCTCTCCGTTGTTAGTAGCTATCTTGGCCGAGTAGTTGCTAGTGACTCCAAGAGGGGGTATTTATGCTCGATAGTGGGTTCATGCCTCTATTTAACCTGGGGGAATGACAGAAACCTCTAAGGTTGTAGATGTGCTGTTGCTACTAGGGAGAAAACAACATTCATATGCTCAAGGGCATATGCTTTGTTTACATTACACACTTTGCTTAATGCAATTATCTGTTGTTCGCAACTTAATACTTGTGGAGTTCTCGGATTGATTCGCCACAAGTGGATTATTAGTCATAGATGCAGTTGGATGGCGGTCTATGTATCTTGTTGTAATGCCCAGAGTAAATCTCATAGTGATCCTCTTGACATATGCACGTTGTCTTTATTCTATCAATTGCCCAACTGTAATTTGTTTACCCAGCATGTATTATTTTATGTTATGGAGAGACACCATTAGTGAACTGTGGACCCCGGTCCTATTTCCTTTATATTGCTATCACATGTTTACTTTACTCGCACTATTTACTTTACTCGCATATTACTATTGTTTTCCACTCGATATGTTCATACCCTTTGTTTCAAGCAAACCGGTGAGATTGACAATCTCATCGTAAGTTGGGAACAAAGTATTTGGTTGTGTTGTGTGCAGGTTCCACGTTGCTACTGGTTGAAGACACGCTAACAAGTTATCGTTAACGGCGCCCTTGTTAGAGCATCATGCAGCTAGTGGGCATCACCTTCATTCGTAATAAACCTCCTACTGGATTGATAACCTTTGTTCCATAATTGAGGGAAATCTTGCTGCTATATTCATCAAAACTTCTCTTGGGGTTTTCCAACTAGCCGGTCATTTACTACATATTCCCACGTCAACTTGGTACAGAAGTTTTCTATCGCCGTTGCCGTGTATTAAAGAAGAAGCTTTCACACCGTCATCACTGCGCCATCAAGGGTCCAGAAGCTCTTCCTGGCACCCTGCCGGAGAGGTGAATCACCATCGGAGGCCTTCTTCATCACCATGCCTGCCTCCGGAGTGATGTGTGAGTAGTCTACATTGGACTACAGGTCCGTAGCAGTAGCTAGATGGTTGTCTTCTCATCCATGTGCGTCATGTTTAGATCTTGTGAGCTACCTATCATGATCAAGATTATCGTTGTGTAATTCTACATGTTGTGTTTGTTGGGATCTGATGAATATTGAGTACTTTGTCAAGTTGATTTATTGATTTACCATCTCTATGTTGTTTATGATCTTACATGCTCTCCATTGCTAGTAGATATCTTGGCCGAGTATATGCTAGTGAATCCAAGAGGGAGTATTTATGCTCGATAGTGGGTTCATGCCTCTAGTAATCTGGGGGAGTGACAGAAACCTCTAACATTATAGATGTGTTGTTGCTACTAGGGAGAAAACAACAATCTTATGTTCAAGGACATTTGTATTGTTTACATTACACACTTTGCTTAAGACGATAATCTGTTGCTTGCAACTTAATACCCAACGGCTGCTCGCATGACATCCGGCGGGTGGATTATTAGTCATAGATGCAGTTGGATTACGGTATATGTATTTTTTTGTAATGCCCAAGTGAATCTCATAGTGATCCTCATGACATTTGTATGCTTTCTTTATTCTATCAATTGCCCAACTGTAATTTGTTTACCCAGCATGTTATTTATCTTATAGAGAGGCACCTCTAGTGAACTGTGGACCCCAGTCCATTCTTTTGCATTCTTAGTACCGTTTACTATTTACTCGCATTATTTACATTCTCGCAAACTACTATCTTTTACCACACGATACGTTTAATCCCTTGTTTATAGCAAACCGGTGAGACTGACAACCTCACTGTAAGTTGGGGCAAAGTACTTTGGTTGTGTTGTGTGCAGGTTCCACGTTGTTGCTGGTGCAAAGCTACGCCCCCGATAAGGCGCCATATACAAATTGTCTGGAGCTGTCGCCAAGCCAGCGAGCATCAACCTTTGGAAGTTGGTTCTTTCTCCTACTGGTTTGATAAACCTCGGTTTCATATTGCGGGAAAACTTGTGCTCATCATACCTTCCTCTTGGGGTTCCCAACTGGGCGGCCAACACCGCACCATCACCAGTCAAGCCAATAGAGCCAGTCAGAGATGCAGAAGATGATGATGCTCCTTCGGACAAAAAGAAGAAAGATTATGCTCTAGTGGAGCTGGCATATGTCCTAGAGAACCAAAAGTGGGTCAATGCAAATAAAAAGTGCATGGCTTTTATAAAGAACACAATTGAAAATGCTATTGTGGGCTCAATTGCAGAGTGTGCTTTCGTAAAGGAGTTTCTTGAAAAGATAAAGAGTCAGTGCACTGGTTATACAAAGATATATGCTACCCAGCTTCTTAAACAGTTGGTGACAAAAAAGTACACTGAAGGTGGACATGGCATTAGGGAGCACATTCTGAGGATGAGCAACATGGCTGCTAAACTTAATCCCATGGATGCTAATCTGGAGCTCAAGCCTGCACTCCTTGTTCACCTAGTTATGGCTTCACTGCCAAAAGAGTTTGAGAACTTTGTTATCAACTACAACATGTCACCTGATAAATGGGACATTGAAAAGACTATAGCCATGTGTGTGCAATAAGAGGATAGTCTTAAAGCCTCAAATGGTGGTTCTATAAACTATGTGAAGGATAACAAGAAAAGAAAATTCACTCGAAGTAACCAGAATTCCCCTTCAAAGCCACATGGAAAAGCTCCCTTTCCTCATCAGCGTCAGCAAAGGAAATTTTCAATGGACAAAGATACATGTCTCCAATGTAAGAAGTCAAGGCACTACAAGAAATATTGCCCTGATTGGTTAAAATCTATAATGTCAAAGAAAGGTAACAACATTGTTTCCTTTGTAAATGAATCCTTGTATACATAGTTTTTGAAATCTACTTGGTGGATTGACTCAGGTGCAAATGTTTATCTTGCAAATTCTTTACAGGGTCCATTCGACATGGACTACGCAAAGAAGCAAAGGGCACATTGAGGTTGTCGATGGAGTTCAAGCATACATTGAAGCTGTCGGCGACATCTCCTTGGAGTTAGCTGTCAGATTCACAATTCTGCTTAGAGATGTTTTATATGTTCCTTCATTATACAGAAACTTGATTAGTTTATCACGTTTGGACAAAGATAATTATGAATGTTATTTTGGACATGGCAAGTGTGCTATATGGTTTAATAATGCTTATGTGGGTGTTGCTTTGCTTCACAGTGAGCTTTATTTGTTATCCCTACATGAAAAAGTGTATTCTGTGTGTCAAGTGAATGAGCATGTTTCCGCGTCGGACAAAGAACAAAAGAAAAGAAAGAGAACTCATGACTCATCGAAATTATGGCACTATCGCTTGGGCCACATTTTGAGGAGGAGAATAGAAAGACTCGTTAAAAATGATATTCTTCCTCCATTAGAGTTCTCAGACATAGAACAATGCATAGATTGCACTAAAGGAAAATATGTAAAGCAAATCAAAAAAGCAAATCGAAGCACAGCGACACTAGAAATTATTCACACCGATATTTGTGGACCATTTCCTGTGAAAAGTGTGGATGGCTATGACTCGTTCATAACATTCACATATAGTTACTCCCGATATGGTTATATTTATCCAATCAAAGAAAGGTTTGAAGCATTGGATAAATTTAAGATATTCAAAGCTGAAGTTGAAAATGAGCATGACAAAAGAATAAAGATAGTGAGATATGACCGTGGTGGGGAGTACTATGGTCGGCACACTCCATTTGGCCAAGTCCCTGGACCTTTTGCAAGGTTCCTACAGGAGACTGCCATAGTGGCCTAGTATTCAATTTCGGGCGAGCCTCAGCAGAATAGAGTAGCTGAAAGGCGTAACCATACACTTATGGATATGTCGGGGGGATGACCCCCGATAGGGTCAAGAGACTAGAAAGATATAAGGATTGTGGTTGACTTTATATCGGTTGACCAATGTTGGGTCTGGCCGGAATATAAGAGCATCGGCCAGACCGGCACATAAGGTGTATCCCGGCCGGTATTCAGATATGCCGGCATAGCCGGGATACTTGATAAGGAGTGCCGACTTATATAAAGATATGCCGGCCTAACCAAGTTGTTACATTGTGCAAGAATAGTGGAGCCCGGATTACCCGACCTTGGGTCGTTGGTCCGGCACATAGGTCCGGGGTATGGCCAACGGTTATATCCTAGACGTGGAAGTCAACTAAGGTGTCATATCCCTACAATCAAGGAAGGAAACATCCAAGCATGGAAGCAGAGTATGATGACAGGGTCCACAGTGGAGGTTTACCAACCATCACTGTGCCAAGTACAGTCCTTGACATCACAAAGGTAAGGTCACAGTCCAAGAAGTACAAGGTACAGGGACGTGGAGTCCCATCGAGAGCAATCAGGGAGAAAGTCAAGGGTTTCTGCCATCGTCAACATATCCTGTTTGGAGGGTAGTTGGTGTCTCCTGGTCTCATGTGACCATTGTAACCCTGGCCACCACTATATAAGGTGGCACAGGGAGCCCTAGCAAAGGGTTGGTCATTCAGTATTCACACACTTAGCAGTTCGTCTTCCTCCTCTAGCAGAGAGCTTGGAAGCACCATTGTTGTATACTCCATCGATCCAAATATACAACCAGTAGAGCAGGCGTAGGGGTGTTATCTCCTTACGAGAGCCCCGAACCTGGGTAGATCTGAGTCTCTTTCTATAGTGCTTCTCAGTACGCTCTCCTATCCCGAATCCACCAGCATCTAGTTCGGCCCCCATTTAAGCCATCCCATGGCATATGTTGTTTCACCACGATGACATTTGGTGCCCACCGTGGGGCAGATCGATATGTTGGGCAGAGTGTTCATTCGGACGAGGTCTGTGATAGCAGCTTCGGGAGTGCGCGTGGTCTCTGGCCTCGTCCAGAGGCTAAGCTCGCTCAGCTTCATCAGCGACAACGCCGGATGTCTCGGTGGCCGGCCGTTCCCCAGGGATGGCCGGATCATGTCTTTCGGTTCCCACGAGGTGTACGTGGGGACTGAGAGAGTTTGCAGGGAAGAGGTGCTGGTCGCGGTGGATCCTCCATCGCATCGGCTGGCTCACGCTGGGTGTAGCGCTCGCCCAGTAGAGTCGGCCGAGGTGATGATGGCCGGCACATCTGTGCCGTCGCTGGATGGTGCCGGCAAAGTAGCAGCAGCAGATACTCCACCGGAGCCGCCGAAGGCCAAGCGGTCGGCGCGTCCTCTGTTGGAGCGTGCAGAGAACTTGGCCGGCACATCCGGCGTGCCGGCTAGGGTTCAGCCCCTTCTCCCCATCATCGATCGGCTTCTCGAGCCGGTGCGATCCGGCGATGATCCAGAGCAGACCAGGGAGGTCTTGGAGGGATATCATCAGGCTCTCGTCGACGAGGCCCTGGCCATGCATCAGGAGCGCGAGCGCTTCAACCGGCAACTTCGTGAGTATGAGGTTGCCCATGGTTTTACCCCAGTAGTAACCCGGCCTAGCCGGATAGAGGAAGTTAGAACTAGAGGTAGAGATCTTAACACTGAACTAGATAAAGGTGCTAGGGCTAAGAGTCATAGTGCAACTAGTACTCTACCTAAAGTGATATATAGTTCACCAGTGAAGAACCTTAGAGCTGTAGCCGAGGTAGCTAAAGATTTATCTTGTTTATCCGGCGAAGCACTCCGAGAGCAGCAAGCCCGGCTTAACCAACTTTTGTCTGAAGCTACCAAGCAGCAGGAGGCCTTTAAGAAGGCAAACCCAGGTGTCGGGGCATCCCAGTACGTTGCGTCGGTGGGAGGTGCCGGCACGAGGTTGAGGGGCCAAGCCTCGTCCCCGCATCCCAGTGCTTGGCGTGCCGGAAGTGTGACTTCTGGGCGCCGGGACAAGCAGATCCAGGTGTATGATCCGGCCATTGCCGGAAAACAAGCAGTTGTCTAGGAGAATGCCGGCCAAGGCAACAAGAATGTCGGCAACATGCATGCCGGCCAGAATGTGCCGACCGGGCAAGGAGCACGCTCGGCCGGTGGTAGCCAGAGTAACGGTGGTGCCCGACGTGAGCAGCAGGGCGCCGGGTATGTGATGCAGCAGCAAGGCGCCGGTCAGCCGAGACATCGTGAAGACGATGGAAATTCCACCCTTGCAAGGATGGGATATCAGCAACAACAGCAGCAGCAGTACCAGCAAGGCCAGCAAGGCCAACAGTATGAGCAGTACCAGCCGGAGCAGCAGCAAAAGATGATTCCAGGCCCAATTGCATCTTAGCTGGGACCTCGGTCCTTGGCCGCGGATGATGCACGCTTCAAGCTGGACAGAATCTACCAAACTGAGTTGGTGGAGAGGCAAGGAGCTCCGCGTCCTATGTGCTTTGGACTCCGGATCATGGGTGAGCCGGCACCTTACTGTTTCCAGCTCGCGCGTGGCGCGAGGACATATAATGGCAGTACAAAGCCAGAAGATTGGCTGGAGGACTACTCCACAGCGGTGAACATTGCCGGAGGAAATCTCCGATGGGCGGTACGCTATGTGCCACAGATGCTCGAGGGGCCAGCCAGGATATGGCTGAACAATTTGTCGGCCGGAAGTATCAACGGCTGGGTTGATTTTGAAGAACAGTTTGTGTCGAACTTCACCAGTACATACAAGAGACCCAACCGCTCACAGCAGCTAGCTAACTGCTGGCAAGGAGAGTATGAGACCGACCGTGACTACCTCACTAGGTGGTGCATGTTGCGCAATTCCTGTGAAGGAGTTGTGGAGATGCAAGCCATCATGTGGTTTGCACAGGGGTGCCGGCATGGCACCATGTTGTGGCAGAAGCTTCAGAGGGATATGCCGGCCACTTTGGCCAAGACTATCAGGATTGCCAATAGTTATGCCTTGGGAGACCCAACGCAGCCCACCCTTGATTCACAAGGACAGGGGCAGAATCAGAGGAACAACAACAGTGCCGGTGGATCCGGGCAGTTCTATCGCCCCGATAACTGGAACAAGAGGAGAGATGACAGGCAAGACTACAGATACGGTTCGGCCCAAGTGGCGGCCATAGAAGAAGAGCAAGGGGCGCCGGCAGTAGCCAGCGTCCGAGATACGAGAACTACCAGCAACCTCAGCAGCAGTAGCAACAAGCGCAGCCCTTCCAGAAGAAGAATGTCTGGGTGAACAAGAATGCCGACGGCGGTGCCGGCCAGAAGAAGCAATGGCAGAAGTATACAGTTGGTTTGGCCATGGACAAACCTTGTGTGTTCCACACATTTCAGCCGGGTAAATCGGCGAATCATTTGACAAGGAACTGTTCATGGTTGGACGACATATTAGCAGGTCGTGCAGGTCCTTAGGGATTAGCTAGGCCACCTGTCCCGGCAGCTCCATCACTGCTGACAGGTGCAAATGCAGTTGTAGTCCCACCCAGGCCGGCTAATCCCGGAAACCAGAACAATGCCAGAAATGCCAGCGTAAATCAAGTTGATCAGAGTTACAATCCGGAGTA
The DNA here is from genome assembly GCA_007115705.1 of Dactylis glomerata. Taxonomy (NCBI): domain Eukaryota; kingdom Viridiplantae; phylum Streptophyta; class Magnoliopsida; order Poales; family Poaceae; genus Dactylis; species Dactylis glomerata. The sequence goes on from QXEO01000758.1 coordinate 1,042,316, forward strand.
TTATGTTGGAGGCCTAGCAGCGGGCCGGAATGAGTACAAGGAGCACGGTCAGACTTATATGGTCTTTGAGACCGAAAGAACAGATAAGCAGAGCTTGTACCGGCGGAGTTTGGAGGTGAATGTCGTTATGTCGGCAGTCCCGAAGCTGATGTACTGGTCTGACCAGGCCATGGGCTGGGACAGGGCAGATCATCCCAAGATCATGCCAAACCCCGACGGGTATGCTCTAGTGATGGATCCGACATTTGTTGGGCCGGCTAATAACGTGAGGTTCAGCAAGGTCCTCATTGACAATGGGAGCAGCATTAATATCATGTACCGGGATACGATGCAGAAGCTGGGCATCAAGGAAAATATGCTGGAGCCAAGCAAGACCACCTTCCACGACATTGTGCCGGGACTTTCATGTGCGCCGATGGGCAAAATCCGGATAGATGTCATGTTTGGCAGCCGGGATAACTGCAGGGTGGAGAGCATCCTCTTTGAGGTGGTGGATCTGGATAGCCCCTACCATGCGTTGCTGGGTAGGCCGGCATTGGCCAAGTTCATGGCTTCTACGCATGTGGCGTACCTGAAGATGAAGATGCCGGGGCCCAAAGGAGTGATTACCATCATTGGTGATTACAAGCGCTCGATGGCGTGTGCCACGGCCAGATCAAATCTGGCCGAGACTCTCATCATCGCAGAGGAAAAGAAGAGGCTCAAGTGAGCAGTGGAGATAGCTGAAACGGTCGTGGCTGGCAAAGCTTTGCCGGGCATGGCTAACCCAAATGGTACCACTTCCTTCCAAGTGGGCAAAGATGTCAAGAAGGTGCCTCTGGACGAGGTTTTCCCGGAGCGCCATGTCCTCATTGGCGTAGGTTTGGACCCCAAATAGGAAAGCAAGCTCATCAGCTTCCTCCATGAGAATCGGGATATCTTTGCATGGTCTACTTCAGACCTGCAAGGTGTGCCGAGGGAGCTGGCTGAGCACGCACTGCATGTAAGGGCGGATGCTAAACTGGTGAAGCAGCCGCTCTGGCAGAATGCAGATGATAGGAGGAAAGCAATTTGGGAGGAAGTGGCCAGGCTCCTAGCTGTCGACTTTATCAAGGAAGTACTGCATCCGGATTGGGTGTCTAATCCGGTTTTGGTGGAAAAGAAGAAAGATGAGCCCACCATAGTGAAAGTATGGCGGATGTGTGTTGATTACACCAACTTGAACAAGGCATGTCCTAAAGATCCATTCCCACTCCCTCGGATCGATCAAGTGATTGATTCCACAGCTGGATGTGAATTGTTATCATTCGTAGATGCCTATTCTGGTTTCCACTAGATCCCGTTGTATGAGCCGGATCAAATAAAGACATCTTTTATTACCCCATACGGGGCTTATTGCTATCTCACCATGCCGTTCGGCTTAAGAAATGCCGGCACAACTTACCAGAGGTGTATGCAAAAATGTTTGCATGACCAAATAGATAAAAATGTGCAGGTATATGTCGACGATGTCGTCATAAAGACCAAGGAGAGCAAGACTCTCATAGATGATGTCCGAGAAACCTTTGCAAATCTGAGGAGATTCCGGATGAAGTTGAATCTGGCCAAGTGCACCTTTGGTGTGCCAGCAGGCAAATTGCTTGGTTTCCTAGTTTCCAGCCGGGGTATTGAGGTTAATCCTGGCAAAATTCGTGCCATAGAGAGAATGCAGCCGCCGACAAATCTGAAGGAAGTACAGAAGTTCACTGGATGCCTAGCATCCCTGAGCCGTTTCATAAGCCGGCTGGGAGAGAAAGCCTTGCCATTATATCAGCTGATGAAGAAGTCCGACACATTTGTCTGGATGACACAAGCAGATGCAGCTTTTAAGGAGCTAAAGCAGATGTTGTCAACAGCGCTGATATTGGCATCGCCAATGACCAGGGAGCCGATGTTGCTCTATATAGCGGCGACCAACAAAGTTGTCAGTGCAGTGGTGGTAGTAGAGCGAGATGAAGGAGGCAGAACCGTGCAGCGTCCGGTATATTATTTGAGTGAAGTCCTTTCCACCTCAAAGCAAAACTACCCCCATTATCAGAAGATGACATATGGTGTCTATATGGCGGCCAAGAAGCTCAAGCATTACTTCCAGGAGCATCCAATCCGGGTAGTGGCCGAGGCCCCTATCTCAGAAATCATAAGCAACAAAGATGCCAGCGGCCGGATAGCCAAGTGGGCAATAGAGCTTTCACCATATACACCTCAGTATGACAAGAGGGATACGATCAAGTCCCAGGTGTTGGACGATTTCTTCATTGATTGGGCCGAGATACAATATGAGCCACTGTTGCTAGATGCAAATTATTAGAGAATGCATTTCGATGGGTCCAAGACAATTCATGGTTTGGGTGCCGGCATAGTTCTTAGTTCACCCAAGAATGACCAATTGAGATATGTTCTGCAGATCCACTTTGCAGCATCGAATAATGTGGTGGAGTATGAGGCACTAGTGCATGGCCTGAAGGTGTCCAAGGACATAGGCATTCGCCAGATTATGTGTTTCGGTGATTCTGACTTGGTGATTCAGCAGTGCGCTGGCATATGGGATGCGCATGATGCGAACATGGGATCCTACTGTTTCCTGGTGCAACAATTGAGTGGTTACTTCGAAGGTTGTGAGTTCCGGCATGTTCCCCGGGCTCAGAACGAAGCGGCCGATACATTGTCCAAGTTGGGATCTTCCAGAGAGTCAATTCCGCCTGGCATTTTGCTGGAGCATTTGAGGAAGCCATCAATCAAGCCCTCGCCGGAGTCATCGTCCATATATGTTCCGCCAAGCCCAGAAGAAGCAGTTCCGATGGAGATAGATGCCGGAGCCAGATCAGATGTCCTGGGGACTGCTCTCTTAGTCCCGGGGACTGGGCCGACATATGCGGTGAGTGCAGTGTTCTGGAGCAGAGATAAAGGCAAAGGCAAAATGTACCAAGAGATTGTGCCGACATACCCGGGGACTGATCCTTCAGTCCCGGGGACTTCACAGCCCATGGAGATCGACTATGTGTCGGTCGAAATGATGGAGATAGATCAATCGGTATTCACTGTTAGGGAAGTGCCCTCATGGGCGCGTCCTATCATGGATTTCTTGGTGGATGGTCAAGTGCTGGCGGATGAAACTGAGGCCCGCCGGGTTACCAGGAGGTCCAAGGGATATACCATCATAAACAAGGAGATATATAAGAGAAGTGCCACCGGGGTGCTGCAAAGATGTGCCGAATCTGCTGAAGGCCTGGAGATGCTCCGGGAAATTCATCAGGGGGAGTGTGGTCACCACGCTTCATCCAGAGCATTAGTGGCAAAAGTATTCCGGCATGGTTTTTACTGGCTGACAGCACTGCAAGAGGCAGAAGACTTGGTCCAGAAGTGCAATGGATGTCAGATGTATGCCCACCAAATTCATCAACCGGCATCAGCATTGAAGACAATCCCGATAACCTGGCCTTTTGCTGTTTGGGGCTTGGATAGGGTCGGGGCATTTAAGCCGGCAAGGGGAAAGATGAGTGAAGCCCATAAGCAAGTGTGATGGCCACATAGCAGTGAAGTTTTTAAAAGATATAATCTTGAGATATGGTGTTCCTCATAGCATCACCACTGACAATGGGTCGAACTTTGCCCAAGGGCCATTTGCCAGATATTGTGAGGAGGTGGGAATCCGGCTAGACATTGCGTCGGTCGCTCATCCTTGTACCAATGGCCAAGTGGAAAGGTCAAATGGACTAGTGTTATCCGGCATAAAACCCCGGTTGATAGAGCCACTGGTGAAAACTCCAGGATGTTGGCTAGATGAATTACCGGCAGTGCTATGGAGTTTGAGGACAACTCCGAATAGGTCAACAGGCTATACGCCATTTTTCCTTGTGTATGGAGCAGAAGCTGTGCTTCCAACAGATGTAATACATGATGCACCAAGAGTGGTGCTATATACTGAGGAAGAGGCTAAAGAAGCCAGGGAAAATGATGTTGATCTGCTAGAGGAAGCAAGAGAAATAACATTGTCAAGAACAACAGTATATCAGCAGAACCTCAGACGCTATCATGCGCAGAAGGTGAATCCAAGGAGATTCCAAGAGGGTGATCTAGTGCTCCGGCTAAGGCAAGGCATAGAGGGCCGGCATAAGTTAACTCCTCCATGGGAGGGGCCATTCATTGTGAGCAGAGCTCTGCACAATGATGCCTACTATCTTATAGATGCGCAGGCCCCAAAGAAGGACAAGGTGGACAGGTCCGGAGAAGAAACCAAGCGACCATGGAACATAGCTCTACTCTGTCCCTTTTACTCCTGAGCAGCATAATGTATGTATTTCCATTTTGCTTTGTGTGCCGGCGCTTTATGCCGGCACAAGACTAATGAATGAAATGTCGGCATCCCGAAGAGATCGGGCACTGCCTCCGAGATATACGGTTGTCTATTTTTTCAGCTTTTGTTTATCTGCCGGCTGGCTTGATTTGAATGTTTCCTGTGTCAGCCTAGTAATGTGTCGGCACCAAAGGCCGCTCTTCGACTTAGCTGCTGTCCGAAACCCGGCTTCATGGCTAGCAAGAGTAGATGTCGGAGATTGTCTACACATGGAAAACGGCTAAGGAAAGATAAAAGCAAGTGAATCGACGTTTACTTTACTGCACAAGTTAAAACTGGATATGCCGAATGATTTGAAGTCTAAGTTTCAAAGTTTAAGTACTGTATGTTTAATAAAGCAACCTTGAGACTCATACGTTGAAATCCGAATAAGGTAGACAAGTAGCCAAGGTTGTGGAGTTAAGTAAACAGGAAAACAAACTCGGTGACTTAGCCAAAAGATGATCCGGCATTCATAAACAAGCAAACCAAAATAAAACTTGCTCAGGTAGCAAACCAAAGGGAAATAGAGTATATATTACAACTGCACCCGGCATGCCGGGGGTCTGATAAAACTTAAAGATTTGGTGATGCAAAGTTTAAGCGGCAGGAGTCGAAGCAGAGCCGCCGGCTGGTGGAGCTGTAGCAGTGGAAACGTCGGCTTCAGGAGTGCCGGATCCAGCAGATGGAATGGAGCCATCAGCTCCGGCCGGGACAGATCCCTATTCCAGAACTTCAGTGTCGGCTTCTTCAGCTTCTTCTTCATCTTGGCTGGAGTCGGAGCCCTCAGCGTCGGCAGCATCCTTGGCTTCATCTTCCTTCTTCTCCGGCACACGGATGTCCTGGATGAAGGCCTCAATGTCGGTGTAGTCCACATAGCTGTGGGCTAGCTCCTGACGACGGCGAATGTACTCCGGGTCTGTGGTCCACATAGATCCTTTGCGCACAGAGTGCAAAGTCTCCAAGTCAGCCTTTTCGTACCAAGAAAGGAAGTAAGTGAGAGCTTCATCAGCTCCCACCCTTGCATCGGAATCCCGCCATTCTCTGAGGCGAACCTTGGAGAGCTGCAGATCATTGCTGAGGTCTAGTGGGTCAGTGGGTGTCCTTTGTCCCGGCCAGAGGGCAGAATATGCTTCCTGGGCACCAAGGAAGAGATCTTTAGTGTATGATGTCATGGCTTTCTTCCGGGCATCCAGGGCAAGCAATTGCTCTGACATAGTCCAGTTGGGGGAGTCAGCGGGGGCACCCCGGTTCACTTGATCCACCTGCAGAGCCTTCTCAACGTCTTCGACGGAAGCAGGAAACAGGTCTGAAAGATGGGAAAGATGTTAGAAACAGGAATATGTGTCGGCATGAAGGTTATGCCGGAAAAGAACAAAGAATATGTGTCGGACAAGATGTGTCGGGCAGAAGAGGATTTGAAGCTTACTGGTGAGATCGACGTTGAGCTGGGCAATATCAACTTCCCACTTGGTGGCCTGCACCTTCAGATGCTGTAATTCAATTCTTGCGTCGGCAGCATCAGCTTCCGAGGTAGCAAGCAGCCCCTGGACCTTTTTAAGTTGGCCATATCTCTCCTCCTTTTCGTCCAGGAGCTCAGCAATCCGGCCCTTCAGTTGCTCCACTTCAGTCTTGTGGGCGGCATCTCTTTCGTCCAATCACTTGGCCACGTCTACCGAGGACACACAGTCCTGGTGACGTGCTTCCAGTGCAGCCTTCTCATCTGCAAGGATTTGAAGTTAAGAGAATTTGAAGATAGAAAACAATGACAAATATTAAAGGATTTAAAGTGCATGGTGCTTAGTTGAAGGTTAGCAGGATTCGGCATACCTGTCAGCTCCTTCACCCTCTGGAGAAGCTCGGTGACTTGCTCTTCGGTAGTAGCTGAAAAGTGCCATCAAAAGGATATGTGTCGGCAAGAGAAATATTCCGAAGTTAAAAGAGGGAAAGTATCCAGCATATATGGGTAGGTCGGCTGAGTTTACCTTTCTGGGACACCTCCAGGCGAAGTTTGCTATGCGCATCGGATAACTTCCGATGCTCGCATACCAGATCATGATACAGGTCGGCGCGCGTGTTGTTCATGCGCTGCAAAAGTGTTAGGATTTGAAAGGTTATGAGAGAAATCTAACATATCAGTCAAGTTGAAGATTATGTCAAGTGTTCACTCTTTTGAAGACCCGGCACAGGTGCTGCGCACCTATCCCGGCTCTCGGTGACTAGGATTTGAAGCTCGAATCGAGCTTATATCTCGGTCAGGTGAATTTGAAAGTTACATCAGATTTTAGTCTTTTGAAGACCTGGCACAGGTGCTGCGCACCTATCCCAGCCCTCGATGACTAGGATTTGAAGCTCGGGTTGAGCTGATATGTCGAACGGTTGATTTGAAAACAGCTAAGCGCAAAAGGTATTTGAAAATCTCGGATGTCCGTATCCCGGATAGCTGACATTTTCGGGGACTGGGGTTATATATAAGAGGAACACTTACGTTGGTGGCATCGGCCAGAAGGTGAAGTCTTTGCTGGATGCTGAGGAGCTCGCTGGCAATAGGAATGGGCTTCGCAGCCAGTATAGCAGCAGGATTGCCAGTGGCCACAGCTTCGGCCAATTTCTTCTTCTTGGAACTAGCAGTGTCCATGAAGTCGGCGTCATTCCATTTTGTGCAGTATTCCTTGAGGGATCCAAGGCTCTTATCACTTTTGGTCAGCAGAGAGACGCAGCCCTCAAGTTCCAGCGTATCGAAGAAGCTGGGCCGGGCTGCTGCCATGCCAAAGTGGAGTGCCAAGGCAGAGCTGGAAGGCGCCGGTTTAGCAGATGCCGGCGCAGTTGCAGCAGACTGTTTCCCGGTCTTGATAATCTATTTTATCTTCTGAGTGTCGAACTTGGCCGGGACAGTGGGCTTGGCCGGGACAGCAGTCTTGGCCAGGACAGCGCTCTTTTCAGTGGTTGGAGTCTTAGGCGCGCCGGTGCAGCTTGTCTAGTGGAGGCAGATGCCGGATCGGTCCAGACTTCTGGCACTTTCGGGGCTTTCCCTTTCTCTGTGTCGGCGCTCTTATCGCCTACGCCGGCATCTTCAGCAGTTCCGGCGCCATGATATGTCTCAAACGTATCTATAATTTTTGATGCTCCATGCCTGTTTTTACACCATTTGCCTAATGTTTCGTTACACTTCGTGGCACTTTTATGCATTTTCCGGAACTAACCTATTAACAAGTTGCCACAGTGCCAGTTCCCTGTTTTCGGCTATTTTTGTGTTTCAGAAGTGATACACAGGAAATATTCTTGAAATTGGACGAAACAAGTTCCTGAAGTCTTATTTTACCCGGGAGCTTCGAGACATCCGAAGAGAAGTAGGAGGAGGGGCACAGGGGCCCCACACACCAGGCTAGCGCGGCCCAGGCCCTGGCCGCGCCGCCATGGTGTGAGGCCGCCTGGCTCCACCTCTGACATCGCCCCTTCGCCTATAAAGACCCCCCGACGGGAAAAACCTAAGTTCCCGATCAATTTTCCAGAAACACATCGCGATCCGCCGCCGTCGTCGACCCGAGATCGGGAGGGTCCAGAAGCTCTTCCCGGCACCCTGCCGGAGAGGGGAATCACCACCGGAGGTCTTCTTCATCGCCGTGCTTGCCTCCGGAGCGATGAGTGAGTAGTCTACCTTGGACTATGGGTCCATAGCAGTAGCTAGATGGTTGTCTTCTCCACCATGTGCTTCATGTTTAGATCTCATGAGCTGCCCTACATGATTGAGATCACCGTTATGTAATTCTACATGTTTGGTTTGTTGGGATCTGATGAATATTGGTGTTATGATTGAGTTGCTATACTGAAATATATCTTATGTTATCTCTATGTTGTTTATGATCTTGCATGCTCTCCGTTGTTAGTAGCTATCTTGGCCGAGTAGTTGCTAGTGACTCCAAGAGGGGGTATTTATGCTCGATAGTGGGTTCATGCCTCTATTTAATCTGGGGGAGTGACAGAAACCTCTAAGGTTGTAGATGTGCTGTTGCTACTAGGGAGAAAACAACATTCATATGCTCAAGGGCATATGCTTTGTTTACATTACACACTTTGCTTAATGCAATTATTTGTTGTTGGCAACTTAATACTCATGGGGTGTTCGGATTGATATCCCCGAGAGTGGATTATTAGTCATAGATGCAGTTGGATGGCGGTCTATGTATTTTGTTGTAATGCCCAGAGTAAATCTCATAGTGATCTTCTTGACATATCACGTTATCTTTATTCTATCAATTGCCCAACTGTAATTTGTTTACCCAGCATGTGTTATTTATCTTATGGAGAGACACCACTAGTGAACTGTGGACCCCGGTCCTATTTCCATCATATTGCTATCACCTATTTACTTTACTCGCACTGTTTACTTTACTCGCATACTATTATCACTTTCCACTCGATACGCTCATAACCTTTGTTTCAAGCAAACCGGTGAGATCGACAACCTCATCGCAAGTTGGGAGCAAAGTACTTGGTTGTGTTGTGTGCAGGTTCCGCGTTGCAGCTAGCAAGCAAAGCTTGGACGAGGCGCCATATATAAATTGTCCGAAGCTATCGCAAACTAGCAAGCATCACCTTCAGTCGCATTGTCTGCTTTTCTCTCCTGATCGATATAAACCTTGGTTTCTTAACTGAGGGAAAACTAGCTGCTATACTCATCACACCTTCCTCTTGGGGTTCCCAACGGGCTGGTCATTCACCACGCATCAAGCTAATTTTCTGGCGCCGTTGCCGGGGAATAAATAAGAAGAAGCTCCCATGCCAACTACACGCCATCAGCTAATTTTCTGGCACCGTTACCGGGGAGAAGAGTGGAAGACCTCTGCAAAGGGAGTTTTTCGCACGCACATCCTTTACTTTGTTATTGTTTTGCTTTACTTTATTTATTTTACCTGCATCGTTTATATCAAAAACCCAAAAAAATTTAGAATCCTTGGTAGTTGTTTTACTTATCTGCTTTTAGTTTTGCTGAAATGGCTAATCCTGAAAACACCAACTTGTGTGACTTTACTAGCACAAACAATAGTGATTTTATCTGCACTCCTATTGCACCACCTGCTCCTGCTGCAAACTTTTATGAGATTAAGCCTGCTTTGTTGAACCTTGTTATGAAAGAGCAATTCTCTGGTGCTAGTACTGAAGATGCTGCAGCTCATCTCAACAATTTTGTTGAGCTATGTGAGATGCAGAAATATAAGGATGTAGAAAGTGATATTATTAAGCTCAAGTTGTTTCCTTTTTCTTCGAGAGGAAAAGCTAAAGATTGGTTGTTGTCTTTGACTAAGAATAGTATTGATTCTTGGGCTAAGTGTAAGGATGCTTTTATTGGTAGATACTATCCTCCTGCTAAGATTATATCTCTGCATAGCAATATTATGAAGTTTACTCAGTTTGATAATGAACATGTTGCTCAAGCTTGGGAAAGAATGAAATCTATGATAAAGAATTGCCCCACTCATGGACTGACTACTTGGATGATTGTCCAAACTTTTTATGCAGGACTGAATTTTTCTTCAAGGAACCTATTGGATTCAGCTGTTGGAGGCACTTTTATGTCCCTTACCTTGGGCGCCGCAACAAAGCTACTCGACAACATGATGGTGAATTATTCCGAATGGCACACCGAGAGAGCTCCACAAGGTAAGAAGGTAAATTCTGTTGAGAAAACCTCTTCCTTGAGTGATAAGATTGATACCATTATGGCTATGCTTGCTAATGATAGGACTCATGTTGATCCTAATAATGTTCCTTTAGCCTCTCTGGTTGCTCAAGAAGAGCATGTTGATGTGAATTTCATTAGAAACAATAATTTTAATAACCGTGCTTATAGGAATAATTTTGCTAGTAACAATTATAGGTCGTATCCTTCTACCAATGGTAATGGTTATGGTAACTCTTATGGTAATTCCTACAACAACACTAGGGCCGCGCCCTCCGAGCTTGAGGTAATGCTCAAGGACTTCATCGGTAAGCAAACTGCTTTTAATAAGTCTGTTGAGGAAAAGTTAGGCAAAATTGATATTCTTGCTTCTAAAGTTGATAGCCTTGCTCATGATGTTGAACTTCTAAAATTAAAATTGTTGCCCAATGATGTGAAAGAGAACAATGTTTTTGCTACTGCTAATGATATTCAAGTTGGAATTGATGAAAATATTAGATTGTTAGCGGAATTGCATGCCAGGTGGGAAAGAGAAGATGAGATGGCTAGAGAGATGAAGGTATGTACCATTACTACCTCTAATGATGTTGTTCCTGATGCTAGCAATCCTCTTACTTTGATTGGTGTAGAGAAAACTCCCACTCCTTGTGTTAAAAAGCCTAAAACTGCCAAAACTTTTTCTCAAAAGAGTGCTGAAATTTTTTGGAGTGTAGGAGATGATAGCTCTATTTCTTTTAATGATTTTGATGTTGAAGGCTGCAATATATCTGAAGTTATTCTGTTCTTGCAAAAGCTTGCTTTGACTCCCAATGCTAGTCCTTTAAATGTTGCTTTTACTAAGCATATTACCAATGCTCTCATAAAAATTAGGGATGAAAAGTTGAAGCAAAAAGCCTATGTTCCCAAGAAGTTAGAAGATGGTTGGGAACCCATCATTGATATGAATGTTAATGGTTTTGATTGCCATGCTTTATGTGATCTAGGTGCTAGTATTTCTATCATGCTTAGAAAAATTTATGACATGCTTGATTTACCACCGCTTGAAAAATGTTATTTTGATGTTCCTATTGCTGATGTTGCTAAGAAGAAACCTTTGGGAAGGATTAATGATGTTCTTATTATGGTTAATAATAACCTTGTTCCCATTGATTTTCTTGTTATGAACATTGAATGCCATGCTTCATGTCCTATTATTTTGGGAAGACCCTTTCTTCGAACTGTAGGAGCTATCATTGATATGAGGGAAGGCACCATCAAATATCAATTCCCACTCAAGAAAGGTATGGAACACTTCCCTAGGAAAAGGAAGAAATTACTTTTTGACTCTATTCTTAGAGCAAATTATGAGCTTGATGCTTCATCACTTGATGTTACTTGATTCGCAATTTTCTACGCCTAGCTCAAAGGCGTTAAAGAAAAGCACTCTTGGGAGATAACCCAATGTTTTATTTTCAGTACTTTTTCTTTTTTTTAGTCTTGGAAGTCTTTACTATTGTAATGACCGCTCCTTATCCTTTTCATTTTGTTTTTGTGCCAAGAGAAGCCTCTAATTCGACTGAGGTAAAGATTTGGGGATGTTGCTGTCCTGAAACTGTTTTCGGTGCTGCACCGTAAAAATTCGTATAAATTCTCTGTATATCTTTTGGACCTGCGATTTCTTTTTCATATGCCCCAGGTTATATCCAAACTTTCGTTAGTTGAACACTTTTTAATTTGAGCAACAGAAAACCCCTTAAAAATTCGGCCTTTGTCAGCTGTTCTGTTTTGACAGATTTCTGCCAATATTTGTTTTTGCCACTTTATCGCTTTCTTTGCGAGTTCTTTTGATCATAGAACTTTTGGGGAAGTTGCTACAGTAGTATATGCTATATATGTGGTAGTTTTGGGTTGAAACCTGAAGCAAAAAAGAGGTTGATTATATGTTATGCTACACTAATGTTGCTAATAGATTTGTGTTTAGTTTTGTATGAAGAAAGTTTTCAAGTGTAGGGATTGGAGAATGATGAGATGAGTTGAAGAATGGATAAAATCTCAAGCTTGGGGATGCCCATGCATCACCCCAAGAAATATCCAAGAAGTACAAGCGTCAAAGCTTGGGGATGCCCCCGAGGCACGCCTTCTTCATCGGCAAAAATCTGGTCACCTTTCAAAACACTATATTTTTATTGCTTCATGCACTATGTGTTTTTCTTGGAGCGTCAGTTGTTTTAGTTTTCTTTATTAGTTTAGTTTTGTTTGATGCAATAAATGGTTGGACCCCAACAAATTTCCTTTGGAGGAGTTGTACTCGTTTTCATTTGCCAAGAACACTCCGTTTTTCACTCTTATCATTCACCGAGTGTTCTTCTTTATCTGCTACTGCTTTTGGTTTTCGTTTTTGCCTTGATTTACATTCAGACCTTGTCATATCTCTTCATCAAGGTGTATTTTTGCCTCTGATCTTTATTGGTTTTCATCAAAATAGGTGTCTATAAAAATTTCAAATGGTGTTGGAAAAGAGAAAAAGCTTTATGCAAAATAGTGGTACAAGAAGGAGCTTGTGTAGACTGCGGCTTAGGCTTTTTCATGTCATGCTTGATGTCTTTTTGATAGTATGCTTAGTGGTTTTGCTGTAGCATGACTTGTCTCAAATAACTGAGATTGCTTAATGAGCCTTTGAAAAAATCATGTGTTGTTTTAATTGTATGGAAGCATTATTTTGGTTTTCTCCTTGATGCTTTATTTGGGTTGACTTGGCGCATGCTCACACATGTTAGACTCTTACAAAGTCGCCAATAGCCTTCATGATCATTTAGTTGTTGACTTTTGATGCCATCTTATGCTTCTTTTAATGTCGCTTTGTCGCTTTGCATGATTATGGCCATTATTGCTCTCTTAGTTGGTCGCTCCCAGTCTTTTGCTAGCCCTCACCTTGTACTGAGTATGAGCTCTACTCATGCATCCAACTCCTTAAAAGCCAAGTTTTCCAAAGTGTCCACCATACATACCTACTAGCAATTTGCTATTCCAAGTAAATTTGACTTGCTTTTATTTTCTCTTCAAATTAAACTCTTACCAGTGTTATGCGAAATTCGGTCAGTAAAGCTCTCACGAACCGGAAGGCACACTTTACTTTTCCTGTTCTTAAAAATTTGACATTGTGGTCTCTTATGTTGGGTTGTTATGCTTGCAAGTTGTAAGTTGGAGACTAGCCCAGCCATGTAGTCATGGGCAAGCTTTCAATATTGCACTTCTTATTTGAGTTGATATCATGATCTTTTATTTATGGATACTCGCGGTGTGAAATGAATTGGGAATCTTGTGGGGATCATGGAGTTTGTATATGTGTTAGGGAAACGCCGGGCCACCAATCTAAGCCATGCATAATTCATGGTGGAAATTTGCAGCATGCCCATGGTGAACATTCGACGAGGCATCTCATAATAAAAAGCTAAACAAATGGTAAATAAAAGAGATGTCGAGGTGTTCATTGTCTGCTTGTCCTGTCATTTTGATGTGGGCTTGTTCCATGTCATCGGGCACGGAGGTACCCCATTAGCGGTTCTCGATGATACGTGTATACTTACAATGACAAGAGCCTTGCTTGGGACTCTAAGTAAAGTAGCATGAGGTTTGGGTACTCGTATTCACGGGACACGAGGTTTTCAACTTATGATTTGTCAAGCATATGCATCATAATTGTTCTCGCATTAACTTTAACCATTCAAGATGCTTATGATGGGGGCAATGAGAGCTCAAAGCCGGTAAGTACCATAATTTTTGAAGGTTATAAAACTTGCAATCACTGCTTCCCTCCGCGAAGGGCCTTTCTTCTACTTTTATGTTGAGTCACCACCTTCTATCTTTATGCACCAATAAGAGAGCAAAGTTGTCATTCTTAGTATAATGTGCATTGTCCCAAAGTTTTCATTGATTGATTCATATTGCTGATTTCACTTGTTCTTAAATTATTTGTATCTAGTCGCCCTCTTAAACTTGAAGGTGTCCTATGCATTTATGTTTTGCTCTCTATGAAGGACAAGCTGAAAACCATTTGTATGTTTTTCCTTATGATTTGAACACACATTTGACTTTCATTGTTTCATTTTCATGATCTTTTGTTTGTGTTCATTTTCATGTTTACAACATGGTTGTTAAGTTCTTATTGTCATGATTATATCTTTCATGCCCATGTTTTAAGTTCTTATGATCTCAGCTCACAAATGCTTACATATATGATCAAGATTGTGTAGGTGCATGTCACCTCAAAAATTATTCTTTTGTTATCACTTACCTACTCGAGGACGAGCAGGAGTTAAGCTTGGGGATGCTTGATACGTCTCAAACGTATCTATAATTTTTGATGCTCCATGCCTGTTTTTACACCATTTGCCTAATGTTTTGTTGCACTTTGTGGCACTTTTATGTATTTTCTAGAACTAACCTATTAACAAGTTGCCACAGTGCCAGTTTCCTGTTTTCTGCTGTTTTTGTGTTTCAGAAGTGATACACAGGAAATATTCTCGGAATTGGACGAAACAAGTTCCTTAAGTCTTATTTTACCCGGGAGCTTCCAGACATCCGAAGAGAAGTAGGAGGGGGTCCACAGGGGCCCCACACACTAGGCTGGCGCGGCCCAGGCCCTGGCCGTGCCGCCATGGTGTGAGGCTGCCTGGCTCCACCTCTGACATCGCCCCTTCGCCTATAAAGACCCCCCGACGAGAAAAACCTAAGTACCCGATCAATTTTCCAGAAACACATCGCGATCCGCTGCCGTCGTTGACCCGAGATCGGGAGGGTCCAGAAGCTCTTCCCGGCACCCTGCCGGAGAGGGGAATCGCCACCGGAGGTCTTCTTCATCGCCATGCTTGCCTCCGGAACGATGAGTGAGTAGTCTACCTTGGACTATGGGTCCATAGCAGTAGCTAGATGGTTGTCTTCTCCACCATGTGCTTCATGTTTAGATCTCATGAGCTGCCCTACATGATTGAGATCACTGTTATGTAATTCTACATGTTTGGTTTGTTGGGATCCGATGAATATTGGTGTTATGATTGAGTTGCTATGCTGAAATATATCTTATGTTATCTCTATGTTGTTTATGATCTTGCATGCTCTCCATTGTTAGTAGCTATCTTGGCCGAGTAGTTGCTAGTGACTCCAAGAGGGGGTATTTATGCTCGATAGTGGGTTCATGCCTCTATTTAATCTAGGGGAGTGACAGAAACCTCTAAGGTTGTAGATGTGCTGTTGCTACTAGGGAGAAAACAACATTCATATGCTCAAGGGCATATGCTTTGTTTACATTACACACTTTGCTTAATGCAATTATCTGTTGTTCGCAACTTAATACTTGTGGAGTTCTCAGATTGATTCGCCACAAGTGGATTATTAGTCATAGATGCAGTTGGATGGCGGTCTATGTATTTTGTTGTAATGCCCAGAGTAAATCTCATAGTGATCTTCTTGACATATCATGTTATCTTTATTCTATCAATTGCCCAACTGTAATTTGTTTACCCAGCATGTGTTATTTATCTTATGGAGAGACACCACTAGTGAACTGTGGACCCCGGTCCTATTTCCATCATATTGCTATCACCTGTTTACTTTACTCACACTGTTTACTTTACTCGCATACTATTATCACTTTCCACTCGATACGCTCATAACCTTTGTTTCAAGCAAACCGGTGAGATTGACAACCTCATCGCAAGTTGGGAACAAAGTACTTGGTTGTGTTGTGTGCAGGTTCCACGTTGCAGCTAGCGAGCAAAGCTTGGACGAGGCACCATATATAAATTGTCCGAAGCTGTCGCAAACTAGCAAGCATCACCTTCAGTCGCATTGTCTGCTTTTCTCTCCTGATCGACATAAACCTTGGTTTCTTAACTGAGGGAAAACTAGCTGCTATACTCATCACACCTTCCTCTTGGGGTTCCCAACGGGCTGGTCATTCACCACGCATCACGCCGCTGGTGGGCGCGCCGGTGTCAGGGGCATCTGGTTGGGCTCCTGTGTCCATGTGGACTTCAGAAGCCGAAGGATCCTGTTGAGCCCCCGAGTCCATGTGGACGTCGGGGGCAGAATTGTCTTGTTCTGGCGGAGGATCATCCTTTGTCGGGGAAGTGGTTTTTCGGGCGCAGGCGAAGATGCTGGCGCCAGAGAGGTGGTGTGACTGGCTGATGGTATGTCAGGGGGTGTAGTGGCTCCCGGCTTATCAATGTTGGGGCTGGCACTTGAGCTGGAGGCATGTTCCGGCGCAAGAGGAGCCCTGAAAGAGAGAAAACACCAAGTTAGTAATCAAAGAGAGAAGCATGTCGGAAATGATATAAAGGGAAGAAAGTTACCCCGAGGCAACAGGCCTCTGTTTCTTTGGAAGGGGCACGCCAACCTTCTTCCTTTTCTATGTCGGCTCAGGCTGGGGCCTAACCCCGCGCTTCCGGCCGATGCGTACGCCGGCAGGGGAAGGTCCCTGATTTAAAGGAGCAGCGTCGACGACTTCCTCGTCCGGGATAGCTGAGGACGGCATAGCGTAAGCGAGAGGCGTGGTAGGAAAGGCATAAGCAAGTGGCATGGGGTCATAATACATCAGGATCTCCTCATCAGAATCATCCTCACTCCAGGCTTGAGTGGAATGCCGGGATGAGGAGGCCTTACCCGCGGCAGAAGCGGCGCGGGTGTTCTTGGGTAGTTTGTCCTCATGATCTGGATCTTCGGGATCCGGAACACTGCGGTCAGCAGCTATCATGATGCGGGAGTTCTCCATACTTTGGAAGCTGAATTTCTGCATAAGACAGGGCAAAGTAATCAGGAACATGAGATATGTCGGCAATAGAAAAGATCAAACATAGATATATCGACGATAAAGGTATGTCGGGCTGACAGTTATATATCGGCTAAAGGAAGATTACCGTCGGGGCGGGGCGGTCCTGTCGTCGTGGTGAAACAACATATGCCATGGGATGGCTTAAATGGGGGCCGAACTAGATGCTGGAGGATTCGGGAGAGGGGAACGAGCTGAAAAGCACGACAGAAAGGAACACAGATCTACCGAGGTTCGGGGCTCTCGTAAGGAGATAACACCCCTACTCCTGCTCTACTGGTTATTTATTTGGATCGATGGAATATGTAACAATGGTGCTTCCAAACTCTCTACTAGAGGAGGAAGATGAACTGCTAAGTGTAGGAACACTGAGTGACCAACCCCCTCCTAGGGCTCCCTGTGCCACCTTATATAGTGGTGGCCAGGGTTACAACGGTCACCTGAGACCAGGGGACACCAACTACACTCCAAATAGGGCAAGCTGACGAAGGCACACGCCCTTGACTTTCTTCCTGATTGTTCTCGATGGGACTCACCCTTGCTGTACCTTGTACTTCCTAGACTGTGACCTTACCACTCTGAGGTAAGGGATGTACTTGTGCACAGTGAGGGTAGGTAAACCTCCACTGTGCACCCTGTCTCCATGCACTGCTTCCATGCTAAGATGTCTTCCTCCTTGATTGTAGGGATGTGACGCCTTGGTTGACCTATGTAATCCGGATATGACCGTTGGCCATATCCCGGACCTATATGCCGGAGCATCGTCCTACGAAGGACGGGTAATCCGGCCTCCCTGCTCATGCACAACATATCAAATAAGTTAGGCCGGCATATCTATGTATATGCCGGCACCCCTCAATTAGTACCCCGGTTACTCCGGCATATCTACACTGCCGCCGGGATGCACTTATATGCCGGTCTGGCCGACGCTCCAGTATTCCGGCCAGACCCCATCTAGGTCAACCGACATAAAGTCAACCTTATTCCTTGTAACTTTCTAGTCACTTGACCCTACCGGGGGTCATCCCCCCGACATTAGTCCCCGAAGCTGTCGAGGTCCCCCAGTCATGACTGAGGGGCCTTGGCAGGTTTAACATGATACCTTTTTTACTATATCCCAGCGTATGATTTTATACCAGCTATCACACTGTATGCCGGCTCTTCCTTCCTTTCCACAAGTTAATCCGGCCGGTCCCGGGGTATTTCGGACGGAACCTATTCCCCGGGCAGTTATTTCGGCATGATGAGACTTCCTTGAGAAGCCAAGCCCGACAGTTTGCATCGAAACTTGCAACTGCCCTGCCATCATGAACGGTCATACGACGTGACGGTTCACAGCGCCTTTACTGCAAGCCATCATTGCCTAGTGGCTCGGTTACTGTAACCGCCGCCCCACTCCGTGCCGCCATGTGGCGACCTCCCGCAGAAACGGTTGGGGTAATGGAACACTCGCCACGATCCCCACGACCCTGGTCCTTCGGTATAAATATGGGGGTGGGGGTAAACTTACTCTTTTTACCCCCGCAGTGCCTTCTTCTTCCTCCGCTCCTCTGCCTCTTGCGCTTCATCGCCGGACCGAAGAACAGCGAAGGAGCACCGCCGCCGTCCTGCCCCACGCCGGTGCCGACGCTCGACGACGCCCGACGTTCCCGTCGACGACGCCGCCGCCGCCTCTTCTCTTCGCAACATTGCTGGGAGATCGGATCTTCCTCTACACGCTCGCCGCCGCTCCATTGCCGCCGGCCAAGCTTCGGTGAGTTCATCCTCTGTTCTTCCTCTTTCATGCTTTTTCGCAGCCTTGTACCGGTATCACTGTGCGCTTAGATCTTTAGCAGTTTCTCTTCCTAGTATCCTCTTGCCTCGATTAACATTGCCAGAGAAGCTTTTCTATAGTTCACTGATGTTCTTGCGTAGGGCTTATTTCCATGTTTTGTTTCCAGTTTTAACTGCGTTGCTAGATCTTCCATTCCTGCTGACTTCTGTGAGAGTAGTATACCGGCGAGGTTAACCTCCCTCTTTTCTCTGATATTGACAGGACTAACACCACGGGACTCCGGCTCTCGCGCCCTGTCCCGGCCATCAAGATGGCATCATCGAGTATGACGGCCACCTCAGCCTCGGAGGAAGATAACTCGGCCCAGCTCCAAGGACGCTCTGGTTGGGAGGGGTCAGAGGTTACCCCGGTCGACATATCCTGGATCACATCCACCAGGAGAGTCCCGGAGGGTGTTGCATGCCGGCTACCGGCGGGGGAGACTGTGCCGGCACCTGAACCCGGCGAACGAGTTGTGTTCATCGCTCACTTCGAGCGGGGTTTTGGTCTGCCGGCGTCAGACTTCTTCCGGGACTTCCTCGACACCTACGATCTGCAACCTCATCATATCCCGGCCAATGCGGTGATGATCCTCTCCGCCTTCGCTGCTTTTTGCGAAGGCTTCGCCGGCATAGAGCCCTTCACCCAGGCTTGGGCGAAGTACTTTCAACTGCGGAAGCAAGTTGTCCAAGAACCGCCCCGGAGCAAGGATGATCCGCCGGAGACGGCTCAGGAGAAGAGGGACCACCCCATGACACTATGTGGTGCGGCCACCATCATGTCCCGGAAGGGCTCGGACTTCCCCAAGGTGGAGATGCTTGAGTCTTGCAAGAAGTGGCAGAAAAGCTTCTTCTACGCCAAGAATATCATGGATGTGGATCTGCTCAACCTGCCGCCATTCGTGGACGAGCCACCCTTGGCGATGAAGAATTGGACTTACAACCCGAAGAGCTCCGTGATGCCGGTTAATGCCCTCCACTGGGTTAAGGGCGAGTTACGGGATGCCGGCCTCACCCCACAAGACTTAGTGGCATGCTTTATCAGCCGGCGCGTCTCTCCTCTGCAGCGCCGGTCACATAAAATTTGCCAGATGAGCGGGCCCATGGACCCCACCCAGCATTCTACACATGAGCTGACTCCGGCCGACATTCTGCGGTGGATTAAGGATATCTGCAAGTGTTCCCAGGCCGCTTTTGCCTGGGGACTCGAACCGTACAGCCGGGATCGCCCCGCCCCAACGGTAAATCCTCCTGGCCGATACATGATCTCTTGTCTGGCATATAGATACTTAAGCCGACACATGTCTATTTTCCGACACATATCATGCTTGGCCCGAGATATTGTTATTCGCCGACATATTCCTTTGTTTGATCAATTGAGCTTGCTCTTATGCAGAAATTCAGCTTCCAGGCCATGGAGAACTCCCGCATTGTCATAGCTGCAGACCGCACTACCGCAGATCCTGAAGACCCGGACCACTGGGACAAGCTTCCCCGGAGCACCCGTGCTGCAGCTGCCATGGGTAAGGCCTCCTCACCCCGGCAATCTACTCAAGACCGGAGTGAGGGTGATTCTGACGAGGAGATCCTGATGTATTATGACCCAAAGCCACTTGCATATGCCTTTCCTCCCACACCCTTTGCTTATCCTATGCCGTCCTCAGCTATCCCGGATGATGAAGTAATCGACGCTGCGCCATTAAGCCAGGGGCCTCCCCCTGCCGGCGCACGCGCTGGCAAGAAGCGCGGGGTCAAACCCCAACAAGAGCCGGCACAGAAGAGGAAGAAGGTTTCGGCGCCTCGCCCGAAGAAACCACGACCTGTTGCCTCGGGGTAAGTTCCTTTTCTTTGTGTTGCCTCTGACATATTTCTTGTTATGATTACTAACTTGGCGTTTTCTCTCTTTCAGGGCTCCTCTTGCGCCGGAACATGCTTCCAGCACAAACGCCAGCCCCAACATTGAAAAACCGGCGGCCACTGCCACCCCCGACATACCTTCAGCAAGCCACATGACCTCCCCGGCGCCGGCATCTTCGCCTGCGCCTGATAAATCCACCTCCCCGGTAAGGGACGATCCTCCACCGGAACAAGATTACTCTGCCCCCGACATCCACATGGACTTGGGGGCTCAACGGGAACCTTCGGCTTCTGATGTCCACATGGACACAGGAGCCCAACAAGATGCCCCCGACTCCGGCGCGCCCACCAGCGACGCCGGCACTACTGAAGACGCCGGCGCAAGCAACAAGAGCGCCAGCACAGATATCAAAGGAAAGGGCCCTGCAGTGCCGGAAGTCCGGACTACTCCGGAACCTGCCTCTGCTGGGCAAGCCGCACCTGCCGCGCCGGAACAACCAGCGCCCAAGACTCCATCCTCGGAGAAGACCCCTGCCCCGGCCAAGCCTGCTGCCCCGGCCAAGACCTCTGCCCCGGTCAAGTCCGGCACCCTCAAGATCCAGCCAACCAAGTCCGGCACACCATCCGTCGCCACTGCTCCTTCTAAAGCAGCATCCCGGCCCAGCTCTGCTCTGGCCCTTCACACTGGCAAGGCAACATCCCGGCCTGGCTACCGGCCTAGCTTCTTCGACACACCGGAACTTGAGGGCCGCGTCTCCCTGCTGACGAAAAGTGACCAGAGCCTTGGGTCTCTTAAGGAGCACTGCATCAGGTGGAATGACGCCGACAGTATGGACACTGCGGACTCCAGGAGCAAGAAGTTGGCCGAAGCCTCGGCCACTGGCAATCCATCTGATATCCTAGCCGCGAAGCCCATTCCTATCGCCTGCGAGCTCCTCAGCCTCCAGCAAAGACTTCACCTCCTGGCCGATGCCACCAACGTAAGTCTTTTCCACATATATCCCCAGTCCCCGAAAATGTCGGCTGTCCGGGATACGGGCAGCCGGGATTTTCCAATACCTTTTGCACTTTAGCTGTTTTCAAATTTTACTATCCGGAATATAAGCTCGATCCGAGCTTCAAATCCTAGTCACCGAGGGCCGGGATAGGTGCGCAGCACCTGTGCTGGATTTTTATCAAACTAACATCTTAAACCTTTTTCAAATCCCCTTGACCGAGATATAAGCTCGCTTCGAGCTTCAAATCCTAGTCACCGAGGGCCGGGATAGGTGCGCAGCACCTGTGCCGGATCTTTAATATCATGAATACTTCACACGATCTTCAACTGCACTGATCTGCTATACTTCTCTTATAACCTTTCAAATCCTAACACTCTTGCAGCGCATGAACAATACACGCGCCGACATGTACCACGACTTGGTGTGCGAGCACCGGAAGTTGTCATATGCGCATAGCAAGCTGCGGCTTGAACTGTCCCAGAAAGGTAACCTCCGCCGACATATCCTTATATACCGGATGACTTGCCTTTTTACTGCTGTCTACGCCTCTTGCCGGCATATCTTAATATGCTGACACATAACCTTTTTTCGGTATTCTGCAGCTGGTGCCGAAGCACAAGTCACCGCGCTCCTCCAGCGGGTGAAGGAGCTAACCGGTATGCCGGATTCTGCGGATCTTTTTCCACTCCACTTGTATTTCAAATCCTTTAACTCTTGCCCTTGTTTTATATCTTGACATTCTCTTAACTTCAAATCCTTGCAGATGAGAAAGCTGCACTGGAGGCACGCCACCAGGACTGTACTCCCTCAGTGGATGTGGCCAAGCAGTTGGATGATCAGGACACCGCCCACAAAGTTGAGGTTGAGCAGTTGAAGGGCCAGATCGCTGAGCTTCTGGAGGAGAAGGAACAGAGGGAGGGCCAACTCAAGAAAGCCCAGGAGCTGCTTGTCACCTCCGAGACTGATGCCTCCTGCGCCCATGCCGAACTGTCTAGCTTGAAGGAGCAGGCAACTAAATGGGAAGTTATAGTTGCACAGCTCAATGCCGACCTCGCCAGTAAGCTTCAAATCCTTTTTCCTTATCCTGCCCGACATATCATGATCCTTTCCGGCATAACCTTTACGCCGACATATACTCCTTTTGCTAACATTATTTCTATTTCTCAGACATGTTTCCCGCTTCCGTCGAAGACGTTGAGAGGGCTCTGTAGTTGGATCGAGAGAACCGGGGTGTTCCGGTTGACTCGGCCAATTGGGACATGTCGGAACAGCTGTTGGCCCTTCAATCCCGGAAGAACGCCATGACTTTCTACACGGAAGAACTTTTTCCTGGCGCCCAGGAGGCATATTCTGCCCTCTGGCCGGGGCAAAGGACACCCACTGACCCAGTTGATCTCGGCAATGATCTACAGCTTTCCAAGGTTCGCCTCCGAGAGTGGCGGGACTCCGGCGCAAGGGTGGGAGCTGATGAAGCTCTCAGCTACTTCCTCTCTTGGTACGAAAAAGCTGACTTGGAGACTTTGCGCACTGTGCGCGAAGGATCCATCTGGACCACTGATCCGGAACATATTCGGCGTCGGCAAGAATTAGCCCACAGCTATGTGGATTATGCCGACACCGAAGCTTTTGTCCGGGACATCCGTGAGCCAGAGAAGACGGCAGACGACGCCAAGGATGCTGCTGACGCTGAGGGCTCCGACTCCAGCCAAGATGAAGAAGAAACTGAAGAAGCCGGCACTGATGCTCCGGAACAGGGATCTGTCCCGGGCGGAGGTGATGGCTCCATTCCATCTGCAGGGTCCGGCACTCCTGAGGCCGACATCTCCACTGCTACAGCTCCTCCAGCCGGCCGCTCTACTTCTGCCACTGCTCCTTGACTTTGCCGCACCAAAAACTTTAAGTTTTATCAGATCCCCGGAATGCCAGGTGCCATTGTAAGATATACGTTTAATTACCTTTGGTTTGCTACCTGAACAAGTTTTAACTTGGTTTGCTTGTTTACCAATGCCGGATCATCTTTTGGCTAAGTCACCGAGTTTGCTTTCCTGTTTCCCTAACTCCACAACCTTGGCTACTTGTCTACCTTATTTGGCTTTCGACATATGAGTCTCAAGGTTGCTTCATTAAACATACAGTACTTCAACTTTGAAACTTAGACCTCAGATCACCCAACACTTCAAGTTTTATACTTAGCAATTTCACAAATGTCGGTTCGCTTGCTCTATATTTCCTTAGCCGTTTTCCATGTGTAGACAATCTCCGGCATCTACTCTTGCTAGCCATGAAGCCGGGTTTCGGACAGCAGCTGAGTCGAAGAGCGGCCTTTGGTGCCGACACACTACTAGGCCGACATAGGAAACATTCGAATCAAGCCAGCCGGCATATATACAAAAACTGAAAATAAACAAGGATATAACTTGGAGGCAAAGCCCATTCTCTTCGGGATGCTGACATTTCATTCATTAGTCTTGTGCCGGCATAAAGTGCCGGCACACAAAGCAAAATATGGAAATACATACATTATGCTGCTCAGGAGTAAAAGGGACGGAGTAGGGCTATGTTCCATGGTCGCTTGGTTTCTTCTCCGGACCTGTCCACCTTGTCCTTCTTGGGGACCTGCGCATCTATAAGATAATAGGCATCATTGTGTAGAGCTCTGCTCACAATGAATGGCCCCTCCCATGGAGGAGTTAACTTATGCCGGCCCTCTGTGTCTTGCTTTAGCCGGAGTACTAGATCTCCCTCTTGGAATCTCCTTGGATTCACCTTCTGCGCATGATAGCGTCTGAGGTTCTGCTGATATACTGGTGTTCTTGACAGTGTTATTTCTCTTGCTTCTTCCAGCAGATCAACATCATTTTCCCTGGCTTCTTTAGCCTCTTCCTCAGTATATAGCACCACTCTTGGTGCATCATGTATCACATCTGTAGGAAGCACAGCTTCTGCTCCATACACAAGGAAAAATGGTGTATAGCCTGTTGACCTATTTGGAGTTGTCCTTAAACTCCAAAGCACTGCTGGCAATTCATCTAGCCAACATCCCGGAGTTTTCTCTAGTGGTTCTATCAGCCGGGGTTTTATGCCGGATAACACTAGCCCATTTGACCTTTCTACTTGGCCATTGGCACAAGGGTGAGCGACCGACGTAATGTCCAGCCGGATCCCCACCTCCTCACAAAATCTGGCAAATGGTCCTTGGGCAAAGTTCGACCCATTGTCAGTGATGATGCCATGGGGAACACCATATCTCAAAATTATATCTTTTAAGAATTTCACTGCTGTGTGACCGTCACACTTGCTTATGGGCTTCACTTCAATCCATTTGGTGAACTTGTCCACCATGACCAGGATATGGGTCATCTTTCCCCTTGCCGGCTTAAAAGCCCCGACCATATCCAGGCCCCAAACAGCAAAGGGCCAGGTTATCGGGATAGTCTTCAAGGCAGACGCCGGCTGATGAATCTGGTGGGCATATCTTTGACACCCATTGCATTTCCGGACCAAGTTTTCGGCTTCTTGCAGTGCCGTTGGCCAATAGAACCCATGCCGGAATACCTTCGCCACTAATGCTCTGGACGAAGCGTGGTGACCACACTCCCCCTAATGAATTTCCCGGAGCATCTCCAAGCCTTCAGCAGATTCAACACATCGCTGTAACACTCCGGTGGTACTTCTCTTGTATATCTCCTTGTTGATGATGGTATATCCTTTGGATCTCCTTGTAGCCCAGCGGGCCTCATTTTCCTCCGCTGGCACTTGACCATCCACCAGGAAATCCATGATTGGACGTGCCCACGAGGTCACTTCCCTGACAGTGAATACTGTCTGATCTATCTCCATCATTTCGACCGACACATAATCGATCTCCATGGGCTGCGAAGTCCCCGGGATTGAGGGATCAGTCCCCGAGTATACCAGCACAATCTCTTGGCACTTCTTACCCTTGCCTTTATTTCTGCTCCGGAATACTGCACTCACTGCATATGTCGGCCCAGTCCCCGAGACTGAGAGAACAGTCCCCGGGCTATCTGACCTGACTCCGGCATCTATCTCCATCGGAACTGCATCCTCCGGGCTTGCCGGGACATAAATGGACGATGATTCCGGCGAGGGCTTGATCGACGGCTTCCTCAGATGCTCCAACAAAATGCCGGGCGGGATTGAATCTCTGGAAGATCCCAGCTTGGACAATGTATCGGCTGCATCGTTCTGAGCCCGGAGAACATGCCAGAACTCACAACCTTCGAAGTAAC
The DNA here is from genome assembly GCA_007115705.1 of Dactylis glomerata. Taxonomy (NCBI): domain Eukaryota; kingdom Viridiplantae; phylum Streptophyta; class Magnoliopsida; order Poales; family Poaceae; genus Dactylis; species Dactylis glomerata. The sequence continues at coordinate 1,068,072 of QXEO01000758.1, forward strand.
CGCTCAACTGTTGTACCAGGAAACGGTAGGATCCCATGTTTGCATCATGCGCATCCCATATGCCGGAGCACTGCTGAATCACTAAGTCAGAATCACCGAAACACATAATCCGGCGAATTCCTATGTCCTTAGACACCTTCAGGCCATGCACAAGTGCCTCATACTCCGCCACATTATTTGATGCTGCAAAATGAATCTGCAGAACATATCTCAACTGGTCATTCTTGGGTGAGCTAAGAACTATGCCGGCACCCAGGCCATGTATTGTCTTGGAACCGTCGAAATGCATCCTCCAATAATTTGCATCTGGCAATGGTGGCTCATATTGTATCTCGGCCCAATCAATGAAGAAATCAGCCAACACCTGGGACTTGATTATATCCCTCTTATCATACTGAGGTGTATATGGTGACAACTCTATTGCCCACTTGGCTATCCTGCCACTGGCATCTTTGTTACCTATGATTTCCGAGATAGGGGCCTCGGCCACTACCCGGATTGGGTGCTCCTGGAAGTAATGCTTGAGCTTTTTGGCCGCCATATAAACACCATACGCCATCTTCTGATAATGGGGGTAGTTTTGCTTCGAGGTGGAGAGGACTTCACTCAAATAATATACCGGCCGCTGCACATTTTTGCCTCCTTCCTCTCGCTCTACTACCACCACTGCACTGACAACTCTGTTGGTCGCCGCTATATAGAGCAGCATTGGCTCCCTGGGCATCGGGGATGCCAACACCGGCGCTGTTGACAACATCTGTTTCAATTCCTTGAAAGCTGCATCTGCTTGCGTTGTCCAGACAAATGTGTCGGACTTTTTCATCAATTGATATAACGGCAAAGCTTTCTCTCCCAGCCGGCTTATGAAACAGCTCAGGGATGCGAGGCACCCAGTGAACTTCTGTACTTCCTTCAAATCTGTCGGCGGCTTCATTCTCTCTATGGCACGAATCTTGCCGGGATTCACCTCAATTCCCCGGCTGGAAACCAGGAAACCGAGCAATTTGCCTGCCGGCACACCGAAGGTACACTTGGCCGGATTCAACTTCATTCGGAATCTCCTCAAGTTTGCAAAGGTTTCCCGGAGGTCATCTACGAGAGTCTTGCTCTCCTTGGTTTTTATGACGACATCGTCGACATATACCTGTACATTTTTATCTATTTGGTCATGCAAACACTTTTGCATGCACCTCTGGTAAGTTGCTCCGGCATTTCTTAAACCGAACGGCATAGTGAGATAGCAATAAGCCCCGTACGGGGTAATAAAGGATGTCTTTATTTGATCCGGCTCATACAAGGGGATCTGGTGGAAACCAGAATAAGCATCTACGAATGATAACAGTTCACATCCGGCCGTGGAATCAATCACTTGATCGATCCGAGGTAGCGGGAATGGATCCTTAGGACATGCCTTGTTCAAGTTGGTGTAATCGACACACATCCGCCATACTTTCACTATGGCGGGCTCATCCTTCTTCTTTTCCACCAAAACCAGATTAGACACCCAATCCGGATGAAGCACTTCTTTGATAAAGCCGGAGGCTAGGAGCCTGGCCACTTCGTCCCAAATGGCTTTCCTTCTATCACCTGCATTCCGCCGGAGCGGTTGCTTCACCGGCTTAGCATCCAGTCTCACATGCAATGCGTGCTCAGCCAGCTCCCTCGGCACACCTTGCAGGTCTGAAGTAGACCATACTAAGATATCCCGATTCTCACGGAGGAAGCTGATGAGCTCGCCTTCCTATTTGGGATCCAAACCTGCCCCGATGAGGGCATAGCGCTCCGGGAAAGCCTCATCCAGAGGCACCTTCTTGACTTCCTTGGCCACTTGAAAAGAAGTGCCGCCACTTGGGTTTGTCATGCCCGGCAAAGGTGTGCCGGTCACGACTGTTTCAGCAATCTCGACTGCTCGCTTGAGCCTCTTCTTTTCCTCTGCAATGATCAGAGTCTCGGCCAAATTAGATCCGGCTGTTGCACATGCCATCGAGCACTTGTAATCACCAATGATAGTGATTACTCCCTTGGGCCCCGGTATCTTCATCTTCAGATACGCAACATGTGTAGAGGCCATGAACTTTGCCAGTGCCGGCCTACCCAGCAAAGCATGGTAGGGGCTTTCCAGATCCACCACCTCAAACATGAGATTCTCCACCCTGCAGTTATCCCGGTTGCCAAACATGACATCCATCCGGATCTTGCCCATCGGCGCACACGAAAGTCCCGGCACAATGCCGTGGAATGTGGTCTTGCTTGGCTCCAGCATGTTTTCCTTGATGCCCAGCTTCTGCATCGTATCCCGGTACATGATATTGATGCTGCTCCCATTGTCAATGAGGACCTTGCTAAACCTCACGTTATTAGCCGGTCCGACGAATGTCGGATCCATCACCAGAGCATATCCGCCGGGGTTTGGCATGATCCTGGGATGATCTGCCCTGTCCCAGCCAATGGCCTGGTCAGACCAGTACATTAGCTTCGGAACTGCCGACATAACGGCATTCACCTCCAAACACCGCCGGTACAAGCTCTGCTTGTCTGTTCTTTCGGTCTCAAAGACCATGTAGCTCTGATCATGTTCCTTGTACTCATTCCGGCCCGCTGCTGGGCCTCCGGCATAGTACTCCGGGTTATAGTTCTGATCTACTTGATTTACGCCGGCATTTCCGGCATTGCTCTGATTCCCGGGATTAACCTGCCTGGGCGGGACTGCAACTGTATTTGCACCTATCAACGGCGATGGAGCTGCCGGGATAGATGGTCTAGCCGGTCCCTAGGGACCTGCACGACCTGCTAATATGTCGTCCAGCCATGAACAGTTTCTCGTCAAATGATTTGTCGGCTTACCCGGCTGGAACGTGTGAAACACACAAGGCTTGTCCATGGCCAGACCCACCGTATACTTCGGCCATTGCTTCTTCTGGCCGGCGCCGCCGCCGGCATTCTTGTTGATCCAGACATTCTTCTTCTGGAAGGGCTGCGCTTGCTGCTGTGGCTATTGCTGCTGAGGCTGCTGATTGCCCTCATATCTCGGACGCTGGCTACTGCCGGCGCCCCCTTGCTCTTCCTCCACCGCTGCTACTTGTGTTGTTCCATACCGGTAATCCGGCCTTTCATCTCTTCTCTTGTTCCGGTTATCAGAGCGATAGTATTGCCCTGGTCTCCCGGTGCTGTTGTTGTTGCCCTGGGTCTGCCCCTGTCCTTGTGAATCAAGGGTGGGCTGCATGGGATCTCCCAGAGCATAACTATCGGCAATCTTGATTGTCTTGGCCAACGTGGCCGGCATTTCCCTCTGAAGCTTTTGCCATAACATGGTGCCATGCCGGCACCCATGAGCGAACCACATGATGGCCTGCTGCTCCACAACTCCTTCGCGGGAATTGCGCAATGTGCACCACCTGGTCAGGTAGTCACGGTCGGTCTCATTTACTCATTGCCGGCAGTTGGCCAGCTGCTGCGGACGGTTAGGCCTCTTGTATGTACTGGTGAAGTTTGACACAAACTGCTCTTCGAAATCAACCCAGCCGTTGATACTTCCGGCCGGCAGATTATTCAGCCATATCCTGGCTGGTCCTTCTAGCATTTGCGGTACATATCGTACCGCCCATCTGAGGTTTCCTCCGGCAATGTTCACTGCGGTGGAGTAATCCTCCAACCAATCTTCCGGCTTTGTACTGCCGTTGTATGTCCTCGCGCCACGCGCGAGCTGGAAGTAGTAAGGTACCAGCTCACCCATAATCCGGGGTCCAAAGCACATAGGACCCGGAGCTCCTTGCCTCTCCACCAACTCTGATTGGTGAATCCTGTCCAGCTTGAAGCGCGCATCACTTGCTGCCAAGGACCGAGGTCCTAGCCGGGATACAATTGGGCCCGCGATCATCTTTTGTTGCTGCTGCTCCGGCTGACACTGCTCATTTAGCTGGCCTTGTTGATACTGCTGGCCTTGCTGGTGCTGCTGCTGATATCCCGCCCTGGCAAGGGCGGAGTTCCCATCATCTTCCCGATGTCTCGGCTGACCTGCACCTTGCTGTTGTGCTGCACCCCCGGTGCCTTGCGGCTGACGCCGAGCAACACTATTACTCTGGCCACCACCGGCCGACACTGCTCCTTGCCCGGCCGGCATATTCTGGCCAGCCTTCTTGCTGCCGACATACTTGTCAGCTTGGCCGGCACTCTTTTGAACTATTGCTTGCTTTCCGGCGATTGCCGGATCATACACCTGGATCTGCTTGTCCCGACGGCCAGAGGTCACACTTCCGGCAAGCCGGGCGCTTGGATGCGGGGACGAAGCTTCCCCCCTTGACCTTGCGCCGGCACCTCCCACCGACGCGACGTACTGGGATGCCCCGGCACCTGGGTTTGCCTTCTTAAAGGCCTCCTGCTGCTTGGTAGCTTCAGACAAAAGATGGTTAAGCCGGGCTTGTTGCTCACGCAGTGCTTCGCTGGATAAACTAGATAAGTCTTTAGCTACCTCTGCTGCTGCTCTAAGGTTCTTCACTGGGGAGCTATAAATTACCTTAGGCACAGTGCTAGTTGAAGTATGACTCTTAGCTCTAGCATCTTTACCTAGCTCAGTGTTAAGATCTCTACCTCTAGTTCTAACCTCATCTATCCGGCTAGGCCGGGTTACCACAGGAGTAAAACCATGGGCTGCCTCATACTCACGGAGTTGCCGATTAAACCATTCGCGCTGCTGATGCATGGCCAGGGCCTCGTCGACGAGGGCCTGACGAGATCCCTCCAGGACCTCCCTTGTCTGCTCCGGATCATCGCCGGATCGCACAGGCTCGAGAAGCCGATCGATGATGGGAAGAAGCACCTGGCCCCTAGCCGGCACGCCGGAAGTGCCGGCCAGGTTCTCAACGCGCTCCAACGGAGGACGCGCCGACCTCTTGGCCTTTGGCGGCTCCGGGGGAGTATCTCCTGCTGCTGCTGTTGCTTTGCCGGCACCCTCCGCCGGTGGCACAGATGTGCCGGCCATCATCACCTCGGCCGACTCTACTGAGCGAGCGCTACGCCTAGCGTGAGCCAGCCAATGTGATGGCGGATCCGCCGCCATCAACACCTCTTCCCTGCAAACTCTCTCAGTCCCCACGTACACCTCGTGGGAACCGAAAGATATGATCCGGCCATCCCTAGGGAACGGCCGGCCGTCGAGACATCCGGCGTTGTCACTGATGAAACTGAGCGAGCCTAGCCTCTGGATGAGGCCAGAGACCACGCGCACTGCCGAAGCTGCTATCATGGACCCCGTCCGAATAAACACTCCACCCAGCATATCGATAGGCCCCACGGTGGGCGCCAAATGTCATCGTGGTGAAACAACATATGCCATGGGATGGCTTAAATGGGGGCCGAACTAGATGCTGGAGGATTCGGGAGAGGGGAACGAGCTAAAAAGCACGACAGAAAGGAACACAGATCTACCCAGGTTCGGGGCTCTCGTAAGGAGATAACACCCCTACTCCTGCTCTACTGGTTATTTATTTGGATCGATGGAATATGTAACAATGGTGCTTCCAAACTCTCTACTAGAGGAGGAAGATGAACTGCTAAGTGTAGGAACACTGAGTGACCAACCCCCTCCTAGGGTTCCCTGTGCCACCTTATATAGTGGTGGCCAGGGTTACAATGGTCACCTGAGACCAGGGGACACCAACTACACTCCAAATAGGGCAAGCTGACGAAGGCACACGCCCTTGACTTTCTTCCTGATTGCTCTTGATGGGACTCACCCTTGCTGTACCTTGTACTTCCTGGACTGTGACCTTACCACTCTGAGGTAAGGGCTGTACTTGTGCATAGTGAGGGTAGGTAAACCTCCACTGTGCACCCTGTCTCCATGCACTGCTTCCATGCTAAGATGTCTTCCTCCTTGATTGTAGGGATGTGACGCCTTGGTTGACCTATGTAATCCGGATATGACCGTTGGCCATATCCCGGACCTATATGCCGGAGCATCGTCCTACGAAGGATGGGTAATCTGGCCTCCCTGCTCCTGCACAACATATCAAATAAGTTAGGCCAGCATATCTATGTATATGCCGGCACCCCTCAATTAGTACCCCGGTTACTCCGGCATATCTACACTGCCGCCGGGATGCACTTATATGCCGGTCTGGCCGACGCTCCAGTATTCCGGCCAGACCCCATCTAGGTCAACCGACATAAACTCAACCTTATTCCTTGTAACTTTCTAGTCACTTGACCCTACCGGGGGTCATCCCCCCGACAGGTCCCGGCTGTAGGGCTCAAGCCCCCAAGCAAAAGTCACTTGCGGAGACTTGCAAATATCTTTAACCCGCCGCAGTATGTCGGCGGGGCTCAACTCGTGTGTGGAATGTCGAGTGGGGTCCATGGGCCCGCTCATTTGGCATATCTTGTGGGACCGGCGCTGAAGAGGAGAAACGCGCCGGCTAATAAAACAAGCCACTATATCCTGAGGTGTGAGGCCGGCATCCCACAGTTCGTCCTTAACCCGGTGGAGGGCGTTAACCGGCCCCACTGTGGACTTCGGGTTATAAGTCCAGTTCTTCATCGCAGTAGGTGGCTCATCCATGTATGGCGGCAGGTTGACCAGATCCTCATCAGTTGTATTCTTCACGTAGAAGAAACTCTTCTGCCATTTTTTGCATGACTCAAGCAGCTCTATCTTGGGGAACTCTGAACCCTTCCGAGACATGATGGTGGCCGCACCGCATTGGGTCATGGGGCGGTCCTTTTTCTCCTGAGCAGTCTCCGGCGGGTCATCTTTGCTCCGGGGCTCTTGAATGACCTGCTTGCGCAGTTGGAAGTATTTCGCCCAAGCTTGGGAGAAGGGCTCTATGCCGGCAAAACCCTCACAGAAGGCAGCAAAAGCCGACAAAATCATCACCGCGTTTGCTGGCAGATGATGGGGCTGCAAATCATAAGTATCCAGGAAATCCCGGAAGAAGTCGGATGCCGGCAATCCGAAGCCTCTCTCAAAGTGAGAGACGAAGACAACGCATTCGCCGGATTCAGGTGCCGGCACAGTTTCTCCAGCAGGCAGCCGGCATGCTACGCTGACCGGGACTCTTCTCATTGTGGCGATCCAGCTTATGTTGGTTGGGGTTACCTCTGAGCCCTCCCAACCGGAACGTCCCTGCACCTGGGCCGGGTTATCTTCCTTCGGCGCAGAAGTGGCCGTCATACTAGATGAAGCCATCTTGGTGGCCGGGACAAGGCGTGAGAGCCAGAGTCCCGTGATGTTAGTCCTATCAGAAGCAGAGTAAAGGGAGAAGTTAGTCTCTCTGGCATACCAATCTCACACAAGTTAGCAGGAAGAAAAGATCTAGCAACGCTATTAAAATCAGAGATAATCATGGGTAAAATCATACGGGAAGAACATCTAAGAACTTCCTGAGAAGATTACTCGCAATGCTAACCGAATCAGTAAGATGCTAGGTAGAGTAGGAAAAGGAGATCTAATCGAATCGGATTACCAGTGCGAAGCTATAGAAAGGCATGAATAAAGAAGAAGTCAGAAGGAGAAGAACTTACCAAGGCTCGTGCGGCGACAATGGTGCGGTGGCAACTGTGCGGGTGAAGATCCAATCTCCCCCGGCAGTGCTCGGGAGAGGAAGACGAACGGCGGCGTCGAAGATGAAGCAGATGGACAGTGAGCACCGGCGCCGGCGTGACAATAGAGGAAAGGCAGCGCAGGTTCTCTGTTCCGTGGTCTGGCGGAGGAGAGCTTGAGGAGAAGGTGCAGAGGAAGAAGAAGGAGTGGGGGTAAAAACAAAAGAGTTACCCCCGCCCCCCTATTTATACCGCGGGACGGTAGTCATGGGTGTCGTCGTAGTGTTCCACTACCCCGACCGTTTCTGCGGATGTTTGCCACGTGGCAGCACGGAGTGGGGCGGAGGTTTCTGAAACCGTGCCACTAGGCCAGTTATGGCAATGATAGCAGGCAGTAAGTGCGCTATGAACCGTCACTTCATGTGACCGTTCGCAGCAATAGGGCAGTTACAAGTTTCGATGGAAACTGTCCGACTTGGCTTCTCGAGGAAGCCTCAATTATGTGCCGGCAAGACCATGCGTGGGACAATCCTGTCCGGAATACCTTCAGGACCGGCCGGATTAACTTTTAGAGAAGGAAGAGGAGCCGGCATATAGTATAATCACCGGTGTATAATCAAGAGCCGGGATATAAGAAAAGAAATAGGGATTTCTATTTTCGTGCCCTCAGGTCGTTAGTTGTACTCAGTTTTCCCCGGCTCGTTAGTTTTTTCTCAGTTTTCCCCAAGCCGTTGTCTGAAACCCTCAGAAGGAGCTCGGACGGAGGATTCCCGTTTAGTTGACCGTTTCCATGCTGACGTGTGGGGCCGCGTCGTGTGGGGCCGCGCCACGTGGGGCTGGTAGAAAGGGACCGCGTGGGACAGGATGAGACCGCGTTTGGTTGTACGTGAGAGCTCGGTTCTGTCACTCTCAGGCCAAATTGGCATTGCCTTTTTAGAGTGCCTTTTCAGAGCGCCTTTTTCCCCTCTCTCTCTGTAACAGTTCTCTCTCTTTTCACCAAATTAGTATCAAATCTAGAGAAGCTTCTATTTTTGTCTTTCTTCAATGATTGTTGCCTTTTGGCCCTCGTTTTTTGCCCAATATGGTAACAAATCTAGTAGCAAATCTAGAAGCTAGTATAGGATAAATTCACAGCAGCATAATAAATCTAGAAAACTAAGTATAATACATAAACTGCATACAGCAGCCAATAACGATGTTAATGTTCACGACAAACTAAGCTGAAAATAATACAAGACGCAATGTATGCCCAACATGAAGATTAGGATACCCCAGGATGAATGAATCTGTTCTTCATTCATCATATATATATTCGTCGCTCCATTTTCTGGTCTGAAAGAAATATTCATTGAACTCCTTCCGTCTGCAGTGTGCAGCCAATACATCCTCCAAACGATATGGCCTTTGTTCATCTTTCAGACCGTACTTTTCTAATCTATCCACACGTAGTGGCCACTCATCCCAGGCGTTCATATCATCAAAGTACTCTCTGATATAATCCAAATCCGCGTAGTAGATGCAGCCAGGTCGAAGTGTCGGGTGCACTTTGATGTCGACGGAGATACACCGGACATGATGGACGAAGAAGGCATGACTGCCAATGTTACTGATGGCATGGAGAGAGCGGCTCTCAGTGTCCACACGGTACACCACTGTTTGACCTTCCTCCAAACGACCGCCTAACAACACAAGCAGCAGATCACCATCCGACTTCACAAGGTAGAACTTGTCATTTCCAAGTTCTGGAAATGAAAATAGTGTCTCCATGTTGACATTGCTCGCGCCCTGCTCCAACTGGACATTGTTGGTGCACACTAATATTCCGAACTCAAAATTGTTCACAGCTAGTGCATAGAATTCACCATTGAACGTGGTAATGCAACGCATAGAATGGTGCTCGATCGAAAATCTTCCTTCTCCCCAATCTTCATCTATACCCTTAGTTGGAGTGCTCTCATCGACCCAAGCAATTTCCGCCGGGTAATATGTGGAAACAAAGAGCATAGTTGGGGACTTCATTATAGTGACTGACTCCAGAATAACAGATGGCATCTGCGCCTCAAATATAGTGTTCGATGTCTTTGTGAGTGGGTTCAGAAGCCGTATCTTGTGCGGCTGGTTCTTTTGGGCAAGCACGATGACGCCACGGCAAAAGCTGACGAAGTAGTATCTAAAATATATGGGATTGATGAAGATAACATTCAGCACTAAGATGTTTACGATTGAAAATAAAAGGATTAACTCTATAGATATGGAGGAATTTGAACCTTGCATGAACTTCCGTTAGATCGATGGTGACGTAGCGGGATGTGCGAAGGTGGAGGAAGGAGAACTCAGTGGTGCGTGGAAGGGCGTGCTCTACCATGATCCATTCGTGCAGGTGCACATTGGGCTCAGGTAAATCTGAGCGCCAATTAGTACAAACTTGCCTCAAAGCAGAGTAGGTGTCCACGTACTCCTCGTTCGCCAGTAAGCAGGCGCCGATCTTGTGAAGTGGTCCGTCAGCCCTGAGAGAGGCCCAGTTCACGGAGGCGCCGCACCTGGATGCGCCGCCCTCGGAGGCGACGGGCTCGGCGGCGATGGCCTCGGATGCGACGGGCTCGGCGGCGACGGGCTCGGATGCGATGGGCTCGGCGGCGACGGGCTCGGATGCGACGGGCTCGGAGGTGACGGGCTCGGGGGCGACGGCCACCGGCGCATTCTTCTTCTCCATCGCCGGCAGGGGAGGGCGCGTAGGACGGCTGGGGTTTTTTGGAGAAGGTGATGGGACATGAGAGGCGTGGTTGCGTGCGTGAGTTATAATGAGACTGTGTGCAGAGGGAGGGAGAGAGGGGCTCTGTACTGGCAAAGTGACGGTTCGTCTCAGTAGTTGACGTTTGGTCTCAACACGTGCACCGCGCGGCTAACCGCTGCTCACCGCGACACGCGTCCGTGGGACTGCACGTCAGCACCGTTACGTGTACTCAGTTCTACCCTCGAGTCTTACACTGGAAAAATATCTGTACTCAGTTTTCCCCTCGAGTACTAATACTCGCTAGTGCAATATACTCAGTTTTACCCTCAAGTGACTGGTCAACAGAGAGTCAACAGATGGTATTAAGCCATCTAATTGAGTCATTTCATGCACAAAAAAATTCAAAAAAATAAAATCATAGTGTCTCCTACTCATGGAGTCTTGTTACGCGACCTGCCACGTAGGAAATTATAACAATCATATATAAATCAAGTTTTCACACAAATGGCCACTTCTGAAATCACTAGTAGCTATGAAGATTCATGGCTTTCCACTCAAACCCCTTCTCAAAATATCTATACCCAAAACATAGTTTGTCTGAATGAGGCCATAATTTTTACACTCATATATATTTGAATTGCTAATACTTTGAGGTAGGCCAACCTGGGTTTCATTATACAAAACATGTGTTTTTCTTTTTCTAAATCTCTTATTTGAATTCCTTAGCCTGTTTACTATTTACTTGCCCTTGTATCCTTGATACTACTCAGTTTTACCCTCTCCCTTCTCACAGAAGCCCAAACTTGGCCTGATTGGTCGAGCTATTGTCACACGGATCGTGCCCACCTACCGTTGATCCTATGATCTAACGGGCAGGATCGTGCCACCCTCTCTCTATCTGTCGGTGGCAAACTACTACCCCTCTATGTATGCTAAATGATGAGTTTGCCACCGGATTCAACAAGTTCTGTAATCACGAATTTCTTGTAGGCATTACTTTTCACGGTAAAATGATAAACTATCACGAATTTCCATTTCTTGTAGGATTTACTTTTCACGGTAAAATGATGAACTATCACGAATTTCCATTTCTTTTAGGCATTACTTTTCACGGTAAAATGATAAACTATCATGAATTTCCATTTCTTGTAGGCATTACTTTTCACGTTGAAATGATAAACTATCACAAATTTCCATTTCTTGTAGGCTTTACTTTTCACGGTAAAATGATGAACTATCATGAATTTCCATTTCTTTTACGCATTACTTTTCATGGTAAAATGATAAACTATCACGAATTTCCATTTCTTGTAGGCATTACTTTTCACGTTGAAATGATAAACTATCACGAATTTCCATTTCTTGTAGGCTTTACTTTTTATGGTAAAATGATGAACTTTCATGAATTTCTATTTCTTTTAGACATTACTTTTTTGTTGAGATATAAACCACCCCCACAACGGTCATCTCCTCCTTAATTTATTGTGTAAACCCCACAACGGTCATCTCTACCTTAATTTATGGTGTAAACCCCACAACGGTCATCTCTCCCTTATAAACCCCCACAACGGCCATCCCTCATATCAATAGGTTCTGCCTCTCTCTTCTTCGTTTCTGCCTCTCTCTTCTTCGTTCACATACACTTGATCCATTGCCATGGCTTCCACGTCTCAGACGCCGACCGGAAGGGGAAGGGGAAGGGGCAGCCGGGGTGGTGGATCATCATCATTGCCACCACCACCGTCAACACTGCCATTGATCATAGAGGAGTTCTTCATCACCATCTATGAAGACCCTTTGGCCAAGAAGGTACGTACGCGTTCCCACATATATGATGCATGTGATTAATTATGTGCATGTTCTAAAAAACCTTTAATTTTAAACGATCGGTGCTCGATCTCTTTGCAGGCACTCCCACAAAAGTTTGCGGACTATCCTGATGGCCAGGAGCCCGCAAAGGTGTATCTGCGAGCAGCTGACTGCGGTCCTCGTCTCTGGACAGTGGAGGTCCTATTTGACGGACAAGGCCGGATGTACCTCGACAAGGGCTGGGAGAATTTTACCATCGCGCATGGTGTGGATTTCGGCTGCTTCCTACACTTCAAATATGAAGGCGGTTATGTGCTCACAGTGAAGGTGTTCGACGGAACAACGTGCAGGAAGTACTACTACATGGACGACGAAGATACTGACGATGAAAGCGACAACGATGTGAAGCCATGCATCTAAGGGGATTATGACCAAGAATATATATGTAGCTTCATATGCATCGATTTATAGATCTAGCTATTTTCTATATATTATGCATGTAAAAATAATAGGGAATCGCAATTTCCACTATGATTCGAGCACCACAGCCTCCAAACGATGCCGATGCCGATATCGGCATGGTCAGAACGGGTATGCATGCTCGCCGCCACTGCTAGGTCACCGTCGGGATGCACCCTCAATCCCGTCCCCTCATTCGATCACTGACACACCAGAGATACCGCCGAGGCCAATGACGAACGTATATGCTGATGCCAATGCTGAACATGCACGCCGCTGTGGGCATGGCCACGCCGCCCCGCTATGCTGGACGCCACAAACCACCGCGAGGTCTTTCCCTTTGCCACCACACTCCCCTAGCACCTATCTATACACGCCAGAAAGGAGAGACACTAGTTTTCTCTACATTGCTAGCGTTCGTGTCCGACACCGTCAGTCAAAGTGTTGAGGTCGTCATCGATGTCCTTGACCATTTCTTCTCTTCTTTGCATGGTTAAATGCGTCTAGTTCATATCTATCTAATGCGTCTGGTCTCGCCTGATGTCTACGCACGCGTCTGTTCTTGTAGACAGTGTTGGGCCTCCAAGTGCAGAGGTTTGTAGAACAGCAGCAAGTTTCCCTTAAGTGGATCACCCAAGGTTTATCGAACTCAGGGAGGAAGAGGTCAAAGCTATCCCTCTCAAGCAACCCTGCAATTACGATACAGAAAGTCTCTTGTGTCCCCAACACACCCAATACACTTGTCAGATGTATAGGTGCACTAGTTCGGCGAAGAGATAGTGAAATACAAGTGGTATGGTTGATTATAAGTAGTAACTATGATATGAAATAAGTATCACTGCGAGCAAACATGTAACAAAACAGGAAGTAAACGATGTGCAATGCTTGGAAACAAGGCCTAGGGATCATACTTTCACTAGTGGACACACTCCCAACAAATATAACATGATTGAACAAATAAACAACTTCTCTTCACTATGGTACTCTGAATTACTCTCCTATTGAACAACACTAATCATTGCGTAGTGGCTACAGAAGCACCCCTTAAAGTTCATCAAGTACTTGACAAACACCGCTCATAGAGATATCCAAATCAAAGCACAACTCAAAATAGATATTATTGCAACTTAGACCAAGTACTAACATGGTGCACACACTGTCAACATTACACCATAAAAGGAGGAAAAGATCACTTCAATACTATCATAGCAGTAATTATTCTCATAATCCATAAGAGATCACAATCGTAGCCTAGACCAAGTACCACCATGATGCACGCACTGTCACCGTTACACCATGGCAGGAGGAATAGATTACTTTAATAACATCACTAGAGTACACATAATATATGAATAATAACATCTACTTGTTCAACATGATACAAAGCTCACGATCACATAAAGATCACATCATGGGAGAGAGAGGTGAACCACATAGCTACCGGTAGAGCCCTCAGCCCCGGGGATGAACTACTCCCTCCTCATCATAGGAGACAGCAAGGCTGATGGAGATGGCGGTGAGGTCGATGGAGACGGCAGAGACGGTGATGGAGATGGCTCCGGGGGCACTTCCCCATCTCGACAGGGTGCCGGAATAGAGACTTCTGTCCCCCGAAATTCGTCGGTGGCGGCGGCGGCGCTGCGGAACTGTTCTGGAAATTTCGCCAACTCCTTTAGGGTTTTCCGTCCCGAGGCTTTATATAGGCAAAGGGGCATCGTCAGAGGAGGGGCCAGGCCCCCTCACACCATGGCGGCGCGGCCAGGCCCCTGGCCGCGCGAGCCTGGCGTGTGGGGCCCTGGTGGCCCCCCTCCTACTCTCCTTCGGATCTCTGGAAGCTTCCGGTAAAAATAAGACTTCAGGAACTTGTTTCGTCCAATTCCGAGAATATTTCCTGTGTATCACTTCTAAAACACAAAAACAGCAAAAAACAGGGAACTGGCACTGTGGCAACTTGTTAATAGGTTAGTTCCGGAAAATGCATAAAAGTGCCACGAAGTGTAACGAAACAATAGGCAAATGGTGTAAAAACAAGCATGGAGCATCAAAAATTATAGATACGTTGGAGACGTATCAAGCATCCCCAAGCTTAACTCCTGCTCGTCCTCGAGTAGGTAAGTGATAACAAAAGAATAATTTTTGAGGTGACATGCACCTACACAATCTTGATCATATATGTAAGCATTGTGAGCTGGGATCATAAGAACTTAAAACATGGGCATGAAAGATATAATCTTGACAATAAGAACTTAGCAACCATGTTGTAAACATGCAAATGAACACAAACAAAAGATCATGAAAATGAAACAATGAAAGTCAAACGTGTGTTCAAATCATAAGGAAAAACATACAAATGGTTTTTAGCTTGTCCTTCAAAGAGAGCAAAACATAAATGCATAGGACACCTTCAAGTTTAAGAGGGCGACTAGATACAAATAATTTGAGAACAAGTGAAACCAACAATATGAATCAATCAATGAACTTTGGGACAATGCATATCACACTAAGAATGACAACTATGCTCTCTGAATGGTGCATAAAGAAAGAAGGTGGTGACTCAACATAAAAGTAAAAGAAAGGCCCTTCGCAGAGGGAAGCAGTGATTGCAAGTTTTATAACCTTCAAAAATTATGGTACTTACCGGCTTTGATCTCTCATTGCCCCCATCATAAGCATCTTGAATGGTTAAAGTTAATGCGAGAACAATTATGATGCATATGCTTGACAAATCATAAGTTGAAAACCTCATGTCCCGTGAATACGAGTATCCAAACCTCATGCTACTTTACTTAGAGTCCCAAGCAAGGCTCTTGTCATTGTAAGTATATGCATATCATTGAGAACCACCAATGGGGTACCTCCGTGCCCGATGACATGGAACAAGCCCACACCAAAATGACAGGACAAGCAGACAATGAACACCTCGACATCTCTTTTATTTGCCTTTTGTTTAGCTTTTTATTGTGAGATGCGTCGTCGAATGTTCACCATGGGTATGCTGCAAATTTCCACCATGAATTATGCATGTCTTAGATTAGCGGCCCGGCGTTTCCCTAACACATATACAAACTCCATGATCCCTACAAGATTCCTAATTCATTTCACACCGCGGGCATCCATAAACAAAAGATCAAGATATCAACTCAAATAAGAAGTGCAATGTTGAAAGCTTGCCCATGACTGCATGGCTGGGCTAGTCTCCAACTTACAACTTGCAAGCATAACAACTCAACATAAGAGACCACAATGTCAAATTTTTAAGAACAGGAAAAAGTAAAGTGTGTCTTCCGGTTCGTGAGAGCTTTACTGACCGAATTTCGCATAACACTGGTAAGAGTTTAATTTGAAGAGAAAATAAAAGCAAGTCAAATTTACTTGGAATAGCAAATTGCTAGTAGGTATGTATGGTGGACACTTTGGAAAACTTTGGCTTTTAGGAGTTGGATGCACAAGTAGAGCTCATACTCAGTACAAGGCGAGGGCTAGCAAAAGACTGGGAGCGACCAACTAAGAGAGCAATAATGGCCATAATCATGCAAAGCGACAAAGCGACATTAAAAGAAGCATAAGATGGCATCAAAAGTCAAAAACTAAATGATCATGAAGGCTATTGGCGACTTTGTAAGAGTCTAACATGTGTGAGCATGCGCCAAGTCAACCCAAATAAAGCATCAAGGAGAAAACCAAAATAATGCTTCCATACAATAAAAACAACGCATGATTTTTTCAAAGGCTCATTAAGCAATCTCAGTTATTTGAGACAAGTCATGCTACAGCAAAACCACTAAGCATACTATCAAAAAGACATCAAGCATGACATGAAAAAGCCTAAGCCGCAGTCTACACAAGCTCCTTCTTGTACCACTATTTTCCACAAAGCTTTTTCTCTTTTCCAACACCATTCAAACTTTTTATAAATCCAACTCTTTTGAGGAAAACCAATATAGACCAGAGGTCCAAATACACCTTGATGCAAAGATAAAACAAGATCTGAACAAAAATCAAGGCGAAAATCGAAAGCTAAACGCAGTAGCAGAAAAAGAGAACACTCATTGAACGATAAAAGTGAAAACTAGAGTGTTCTCGGCAAATGAAAAGCGAGTTCATCTCCTCCAAAAGAAACATGATGTGATCTAACCATTTATTGCAGCAAACAAAACAAAATAAAACTGAAAACAAAAACAACTGACGCTCCAAGAAAAACGCATAGTGCATGAAGCAATAAAAATATAGTGTCTTGAAAGGTGACCTAATTTTTGCCGATGAAGAAGGGGTGCCTCGGGGGCATCCCCAAGCTTTGACGTTTGTACTTCTTGGATATTTCTTGGGGTGATGCATGGGCATCCCCAAGCTTGAGCTTTTGTCCATTCTTCAACTCATCTCATCATTCTCCAATCCCTACACTTGAAAACTTCCTTCATACAAAACTAAACACAAATCTATTAGCAACATTAGTGCAAGCATAACATATAATCAACCTCTTTTTGCTTCAGGTTTCAACTCAAAACCACCACATATATAGCAAATACTACTGTATCAACTTCCTAAAAAGTTCCGTGATCAAAAGAACTCAAAAGAAAGCGATAAAGCGGCAAACACAAATATTGGCAGAAATCTGTCAAAACAGAACAGCTGACAAAGGCCGAATTTTTGAGAGGTTTTCTGTTGCTCAAATCAAAAAGTTTTCAACTAACGAAAGTTTGGACATAACCTGGGGCATATGCACAAGAAATCGCAGGTACAAAAGATATACAGAGAATTTATTCGAATTTTTACGGTGCAGCACTGAAAACAGTTTGAGGACAGCAACATCCCTAAATCTTTACCTCACTCAAATTAGAGGCTTCTCTTGGCACAACAACGAAATAAAAGGATAAGGAGCGGTCATTACAGTAGTAATGACTTCCAAGACTCAAATAAAAGAAAAATTACTGAAAAATAAACAATGGGTTATCTCCCAAGAGTGCTTTTCTTTAACGCCTTTGAGCTAGGCGCAGTAATTTGCAAAGATGCTCATGTGGGCGCCATATAAGAGCTTGAGGCAAAGGCGCCATATAGGAACTTAAAGCAATAGAGAGCATCAAAAAGCAAGTGTGAAAGATATTTATATCTGAACCACTTCCTATGCATAGGAATCTTGTAAGAAAATAAATCAGCGTGGCACATAGTAGCAAGCATGGATAGATATAACAAGTGCCACTTCAAGATTTGCAACATAAAGAGGGGAAACTTAATATTGTTGAGATCCATCAAACCATGTTTCCCTCTCTCATAATAACTTTCAGTAGCATCATGAATAGAACTAACAATATAACTATCACATAAAGCATCCCTATCATGAGCCACATGCATAAAAGAATTAATACTCACCACAGGAACAATAGTAATAGGAGCAGATTCAACAGAATAATTATTCTCATCACCATAATCATCATAAATAGGAGGCATATTGTAATCATAACTAATTTTCTCCTCAATAGTAGGTGAACTGAAAATATTATACTCATCATCATAGCCATCATAAACTAGAGGTTTAGTATCATCACAAGCTAGAGAACTGCTATGTCGGAAAGCATATTCTTCAAACATATCATCATAAGAAGGAACATCACATATGGGAGATAAAATATCATCAGAGCAAACTTTCTCCACTAAAGCTGGGGAACTAAAAATATCATGCTTAACAAAACCAGCTTCCCCAAGCTTAGACTTTTCTATAGCATTAGCAACAACGGTGTTCAAAGCATTCATACTAACAACACTATTAGCATGCAAATTAAGCTCCAAAGGTTTTTCAATTTTCTCTTCAAACACTTCATATCTAAACTCAGGAAAAAGACTAAAGAACTCTTTATTTTCCATTAAGCCTAACTAGTGAAAATAAAAACAAGAAACAAAAAGATGTAATTGCAGAATCCAAAGGAAATAACTCCGAGCACTCACACAGGAGGATGCGAGTACCTTTTACCTTACCTCCCCGGCAACGGCGCCAGAAAAGAGCTTGATGTCTACGCACGCGTCTGTTATTGTAGACAGTGTTGGGCCTCCAAGTGCAGAGGTTTGTAGAACAGCAGCAAGTTTCCCTTAAGTGGATCACCCAAGGTTTATCGAACTCAGGGAGGAAGAGGTCAAAGCTATCCCTCTCAAGCAACCCTGCAATTACGATACAGAAAGTCTCTTGTGTCCCCAACACACCCAATACACTTGTCAGATGTATAGGTGCACTAGTTCGGCGAAGAGATAGTGAAATACAAGTGGTATGGTTGATTATAAGTAGTAATTGTGATATGAAATAAGTATCGCTGCGAGCAAACATGTAACAAAATAGGAAGTAAACGGTGTGCAATGCTTGGAAACAAGGCCTAGGGATCATACTTTCACTAGTGGACACACTCCCAACAAATATAACATGATTGAACAAATAAACAACTTCTCTTCACTATGGTACTCTGAATTACTCTCCTATTGAACAACACTAATCATTGCGTAGTGGCTACAGAAGCACCCCTTAAAGTTCATCAAGTACTTGACAAACACCGCTCATAGAGATATCCAAATCAAAGCACAACTCAAGATAGATATTATTGCAACTTAGACCAAGTACTAACACGGTGCACACACTATCAACATTACACCATAAAAGGAGGAAAAGATCACTTCAATACTATCATAGCAGTAATTATTCTCATAATCCATAAGAGATCACAATCGTAGCCTAGACCAAGTACCACCATGATGCACGCACTGTCACCGTTACACCATGGCAGGAGGAATAGATTACTTTAATAACATCACTAGAGTACACATAATATCTGAATAATAACATCTACTTGTTCAACATGATACAAAGCTCACGATCACATAAAGATCACATCATGGGAGAGAGAGGTGAACCACATAGCTACCGGTAGAGCCCTCAGCCCCGGGGATGAACTACTCCCTCCTCATCATAGGAGACAGCAAGGTTGATGGAGATGGCGGTGAGGTCGATGGAGACGGCTGAGATGGTGATGGAGATCGATGGAGATGGCTCCGGGGGCACTTCCCCATCCCGGCAGGGTGCCGGAACAGAGACTTCTGTCCCCCGAAATTCATTGGTGGCGGCGGCGGCGCTGCGGAACTGTTCTGGAAATTTCGCCGACTCCTTTAGGGTTTTCCGGCCCGAGGCTTTATATAGGCAAAGGGGCATCGTCAGAGGAGGGGCCAGGCCCCCTCACACCATGGCGGCGTGGCCAGGCCCCTAGCCGCACGAGCCTGGCATGTGGGGCCCTGGTGGCCCCCCTCCTACTCTCCTTCGGATCTCTGGAAGCTTCCGGGAAAAATAAGACTTCGGGAACTTGTTTCGTCCAATTCCGAGAATATTTCCTGTGTATCACTTCTGAAACACAAAAACAGCAGAAAACAGGGAACTGGCACTGTGGCAACTTGTTAATAGGTTAGTTCCGGAAAATGCATAAAAGTGCCACGAAGTGTAACGAAACAATAGGCAAATGGTGTAAAAACAAGCATGGAGCATCAAAAATTATAGATACGTTGGAGACGTATCATCGCCTCATGCAGTTCTTTGTGGACGTCGATCTCATCTCGGCACCCCGCAGGCCACCTCCTCCGTGCCATCGCTGTAGAGCTCCATTTAAAAATCTAATCATACCCCTGTATTGCCCCTTGTATCAGCGTCATGGCCCCACTTGTCATTCGATATACCGAAGCCCCACTCGTCCGCGTTTTGGTCAGGGATACGGCGATGCTTACGGTTAAACAAAGATGGATGCTCTGACGTATCTTTGCGGGCTCTACGTGGCCCCACTAGTCAGCAGTTAATGGTCAAAGGTGTTCAACCGTCGGGCAACCGGCCGTTCCAGCACTTCTGACGGTTTCAGACAAGGGCTTGGACAAAACTGAAGAAAAACTAAGGAGCTGGGGAAAACTGAGTACAACTAAGGACCCGAGGGCACGAAAATAGAAATCCCAAAGAAATATCATGTTGAACCTACCAAGGCCCCCCAGTTAAGACTGGGGGACCTCGACAGCTTCGGGGACTAGTGTCGGGGGGATGACCCCCGGTAGGGTCAAGAGACTAGAAAGATATAAGGATTGTGGTTGACTTTATATCGGTTGACCAATGTTAGGTCTGGCCAGAATATAAGAGCATCGGCCAGACCGGCATATAAGGTGTATCCCGGCCGGTATTCAGATATGCCGGCATAGCCAGGATACTTGATAAGGAGTGCTGGCCTATATAAAGATATGCCGGCCTAACCAAGTTGTTACATTGTGCAGGAATAGTGGAGGCCGGATTACCCGACCTTGGGTCATTGGTCTGGCACATAGGTCCGGGGTATGGCCAACGGCTATATCCTGGACGTGGAAGTCAACTAAGGTGTCATATCCCTACAATCAAGGAAGGAAACATCCAAGCATGGAAGCAGAGTATGATGACAAGGTGCACAGTGGAGGTTTACCAACCATCACTATGCCAAGTACAGTCCTTGACATCACAGAGGTAAGGTCACAGTCCAAGAAGTATAAGGTACAGGGACATGGAGTCCCATCGAGAGCAATCAGGGAGAAAGTCAAGGGTTTCTGCCATCGTCAGCATGTCCTGTTTGGAGGGTAGTTGGTGTCTCCTGGTCTCATGTGACCGGTGTAACCCTGGCCACCACTATATAAGGTGGCACAGGGAGCCCTAGCAAAGGGTTGGTCATTCAGTATTCACACACTTAGCAGTTCGTCTTCCTCCTCTAGCAGAGAGCTTGGAAGCACCATTGTTGTATACTCCATCGATCCAAATATACAACCAGTAGAGCAGGAGTAGGGGTGTTATCTCCTTACGAGAGCCCCAAACCTGGGTAGATCTGAGTCTCTTTCTGTTGTGCTTCTCAGTACGCTCCCCTATCCTGAATCCACCAGCATCTAGTTCGGCCCCCATTTAAGCCATCCCATGGCATATGTTGTTTCACCACGACGACAGGATATGGTGCCCAGTATGATGAGTTACTCCACCTTAACATTGGGGTTATGGATGGAGGCATTAAAAACCGCCTTTCACATCCTCAATAGTGTACCAAGCAAGTCGGTGCCTAAACACCGTACAAATTGAGGACATGCAGAGTTCCCTCTCTAGCACACCTAAGGGTGTGGGGGAGCCCAGATGAGGCCAATGTGTTTAATCCAAATATTGCAAAGCTAGATACCAAAACAATCAGTTGCCACTTTATTGTCTATCCTGATAGATCAAAAGGTTATCATTTCTACACTCCAGACAGATACACAAAGTTTGTAGAAACAAGACATGCGGTCTTCTTAGAGGACAAAATAATGAGGGGAGCATGGTAGCTCAAAAAAATTGATCTTGAGGAGAAGAGGGTGCATGCACCTAATCCAATGATTCAGTAGCCATTTTTCTTGCTACCTGTTGTACCTGCATCGACAATCCCTGAGGTTGTGGTGCAAGCACCTGTTGTAACTTCACCTATGACAACAAGCTGTGAAGATCTGGAACCTGTCCATCAGGAGCCGACTGAACCCGTTCTTGAGCATGAAAGGGAGCTGCTGCTGCCACCAATAATAGATGTGCCGGAAGTTCAAGCACATAATGAGCCAGAGAATGAGGCCCTTAGAAGGTCCAAAAGAGTTAAGAAATCAACTATTTCTACTAATTATAAAGTTTACAATACATAAATAGTTCATATGGAAGGTGATCCCACTTCATATGAAGAAGCCATTGGAAGTCCTCACTCATCGAAGTGGCTGGACGCCATGGAAGATGAAATGAAATCGATGAGTTCCAACGATGTTTGGGACTTCGAAGAAATTCCTAAAGGAGCCAAAATAGTAGGCTGTAAATGGGTCTACAAAACAAAGTATGACTCTAATGGGAATGTAGAAAAGTATAAAGCGTGACTTGTGGCAAAAGGATTTATACAAAGGAAAGGGGTAGATTACAATGAGACATTTTCTCAAGTCTCATTTAAGGATTCTTTCAGAATCATAATGGCATTAGTTGCATATTTTGATTTAGAGCTACATCAAATGGATGTAAAGATGACATTTCTAAAAGGGGATTTAGAAGAAAGGGTCTACATGAAACAACCCAAGGGTTTTATCAGGAAGGTAAGGAAGATATGGGATGCCGCCTAACGAAATCAATTTATGGATTAAAGCAAGCCTCTAGACAGTGGTACCTAAAGTTTAATGATACAATTAAAAAAATTGGATTTCAAGAAAGTGTTGAGGACAACTGCGTTTATGCAAAGTTTAAAAGTGGAAAATATATTTTCCTAATCTTGTATGTGGATGATATCTTGCTTGCTAGCATTGATGTTAGTCTGCTACGAGAAACAAAGAATTTCTTGTCCTCAAATTTTGATATGAAATACCTTGGTGAAGCATCATATGTTTTGGGCATAGAAATTCACCGAGACAGGAAAATGGAGTTTTAGGACTATCGCAGAAGGCATATTTAGAAAAAGTTCTAATAAATTATAATATGCATAAGAGTAATCCCACACCTGCTCCTATAGTCAAGGGCGGCAGTTTTGGGCAATTTCAGTGTCCCAAGAGTCAATATAAGATCGATCAAATGAAAGCGGTACCATATGCTTCGGCTGTTCGAAGCTTACAGTATGCATAAGTGTGCGCTCGCCCTGACTTAGCTTTTATCATCGGGGTACTCGGTAGATATCAAGGAAATCCAGGCATAGAGCACTAGAAGATGGTAAAGAAAGCATTGCGTTAGACGCAAGGCACAAAAGGCTTCATGCTAACATATAGAAGATCTGATTCCCTAGAGATAAGAGGGTATTCAGACGTAGATTTTGCGCGAGACAAAGATGATAGAAAATCCACGACAGGATATGTGTTCACTCTCGCAGGAGGGGTTATTTCATGGAGAAGCTCCAAACAGTCAATAGTTGCATCATCCATGATGTATGCAAAATTTCTAGCATATTTTGAGGCCACGGGGCAGGCGATATGGATAAAGAAATTTATACCCGACTTGAAAGTGGTGGATTGCATTGACAAACCACTAAAGATGTACTATGACAACCAGCCTGCAGTATTCTATGCTCACAACAACAAGTCGAGTATAGCTTCCAGACAAATAGAAGTAAAGTATTATGTTGTGAAAGATAAAATTTAGGATCACACTATAAGTCTCGAGCACATAAATACAAATGATATGCTTGCGGATCCGCTAACAAAAGGCTTACCACCCAATGTGTTCAAGGAACACTTAGTTGGCATGGGTTTAAGGGAAAGCCTATGATTCTTAGATCATAAGAGGCTCGAAAGGAAAAAAAATTGTTTCAAAACAGAGAGGTATATTATAGTTGTCTGATTCTATCGGCAATTGAGCTATGACGATGAAACATGCTCTATATATTGATCAGTGATGAAACTAATAAAGTACAAAGTATAAAGTTAAAAGTAAAGTTGAGATCAAGGGGAGAGAATGTTAGATTGATCTCCAGTCCAATCGAACCCAACGGCTATGATAGATGTTTATTTTTCATGCTATAATTGTATTAATTGGAAATGTTAATACATGTGTGTCTAATAAAGAAACAAAGGGTTCCTAGTAAATGCTCTAACTTAGCTAGCTTGTTGATTAACTGATGATCAAATTTTCCTGATCATAAACATTGGATGTTGTTAATAACTGGGTCACATCATTAGAAGAATGAGGTGATGAACACACACTCAAAGTATATATAGCAATACGATCAAGTCATTAAGTTTACATTGTTGTATCAAACATTTACAAAGTAGCTCTAATCCTTAGACCATGAGATCATGTCAATCACAAACACCGAAAGAATACTTTGATGACATCAAGCGTCACACGGTAAAAAGGGTGACTACAAAGGTGGATTTGGGTACTTTGAAAGTATTAGTTGAGGCTCATGGATCAAGAGTGGGATTTGTCCATCCAGATAACAGAGATATATATGTTGGTACATCTTGGTGATATCGCATTGACACCGCTTGCAAGCACGTGACCAGGTCACATGAATGTCATATCACGGAATGAGTAAAGAGTACTTGTCAGTAACGGGATTGAACTAGGTATGGTTGATATCGATGATGTGATCTTGGACAAGTAAAGTGTCTTGAGACAAAAGGAATTGGTTACGTCATTTATGGTTCACACAATCACAAGATTGACCGTTGAACGTGTGGGAGTTATTACGGATCTCGCGATTGATCCCGATATTGATTATTGATTGGAGATGTGTATCGATTATGTATGCATAATTCATGAACCGTTGAATGACACAGTTAAGGTTTGTTGACGCATTTGAGTGGATATGGAACACCGGAGAAAACATTAACCATCACAGGGATTGTTTCGAAAAGCATCAAAATTGTTTCAGGATATCGAAACAACTCAAGGGGTAAGTGTTAATGTTTGTTAATTAAATGAATTGGTAAATTTTAAATAAATAAAAATGTTTTATGGGAGAAAATCCATAGGGACTTTTCAGTGGAGTGTCCACCCAATTAAGGAGGTTTTTTAGTGGTTGAGTGGGAGCTCCACTCACACAAAGATGGGAGAGGTAGGAGCACCCCGTGGGGTCGGCGCACCCCCTAGGGGATATTGCCCTCCCTCTCCTATATATTGAGGGCGAGAGCTCCTCTCCATGGTGGCCCACAAGACCCTCTCACTCCCTCCTCCCGCTGCTCCATAAGAACAGGCATGGCTTTGGCGAAGCCCTGCAAAAATATTCTCTCCACCACTACCACCACCATGTTGTAGTGTTGTTGGAGTTCCCGGTGGATCCTCTACTTCCGCTGCCCCGCTGGAACGAGGGAATAGAGGTCATCTTCGAGTCTTACGTGTGACCGAGTGCGAAAGCGCTGCCAAGTGAGAAAGCGCTGCCGTATTGTGGCGCTTGTCTTCATCACGATCTTGAGATAGGAAAGTGATCCTCTACACCACCCACGAGAACCGTTCTCATTGACAAAACTTTTGGTCTTTTTCAAGGGTGATTCCTTCTTGACCACGGTTTACCCATTACTTGTATCTTCTAGATTAGATCTTGGCGGTTTTTTGTTCGTAGGAATTTTTTTTGTTTTCTATGCTATGATCCCATCAATCTGGGTGCACATTGCTCAGGTGCGTAGCGGCGTGTTCATGGAGCAGTTCAGCATGCCCAGGGCGGAGGGGGGACCTTCTAGGTGGTAGGGCATCATGCACATGCACCGACATACACGACCGATCTCCTGTGGTCCTTTTTCGAGGAACCGCTGGTGTCGTCCGAAATCGAGGAGGAGGAGGTCGTCCCCGTGCCCCAGCCTGAGCTGGAGGAGCAAGTGCTCGGTGAGAACGGCTAAGCTCGAGGACCTGCACCATCGCCACATCCGCGATACAACGTAAACAAGCTAGAGTGCGCCCACATCACCGAGCATCATGAGGCAAACCACCAGGAGTGGCGCGTCGAGGCACTCCTCAAGGCGTATCTGGCGGACTCATCGTTCGACAAAGAGGAGTGAGGCGCTGCCACTTCCATGTCCCGGCCAATAGGTGAGCACCACCGCACTTTTAGTAGTCAGCGTTTATTAGTAGAGCGCAGCCGCATTTTGGTCCCTGGTGATGAGTTGTCGTCGCCGCCTCTGCGTGGATAGGTTTAGGGTTCGTACTAAACTAGGTTTAGAAACTAAATGTGAATTATTAATTAACAATAAACTCTATCTTATTTATGTTGACGGTGAAATGATGTTTGTCGTGCAAAATCTTCTGCGGACAAGCTCCCGTCAAGTCGGGATTTTTCCTCTTTAGATCCGCAGTATAAGAGCAACTCTAGCAGATCCCCTATCCATGGGGCCTGCAAATCACGGATGCAGGCCAGGGTGGAGGGGATTTGCAGGTTCGAAAGAAAGAGCATAGAATAGAAACCACAAATTTTTAAAAAACATACTGCGCGCTAGATGTTCTTGCATTTTCTTGTGAGCATGAACATTGCATACATATAAATTCATGCTACATTTGCAATCCGCTTGTCTAGCTACCAAAAATTGCTCCAGAAAACCTCATAGGAGACGACAGAGGCGGTGACAACCCTATCTACCTACCCGGAGGCGGCGACGGCCTAGAGGTCGTCAGAGGAGGAGATGGCGTCGATGAGGAGCTCCTGCGGCTTTCCCTCCCACTTCCACTTTGCTGCCTTCTCTACATCCTGGCGGCTTCTCTCCTCGATCAACTCGAGGATGCGGGGGAGGGCCGCCTCGTCGACGAAGTCCTCCGGGCCAATCCGCGAGCCCGCAGGACGTGGCGGCGGGGTGCGTCGACCTCCATGCTCGCACAAGTCACACGCGAGGCTGATGCAGACGACGATGAGCTGGAGGCGCCCTCGCCGTAGCGGTAGCAGGAGCGCGCGGTCGCCGCCGGCACAGAGGCTGGCAAGCTGTCGCTGCGGTTGGCTCGGGCCTCCCGCTTGTTGAAGGCCGTGTACCGGTATGACCAGCGGAGGCACGCAGCGTCGGAGCGTTGCTTTCGCGCCTTGTCATTGTCGCCTCCACCGCCACGCGAAGACCCCGCACGGCCAATCTGGCTCCGCCGCGTCCGATTGACGAGCTTTCGGACATGTCGGCGACGCGCGTCCGGTTTGCGGTATTTGCTAGATTTGCTCTAAGCTTTACGATAAGTGGCGCAGCAAAGCGAGATGGTTTTGCCACCGGCTGAATAGTGACTAAAAAAAAAGCCAAATCCCATTTTCCCCCGAGTTCCCCTCCCGAGAACGCCCTCTCCTCGCGCATCCAGCCGCAGCTGCTCCGGCTCTACCCCCGGATACTGCTCCGACCTCTAGCCCCTCTGAGCTCTCCGCCGCGTCCCGTCGTGGCTCCTCTCCCCCAAGCACACCCCCGCAGCCCGCCACATCCCGTCACGCCGCCTGCTCGCCGCATATTCGTGCCTACTTCTCGCAGCATGACCTCCCTTTCTCGCGCCGCCTTCTCGCCACATCTCCACCGAGCTCGCCCCTGTCTACGCGAGCAGTTCACCACTTCACCCTCCACCGGTCTCCCGGTTGGGTTAACTCAGTGGCTGCGCGTCGCTATGCCCACATCCGTGTCCGTGGCCGCGCACCGGGGTGTGCTCGGCGGCGTAGGCGCGCGCCAACGTGCGCTCGGAGACCGCCGGCGCCGCCTATCTGTACGGACAAGACCAAGGAGACGAGGAAAGCAAATCAGGTCAGCCTCCTTCTTTTTTGGGAAGTTTCTCTGTTGGGCTTATTCTGGCCTGTTTTCCTCCCACTAGGCCAGATCGTCCTTACTGGGCTGCAAGCCCATTAAGTCCACTTGAATTCGGCCGATTCTTTTTGCCCGAAACTGAGAGCACGTTTTTGTGGAGATAGCCTTTTGCCGAATACAGTTTAAAAAAAAACTTCTGACGAACACGCCGGAGCTCCAGTTTCTTGCTCGACCTCTTTGCTCGTTCGCGGCTAGCGCTCTCGGATCATACGCAACAATGGATCGTGTCTTGAGCAAGCTGCTTTCTACGGATTGGCTCCGGGCCTGTTCGTCGAGGCGCTTCTGTTTCCGGTGCGAGAGACTCGTGTGTATGCATTGCTGCAGCGAGCACACCCACCACCACGCCGGACCTCCGCCAGCGCAGGTTCTTGCACTTTCTGTTTTCCCTTCGCGATTCTACACGCTACGCTAGAGAGAAGAATGGTGATATTTCTTTTGATTTGCATTGTTGCAATGCCCGACCAAGGAGCAATCTCGCTCCCAGTTCTCCGCAAGAACACCTTTCTTGATTTTTCAGTTCTTGGTATTTCCCCCTTTTTGACAAATCCGAGAGAAGAAATTTTGGGGAGGTAATCTTATCAGAAGGAATTTAAGTTCAGTCGGCCCTTGCGCTTGCCTTCAACATCGTCCTGGGCCGACGGCGGCTGCTTTCGTTCTTGGTCCAGTGGGTTCTTGATGATTTCTGTACAGTTTCATTTTTCAGTTCAAGTACGATTCTGGTTTCTTGATTGGTGTTGGTTATTGTGGACGCCGGATAGGATGCAGATAGAAGCGCGCAGGCGTAGGAGTTATAATTACAGATCATAATGGTTGTGGTCTCGAAACTACCTGGAAATTCTTTCCATGGTGTAATAGCGCAGAGGAAGCAGAAATCTTGGCATGCTTAAGGTTTAAACATGTTGGTGGGAAAGAACTGCAGCTCGGCAGTGCTAGAGTCCGATTGGCACAGAGTGGTGCAGATCTTGTCAGGTGCAGGCCTCGCTGAGTTGGTGTTTGTTCTCTGAAGTTCAATAACTTCTGAAGATCTATAGACATGTGTCTAAGGTGGATCGTGTGAGCAACGGTGTGGCGCATATCTTAGCGCAATTAGGCAAGAGTGGCATGCGTGGTACTCTTAGTGGGTTGGCCCCGGATTATTGGTGGCGATCTTAAACGATTGTAATAACTTTTTGCCTAATTAAGTAAAGCTCACGAGTTCCTTAAAAAAATTCCCTTATTGTTGCTTGAATGAAGGTTGGATTCGTGAGGGGCGCGGCAGCGCTACGCTCGCAGGATGTGAACGGCTGCGGGTACAGCTTGGATGGGATTCAGCGACTCCAGTCCGCTGGGAACAAGTGGATTCCCATTAATCCTCCAGCGAATGACAATCGGCACAAGAACGCATGCTTTTTCTGCGGTGGCACGGCTCAGAGCAACGCCGCTTTTTGCTGCATGAGCTGCAAGGTAATTCAGCACTACTGCCCATTGTTTATCCATGCGACTGCTTCTTGCTCAAACTAGTTGCTGCTTAAAATCTTTTTAATATTTACTACAGCCCATTTGAACTTTTTTGTATCATATACATGCTTGCTTGTACATAACTCATTGGCATCTATCTGCCAATCCACAACAGATCATCATGCCTGCTTAGAACAGTCTTGTTCATCTGATGTTTTCCAGTCTGCAAATTCTAAGTATCTTGGAGTCTCTGTTAACTCCGGTCATGCTCACCGTCAGTTAATAGGTTTATATATAGCAGTTATGATCCACTAAGCCGAAATTGTAATTAATTTTTATTTCAGCGATCGACTCACATGGGTGCGAGAGGTAGTGGCATGGTTCTGCGCCTGATCAACTCAATTCCGCTGCTTGGTCAGCCAGTCCAGCTACCTGACAGAATGTGTCGATTTTGCCTACACGTCTTCAGCTTCTCATCCTGCCCAAACCACATAGCCCACCATGATGGTAATCCCAATGCGCCTGCACTAGGTTTGGTAACAGTAATACATCATGAAGGCTGGGCACTTGTGAATGCGGCGGATCTTCCTAATGGCTTTGCGGACGGTGTCCAGGTTAGTTGTGTAATTTTGTGCTATTCAGATGATATATATATATTGATAGATCCTAATTATTTCACATATATTTCAATTCAGGTGTGGAACATCGATGGCCACGTTTTCCACGCTATCCATCGCCGCCGCCCCAACCAGGCAGGAGCAGTTGCAGTGGCAGACCCGGCATTGC
Source organism: Dactylis glomerata (assembly GCA_007115705.1). NCBI lineage: Eukaryota > Viridiplantae > Streptophyta > Magnoliopsida > Poales > Poaceae > Dactylis > Dactylis glomerata. Next base: position 1,098,082 of record QXEO01000758.1, read on the forward strand.
ACCCCTGTGAGGGAGATTGGGAGTCTATCCACGGTCAAGTTCAATTCTGCTCCCTAAAGTGTAGACATTTTCTCAACTGATGGCAGTAACCTTCTTTTTATAGAGCTGTAGCGAGGGGTCACTGAACTGGTTAGCAAGGCAAACAGGGATGTTCAGCAGTACATGTTGACAATTTTATAACGTTCTGCTATACTGAATGCATGATCATGTGAATGCTGAGTACAAGGTTACTCAGTGTTAGCTTTTGTTGTTGAACCCTTATGAGGCTTTTAGTTGATGGCTGCGATGTCAGTTGTTAATTTCGTTTTAAATTCAATGCATTGCGATAGTCGATGAAGGGTGTAACGTTTTAAGGCATGTTAGCGCTTTGAGGGGATATGTTTGATGTTTTGGTTGACGGGAAATGTTCTGTTCATACATCATCTACCAGCTGCCTAGGTTTATATAGATGCTCTGTGTATTAGTTTGCATATGACATGCAAGGTTCATAAGACAGTTTTTTTGCCTAGGTGGTCTTAACAGGTTTTGATGGTAATCTGTTAAGACCATCAATTCAAAGGTAACGGGTAACCCAATGTTTTGACTTTTTTATTACTTTTAACTGCATGTTTGCATGTTTCTTGACTGAGCAAAGTAATACTTCATGTGCATGTGAGTAATCGACAGATGAAGAAGGACGCATTTGCAGCTTATCTTATGATGATATCTTTGTAGGTAACCATCATGAATTGTACAAGTGGTTTTGCTTGTTTCTTCCTTGTTTGCTGAAAGCAGATCTGAACTTGTCTGTGCAGGTAACTAGCAAGTCTAGGTTTTATATGGAAGCGAAGTGAATACATACATTTGCTACCCACATAGTACATTTAATATACTCATGGTAGTTTCTTCTGTCCTGTACTAAGGAAAAAATTTACTTTACTGAAATATTTATCTGAGTTCCTAGAACAACATTATGAGAAAAAAAGAGGTATAAATTAACAAATATACTTCTGCTTTATGACTAAAGTTATCAGATTATTTTTTTGCACTTTCTGGTAATACATGCATTTGACTATGAAGCGTAGGAGTTTATGAAGAACTTTCTTTTTATCCAACTTTATTAGCCTCTTATTGGTGAACCAGCTTGAAGAGATAATAAGATTATTATATATTATACTATTCAGCAGTACATTGTTTCTAGTAATTGACTAAAGCTGTAAGCTTGGGTCGGCCGGCCCCGCTGTCAGGCGGCACAGTTGCTGCTTGGAGTCATTGCTGGGGCTGAGGGCTGAATTCAGCAGCTAGTTTTCTTCTGCTCTTAAGTGTTTGTGCTGTTCTTCTGCTCATCGCTGTTGATCCGCCGTTGCATCAGATGTGGCACCCACAAGGAGCCATTGAGCCCCGCACCCCCTTCTCGCGGCAACCTGGGGGCGTCGAGCCAGTTAAGCACCACTGCATTTTGACCCAGGTAGTTGTTTTGATTTTTAATGCACGGATGGAGTAAGTCACAGGATGTGCTGCGGGAAATTACGGCATTGTGTGACTAAATTTTTTGCAATATGAAACTTGAAGGTTACGGCGTGTTGGTATAGTTTACATGATTGTTAGGGCCTTGGCTGGTTGCAGGTGGGATTCTGCTTTTTTTACATGTTGTGATTCAGTTTGCTGCAGACATACGCATTTCTTTTCTCCTTTATGAGCCAGGATATAAAGTTCAGCGTCTCTCCTCACACTGTAATCAGACAAGTTATGCATTCTATCTCATGGTAGCTCGACTTTTTAATAACTGTAATAGTACAATGTCATTAGTGCTTAGTGAAGGGTTGGAACTTATATATTAGGAAATTAGCAGGCCCTTTGTCAATGTATGGGGTATTTATAGTTATTTACTAGATCCTGACTCCTGAAATTTGATCTTACGTTCTTCTACGTCAGTAACACATTACCTTATCAACACCATTTTCTAAGTAAAGAAGTAGGCAAAGAACAAAAGTTCAACCAATATTAGCATATTCTACAGTAAACTCATTACTGTAGTTATCATGCTGATATCTATATTATTTGGGACCCACTGATTGTATTATTTTGATCTTTCTTCTCTGGCAATTTGGAATATCATAACATGGTTGTCTTGTGGGAAATCTAGGCGCTGATAGAAAATTTGTCACTCCGTTGCAGAATCTGCTCATGAGATGAGACTCACTCAGTGCATTATTCTAGGTAAAACTAAGTAGAACTTAGTAGTTCGATCTGTGTGCCCAGCTGTTAGTGTACACTTGCAATCTGCAAAGTTTAATATTTTGCTGAAAAACTGTTAGCATGTTAAAATCGACATAATGCTTCTGGGAAGGTTCTGTAAAAATGCATTCTTGTGAGATGAAGCTGGATGTGTTTGCAAAGGCTGGTTATGTCCATTACAAAATTCTGTGTTAAAGGGTCCATATCAAAAGAATAGCTTGAATGAGTTGAGAAGGTTGCTGAAGGCCATGGGTATTGGCTTCAGTTCTTCGAGATTAATCCAGCAATAGATAATTACAGTGCATTATTATAGACAATCCGAGGTTTGGTTTATGAAATAGACAAAAAAAATGGAGATCAGCCATGTGCCGCGGAATTTTCCTTGCTGTGAAGTATTTTTCACAATGATTATGTGGCTACAAAGTTTGCTGCTATCGAGGTTGTCTTGGATCTTTTTGACGGTGGGTTATCTTAGATCTTGGGTTGCTGATTGGGGTTGTTTTAAAGTAGTACTATGTTTCCCAGGGACATATGTTTTCTCTTTGGCGTGAAATCTATGATTTTCTCTTTTTATAAGTACATGTTTTTTCATCTAAAAATAGCATCTTCAATTTCTTTCTTTTCCCGGTGACTGTTATATGGCATACTTAACTAATCAGCTAGCGATGGTACCCAAATCTGCATTAATGTTGATATTTGCATGAAGCAAATATGCATATTTGCATGTAATGTTGATCTGTGTGGTAGGCCCTTGTCGGTGCAGTTTAGCTTCATGTAATGTTGATCTGCATGATCTCTGGCAGGCTCTGATAGTGTCATCCAAGTGATTCCAAAATTTTGTGGCGTGTGATGGTTATTTTTCGTAAGTGCAAAGCTATGACCTTCATAGGGTAATTGTTGGTTAAAGCTCTTAACGAACCAAATATGTCTTACTTTTCAGAACTGTTGTACTACCTTTTTTATAGACGTGTATGTAAATGTGACGTCATGGTTGTTTCCCACGTGCATGATAATATCAAGTAAATTTATCCCACTTAATACCTCTTGTACCAATTGTTCACGACGGGCGGAGCTACGGTGTTACCATTGGGTTCAGCTGAACCGAATGAAAACAATTGAATGCAGTAGAATTTGGACATATAGCTGCACTTTAACCTAGTGATTTTCATTTGCAAAAAAAAAAACCCTAGTGATTTTCAACTGAGTGAACCTAATACTTGAAATTTCTAGCTCCACCTCTAGGTGATACCTGCCATTTAACTTTCATCTTGGGTGATGGTTTGGTACTAATTTGAGTTAGAGCAAAAAATAAATTTGAACGGGGCAAAAGTTTTGCACCGATCTATTAATTAAGTGAGGCGTTTAACAAGAGAGTAAAAGGTCTTATTACAACCTGGCATACTCTCTCGGAATAAGATTAATCAACCTCTTAGCTCCGGCTAACACCCAAAGTTTTGCCTCAATACTTTATCATTTCCTAACAAAACCAAAGGCTAGGGCATGGTTGCTGCGGAAGACCGTAGCATTGCGCTCGTTCCACACCTCGTGTCTTGGGAGGTAATTAAAGCTAAGTCCTTGAGCCTTGTCATGGAAGGCCACCAATCGAAGATTGATTTATTATGCCAAGAATTGATGTCAAGAAAGTGAAGCCCAAGCTAACTTTTGATGAGCCCCAAAAGCCTTAAGGTGTAGCGGCAATGCATGAAGAGGTGATCCACCGATTTTAGCTCCCTCTTGCAAAGAGGACAAGCCCAACACCCTTTTCTCTAAACGGTCGGCGGTCCAAATTTGATTTTGGATGGCAAGCCAGGCAAAAAAAAAACTTTGTTTTTTGGAGTGGCCAAGACCTATCGAGTGAGCTAATTGCCACATAGAATTAAGCTTCATATGCGGACTTGGACAAATATTGCCCATAAGCGGTTAGGATCCAACTTACTCTGAACTCCTCCACTCCTTCAAATCTGAAGAGCTGTGGAGCTCGATTTCAACAACTCTGTGCAAATCAGGGGTGGCTACATCCTCTCTAGGAGAGCATGCAGTTTGAGGAGCGGAGGGTTCCTAAACATGCCCTTATATCATCTTGTTCCTCCTCTTGAAGGTTGAAATCTTGAATAGTTGACAAAGCACAACGAATTACCGAATGTGATCCATTGTAAAGTATGCTTCCATGTTAACATTTGAGTTCCACGCATCATCATTAAGGGCTTGGTTTACGTTCCATTTCTTCCTCTTTGAGATTTTGAAGACAAGAGGGGCCATATCTTTTTGGTTTTGCACCATTGAGCCAAGGCGCCTCTCAAAAAGGAGCCTTCTTCCCATTTCCCACCTTAATCATAGTTGTCGCATAGAAAAGGTTCATGTCCGTCCCGGAACATGGGATTCCAAGCCCCACCCAAATCTTAGATGCATCCTTCAACTCAAGCCACGGCCATCTCAATCCAAGCATCCTCGCAAAAAAATTTGGTGTTGAGAACACCAAGGCCCCAAAGATTTTTCAGCATACACACCATTTTCTAGTCGATCTTGCACTTGCCACCAGGAACCTTGTCAGAATCTGCCCACAAAAAAGCTCGCTCAAATTTCTTGATGCTTTGCAAGGTGCCGGGAGGAACAACTAGCGGGGTCAAGCGGTAGATGAATTGGAATGCAAGGACTGACTTTGACAAGAGAGGTGCGCCCTACCATGGTGATAAATTTTCCATCCCAAGTATAAATTTTGTGAGCTACTTTATCTTTAAGATGTTAAAATCCTCTTTCCGCAATTGCCAAATCGGGGAGGCCAAGATACTTCTAAGGGGAGACACCCTGTCCACCAGAAGGCCGAGTGGGAGAAATTGTGTTTATTTGTGTTGGAAGTATTTCATTATTGGAGGTATCTCTGACCCTTGTTGTGTTGAATGGCTCATAAATGAACAATGTCGTTTGGTTAAAAAAAGGAAGTATACTTGAGTAATGTGATAGGGTGTATGCACGTGTGTGTGTGAATATAAAAGGAAATAAAGTTTTGCGAGAGAGCGTTGGAAATGCACATTTGATCTGGGTTCATATGCTCCTTTTATTAAAAAAAAACACATTTAAAATATGAAACAAAATTGAATAAAAATGCATGCGTACATCTCGATATTCTATGTGCGCACAATGAAGTTTCGTTAAATTGATATCTTTACTGCTATGTATAAAAAAGAAAAAACCATGTCAACGTAAACCCTTATGTTAGCGTCAAATTTTATCTAATCCACATGAAAGTCAGTTTTTTTATAAAACACCTTGGTTTATATATAAGTTGTGAAGAAATTCATCATCTTTTGATTTTTTTAATAATTTAGAATATATTTAAACTATATTTAAAATAAATGGTGTATATGCACCCAGAGCCTAGCTCCGCTCCCTTGGATACGAATACGACTCCAAGTCAAGCTACGGTCAACGCGATCCCAATCCCCAAACCCGCAATCCCGAACGCGGCGAGCGTTGCAGGAGCAGCGCCACCGCGAGCGGCGGCATGGCGGCGCCACCGTCGCATCCGTTCGTCTACATCGACGCCGACGCGCTCCACGCCGTCCTCCCCTTCCCGTCCCTGATCTCCCACCTCCGCGACGGCCTCCCCGTCTTCTCCGGGGACATCCACTGCCCGCACCGCGTCTCCTTCCCGCTCCCCACCTCGCCCTCCGCCGCACTCCTCCTCATGCCCTCCTGGTGCGCGCACCCCTCGCTCCCCTACCTCGCCCTCAAGGCCGTCACCTCCTTCCCCGCCAACTCCCCGCGCCGCCCCTCCGTCCACGCCGCCGTCTCCCTCTTCAGCTCCGCCACCGGCGTCCCGCTCGCCTCCCTCGAGGGCTCCGCGCTTACCCTCCTCCGCACCGCCGCGGTCTCCGCGCTCGCCGCCTCCCTCCTCGCCTCCCCCACCAGGCCCCCCTCCACCCTCGCGCTCGCCGGCGCGGGCGCCCTCGCGCCCTACCTCGCCGAGGCGCACCTCTCCGCCCTCCCCTCGCTCTCCCGCATCCTGGTCTGGAACCGCACCAAGGCCAAATCCGCCGCGCTCGTCGCCAAGCTCCGGGCCGCGCACCCGGGAGTCGCCGTCGAGGCGGTGGACGGCATGGACGAGGCGGTCTCCGCGGCGGACATAGTGAGCTGCGCGACGGGGTCGCAGGAGCCCATCGTGCGCGGGGCGCTGCTCAGGCCCGGGGCGCACCTGGACCTGGTGGGCTCGTTCACGCCGGCGATGCGGGAGTGCGACGACGAGGCCCTCCGTCGGGGCAGGGTGTTCATCGACTTCGAGGCCGCGATGGAGGAGGCCGGGGAGCTGGTGGGCGCGGTGCAGCGCGGCGTGCTGCGGAGGGAGGACGTGTCCGGGACGCTCGCGGAGCTGGCCGCCGGGACTGTGGTGGGGCGGCGCAGCGACGACGAGATCACCGTCTTTAAGTCCGTTGGCACGGCAGTGGTCGATCTCTTGGCCGCGCAGCTCGCCTACGAGAACTTCATCGCAACCAAGAACGCATGAGCTCGATCGATACATGGATTGCAAGACGGCACCACTTTTTGTCGCAGATCATGCAGTCTGTTCCTTCCAAATGCTAGTAATGAATAAACTGATCAGATGAGTGCTTCTGATCATTCTCCGTGGCATAGCCACTTCCACTCGCTGGGGAATTGTAATAAGAATGTGTTATTGTCTCATGGTACCTTGTCTCTGTAGTCTTTACCTCATATGAATGTATGTTGAGTTTTATCAAGGAGAATTTTCAGTGTAATGCGATTATAACTTTGTTCTCCCAACTATGAAATGAGCTCTTCTAATTTGTTGCAGAATGTGTTGCAATGTCAGGATTGCTGCAGTATGCTATCCCAGAGCTCAAAATTTGCAGCCTGCCATCTTATCTGTTGGATACTGAACATGACGAAGAACTCCAGTGAGCTCATTCCTTAATACGGTAAGTGCGTGGAGGCAGATGAAATATTATCACTGAATCGTCGTAATATTCTCACTGAATCGTCGTAGTTGAGTCATTCTTTATCTTATAGGAAGTGATCCCAGATCACTTGTTGCTTAGTTTCAGTGTCATTAGCTTATGTTGCAATATTGATAAAGAAAAACCGCATGCTCTAGTGACATGTTCTGGAAGAGATCACTTTTGTTGAAGGAACACCGAGCCTAACAGTCCAGAACAGTTCCATGAGTGTTTAAACGTGCTTACGATGAATATGTCTACATTGAATTGGCATTCCGCAAAGAGAAAACACGAAAACATTCAAGGCAAAGAGATAGTACAAACTTGTGTCCCGATGAAAAGACACCATTGAGATAGGGTGCTGCTTCACTGATATTCTGCATTAGAGGACTTAGCTCTGAGCACCGCGTTTATTTACAGTAAAGCAGCAGACAGCAGAGATTAGGCTCTCTGCCTTCGTGTTTACTCTGTTATGACAATTCCGAATGTGCAAAATATTAACAGATGTGGCTGTAGTTTAGTGGTGAGAATTCCACGTTGTGGCCGTGGAGACCTGGGCTCGAATCCCAGCAGCCACACATTTTTGTATGAAGAAATTTGGGATTTCAGCCTACTACCCTGTCCCTATGAATAAAATAAAGGGTCGTGCCCGATCCTCCGCCTTTAGCTTCTGACACGTGTCCAAAGAACCACTCACGTTCACACGCTCAAAGAAAAAGTCCCCGCACGCATACAAGCGCCATCTCCGCGGAGTCCTCCTCGCTAGATGCGCACACCGACGCACCTGCAACTATTACCGCCACCACGACCGCCGTCGCACAGAGGTCTGTGAGAGACCTCGCCGGCACGCGGCATCACGAACCTCCGCGATGGCAGCTGAGCCACCGTGCAGTGGTAGCACCACGCCTATGCGATAGCAGCAGCGCCGCCGTACCTTGGCGCCGTCATGCCGTGGAAGCACCTTCTTCGCGCCATGGAAGCACAACGCCTCCGTGATAGAAGCAGCTCCGCAGCACCGCCGTCGCTACGTCGTAGCACCGCCATCGTGCCGGGTAGCACCGCCATCGCGCCATGGAAGCACCGCCATCGCGCCATGGAAGCACCGCCGTTCGCCATGGTAGCACTGCCGTCGCGCCGTGGTAGCACCACCGTCGCGCCATGGAAGCGCCGCGCCCCCTCGCTGGAAGCAACGTCGCCGTCCCTGGCAGCACCGTCGCCGTCCCTGGCAGCACCGCCGCCGTGCCATTCAGCCACGGGAAGCACGCCGGCGTTGGTTGCAGGTCGCACGGCAACGGGCTGCTCAGATCTCGGCCGCCCCACTGCAGGAAGCTCCGCCGCCCCACTGCTCAGATTTCCGCCGCCTCACTGCTCGAAGGTCCGCCGCCCGCACCTCGCACACGATGGCACTGGCGGTATGTGCTGCGCTAGCTGGGCCATGGTGGCTTGGTGGTGTCGGAAGGAGAGCTAGGAGGAAGAAAGGGGATCAATTTCCTGATAGAATGTGTGGAGGAGACGTACGCTTCGAAGGGATAAGGTGTTGTGGTGGGACCCTCAACACGGACACGCGGCAAGCATAGGAGGCGGAGGATGCCAACGTTGTGATCCTCCGGCGGAGACGTATCATTTTCCTAAAATAAATGGGTAAATATCTTTTTTTAGTTAAAAAGTGCCACCCATTCTTTTTATTTACTAAACCTGTTTTGCTATTTCTTGAGAATTAGTTCAACCTCAGTTGAGGCATATCTCCACATATAGATTGGATTCCCTACTCCTCCTGATGCTCATAAGACCGATCGGAGAAGAGGGAACCAATCTATGGTGGAGTAGAAGATGTAGCGACGGTTCTTGGAGAGGCGGCGGCTGAGCTCTTTTCGGCGACTTTGCTGAACCAAAAGGTAGGCAGGCTGTATAACATTTGGGCTTTATTAATTTGAAGCTGGACATATATATATGTCTTCTATCCAAAAGAGAGTTTTCATGGAATTTACTTGGCACTTGTTATAATAATAGTTCATGCAGAATTTTGGACTGGTGTTCGTGGCATCACCTGATTAGAAAACAACATCGATCAGCTGAAGCTGTCTATATATGGCCACAACGACATGAACTGACTGAGTACCTGCGTGGACTGACCGCGTACTAAAACAGAATCTGAAGATAACAGAAGACTCTACAAGCTGAGATCAACAACTAGCACTGCGCTGTACAAAATGTTTTAACCACGTATACTCACCATGTTCTGTAGCACATTTAATCACAAAAGAATGAACCATTGAGGTTAACACGACAGCAAAATGTGGATCAAACTGATGCAGGTCCTTCTTACACTAGAAAAAACAGGGACTGTTCAGTGCTGCTGCTGCCGTCGGTACTGATGTAGCCACCTGTACAACCTCTATGTCCCTCTCCGTGCTAGGCGGGACGGCGAACTCCTCCAAAATACCTCCTCTCTCGTCTACAACGCCACCGCCCTGAACCAGCACCAGCCTGCAGCGGAACCGTGCCCACACACGGTTGACGATTCCCTCGTACAGATGAATTTGGTAGAGCACTCCGGTCTCGCGCCGATGGTAGGCTTCCTCGGTGTTGTAGAAGGAGTAGAGGATGTTTCCTGCTGGTGTCCGGTGTGTGTGGAACAGCTGCCACCGGGCGCGAGGGAGGAGGACGGGGTGCTCAACGCGGTGATCATCGGGCACCACGTACCTTTGAAGCAGAGGCACGGGCGCTCCAAAACCCTCTTGCCACCGGGGACACCCGCATGGGTTGACCACCGCGCAACCAGCGCACAAGATCGCGCCGCAGCAAGTCATCACCCTTTCGCCGGCGCTCGCCGGACAGTTGAGGCATGGACTCTGGTCCCACCGGTTGCGCCGGCTGCTCGATGATGGCCCAGCCTGCAATTATTCGTGAAAATGTTATGTAAGTTCAGAGTATTCAGATGCAGGTAAGTGCATTCGAATTCTTCAGACTATCGAATCAGAAAACGTATTCAGATGCTGGTAAGTGCATTCAAATTCTTCAGACTATCGAATCAGAAAACGTTCGACTGTAAACCATTATTACTACTACCAAACTAGTTACTACAGCCGCTCGATGATTGCCCAACCTGATTCGCCAAATTTTAAGTTCAGAATATTCAGAATTTTAGATGCAGGTAAGTGCATTATAAGTCTTCAGACTATGAAATCGGAAAACGTTCTACTATAAACCATTCGCAAACTAGTCTCTGATCATTCATATTCAGGATTGTACCAATACTAGTAAATTAGCATGCTAGTGTTCAAACATCCACTCTTTTTGGATATGTATAAGCCAAGCAGAGATAATTCTGTGACAAAGCCAAGCGCGATCATACCAAAACTTGAAAAGTAGCAAAAGAATTTTTGCAACATAGCAGAACAGAACTTGAAATGAGAAGGAAAATCTTTGATACGCCCGTTGTAATACATGGATTAACTCACAACCCGTACCTGCGTAGTTGACTGGTCGCCGATGAGGTGCAGGGGCGCCGGAGCAGTCTTGACGTCGGCGTCCCCGTCATCACTGGGGTGCAGGGACGACGGAGCGGTCTTGACGCCGACGTCCGCGTCGTCTGCGCGATTCAGGGGCGCCGGTGCGATCTTGATGGCGGCGTCCTTGCCGTCGTTGCCGTGCAGGGGGGCCGGAGTGATCTTGAGGTCACCGTAGTCCGCGTCGCCTGCGGGATGCAGGGGTGCGATCTTGATGGCGGCGTCCGCGCCGTCGTTGCCGTGCAGGGGCGCCGGAGTGATCTTGAGGTCGGCGTAGTCCGCGTCGTTGATGGGGTGCACAGGCACCGGAACGGTCTTGATGCCGGAGTCCGCGTCGCCGTTGGAGCACAGGGAAGCCGGAGCAGTCTTGAATCCGTCGACAGCGTCGTCGGCCAGAGGAAATCGCGGCGGAGCTTCGTCCTGCACTTCTTGTTTGTTACTTCCGTTTTCTTGAAATTGATTGGATTCTTGTATCCATCTCCAGTTCTCTTGATTGCACAATGCAAGAACTAGGAAATCAACCCTCACATCCTCTCTGAAGCACAAGCCAGCGGAGTACGGCGGCCCGCCGGACCATGACGGAACAAAGACGGCGACTCTGCCGGCATCGCCCGACGCGGCTCGGACGTTGCTCGAGCTGGTGCACTCGCCGGCGAGCGACGATGAGGAGACGGAGAGATCCCCTGTGACGATGGAGCTCGACTCCTCCGCGCCGTCTCTACGCTTCTCGCTGAAGCGTCGTCGGCGCTTGGCCACCGATGGCGGAGCGCTGTCCATGGACGAAGCTTTCCTTTCGTTTCTTTGTTTCTTGGTTTTTGGAGAGGGGGGAAGCGGCTAGTAGTGCTCTGCTGGCTTCTTTTTTTTCTTTTTTTAAATATAAGTGGTAGTAGCTTAGTTCAGTTTCTTTGTTACAGAGAGTATTGTCTTTTTCTAAAATTAATTAAATCTTTTCAGCCTAATTTTAGATTAAAAGCCAAACTGGTTGATCCATACATAATGTTGAGGTAAAACACTTCGAGCTCTTCTAATAGATCCCAAAAGCAAGAGATTCTCGAAATTGTTTTTAAGAACCTTGAAAAAAATTAGAGATTAGATCCTTCAAAGAGCATGCTCAGATCTATAGCAATGAAGCGGGTTTGGACGGGATATATCAAAAGCAAATATATTTCCATCATCCATCCTCAATGTGCCCCGCCTATGAAGACATCTATAGATATAGGTGCGCTCCAAATCCAAACCTACCGGATATCCGGGTATCCATGGATATCCATATGTTTACGCACTATGTACATTAGCACAACAACACTTGAGCATACTAGCAGCATTTCACAAGCATTTTGACATCATTTTGGCAATATCAACAATAATTATATGGGCAATGCATAGTAATATCAAAGCAACGATATTTCAACCACATAGTATGTAAAATATATCAAACCTCACACCATCATACCATAAAATATATAGTTGTTTCATCTCATTCTCATGGAACACGGGAATGCTTTATTACCAACACAACATCTCATGCATTCAAGAGATGTAGCATAAGATACTAAATGTTGAGTTGAATTTTGGATGATTGGAGGCAGCCTAATTCTTCAATGAGGGGAGGCAGAGATTGTCGCTTTGGCTGCCTAGGTAGCTCGATTAGTGTTCAGGGTTAGCCGTTAGACTTAGTGGGACTTTGATGAGTTGGACCTCATGGAGAGGGGGAGATAGGCCTAGGTGAAAATCTCATGTTTCACTGACATGTCGGTTATATATATCAACGGGATAGCCATCGATATCCATGGGGAAAATTTATGCCCGTGCCCAACCCATGAGTTACCGGATATCTGCTCCATGAAATCCATGGCTTGATTTGTTGGAAATATGTCCTATAGGCAATAATAAAGTTGTATTATTCATATTTCTATGTTCATAATTAAATGTTTATGTTTCATGTTATAACTGTATTTGTTTCCAAATATGAGATTTGGAGGAAAACCTAATTACACGTGTGGAATAATAAACAACAAAGAGTTTCCTAATATTGCCTCTAAGATTAGTTCATCTATTATTGAATAGTCTTATTTTCCTAACTATAGGCTTAAGTAAAGTGTTACAAGGTTGACGATAATAAGTGGGAGCATATTGTTCGGGGAGAATAATGTGCTGGACAAGACCCCATTGACATACCACGAAACCAAGTCACCGATATGTTGTTGGTATTTAATCATGTATAAAGAACATTATTTTTTTATGTTTTGGAAGACCATGTAAGAGCCCATTATGTTGTCGGCCCACAAGAGAATCGGCCTGCTAAAGGTGTCCATGTGCGGTTTGTTGAATATCCAGCTCGTAACATTTTAGTCATACTAACAGCCCAGTAAATATACAGACTATCCAATACTGTGCAGCCCATGTAGGGCCTACTAATTATTTGGTCCATCTTAGTTTCGACCCAGTTGGAGCCTAGTAGAGCACCGGACTAGAAGGCCTCATCTTAGGCCTAGTACACATACGACTTGTTAAAGGCCCACTGAGTACTATTACAATAGGGCCAATAGGCCCATCAAGGCATAAATTGATAAAGACCCAACCCAATGCATTAGTGGCCCGATAGGGCCCATTAATGTTCACTAACTGCCAACTTTGGCCCGATTTATGGCCCTATCATGGCAGATATATATTTTTGGCCTCGTAGTTCTACTTTCAAGAAGCACTAACATATAATTACAATGGGTGACTAAAAGTACCGAAAATATTACATCATCGGCAAAGTTTGAGAAATTATATTACATACTTTTGAAAAATTAAACGAGAACTGACTCCAGCAATACACCCGCAAAGGGGTTCTAGAAGACAAAATGACAATAAAACCGGTGCTTCAAAAGGATCAGGTTGGCAGACAATCATCCATGACGATCATGTTTTTAAGCCAAAACAACAAACATATTATTGATGGAGAGGGAGAAAAAACCTTTATGGAACTAAAGGTTGAAGAGGCACACTACTTATTGGATGGTTTACCCAGTGATCACTAACTTAAGAATAGCTTTGTGGGAGCTGGTGTTGCAAAATTTCCACTTGCTTCTTGACGAGGGTTAACTCGACAAATGTCCAAGATGAAGGACTTAGGATCGGGGGAATAGGGCGTCGGATGAACTCGAAGGTAAAGATCAGTCAAACAAGGCATGTATTGAGAATAAACGTGGTGGTCGACTTGGCTTTCTCTCAATCTGTCCCTGACCGGTCTCTCCTGGCCCATATATATAGGTGGCCAGGTCTCAAGGAACCGGTCGGGTCCGATACATGTTACAATATCGATATACGACATGGACTCGTACTTCAACTATGATTACACTTGGGCCTAGCTTAACGGGCCTCAGGGGTACTCAAGTAACAGGCTCTATTATCTATACCCTTGTCAGTGGCCCCCGAGATTCTACCAGAATTGTAGATTCGGGTTGAATCTCAAATCTTCATATCTTCGACTTGATCAATCTTTTGACTTCTTCTTCTCTCTGCACTCAAAATAATCAACTTTCATTATATTATCTCGCAAGGGGTTTTGGTGAACAAGTCTGATAGCTCTGACGGATCAAGAGGCCAGTTAACTGCCGAAGCAGATACTTGTCACCTACTTCAAACTCAATCCACTTGGACTTGAGTCTGGGACCTGGTCTAACCCGTTCTTTTGCCGCATTTAGGACTTACTGATACGTCCATTTTGCATCACTATTTTGTATCATAATTTACTGTTATTCATTGATATATTTCATATTTAGAGATGATACTTATGTTGTTTCCTCTATTTTTACATGTTTGATGATCGTTGGAGGATTTGCTGCCGGAGTCAGGATTCCGCTGGAAAAGGACCGTCAAGACACCATATTTCGGAAGATCAGGAAAATTCCAGAAAAATACCAGAAAATTATATTTTGCCAAAAGACTCAGGAAGCCAGAAGGAGGAGGCGATAGGAGCCAGGGGGTAGGCTCACACGTAGGGGGCGTGGCCTGGCCCCTGGCCGCGCCGGCCTACTGTGAGGCCACCCTGGCCCACTTCAGGTCTCACCCCTGCGCCTACTTTATCGTCCCCAAAAACCTAAGTCAGGGGGGGGCTCAGAGATAGACACCGCTGCCTCTGCGGGGCAAAAAATGCCAGAGAGAGAAAAGCTCTCTGGCAGGCAAAATCCTACTGGTGAAATTCCTTCTCGGAGAGGGGAGATCGTCGCCATCGTCATCACCATCGCACCGGACTTCATCGGGATCATCATCATCATCTCCATCACCAACACCTTCATCTCCACCATCACCACGCCATCCCGCTGTAACATCTTGAGTTGAATCTTGTCAAATTCTTAGGGGAAACTTTCCCGGTGTTGATTACTCTTGTGATTGATGCTTTTGAGTGAAACCGTTGAATTAAGGTTTATGTTCAGATTGTTATTTACCATTATTCCACCTCTGATCATGATCCATATGATGTCTTGTGAGTAGTTCGTGTAGTTCTTGAGGACATGGGAGAAGTCAAGATGTTAGTAGTGGATTATTGTTAAGTAATATTTAGTGGTTTGATATTTATTTGTTGTAATGTTATTTCACTAGTGGTGTCATGTGAACATCGACTACATGATACTTCGCCATTTATGGGCCTAGTGAGATGCATTGTGTATTTGGCTACCAATTGTGGGGTTGCTGGAGTGACAGAAATCTAAATCTCCGTTGGGAAACCATTGCACCAGGGAGCGCAGGATCTTAGAGTTTAAGGTTGTGGTTAGATTTATCTTAATTACTTTCTTGTATTTGCGGATGCTTGCAAGGGGTATAATCACAAGTGTGTATTTATCCTAGTAAGGGTAGTGCGCTAGCACAGGTTCACCCCCATAACACTTATCAAACCAATAATGATTATTTAGCGACATGAAGCGAAAGCTCTTGATAGAAACTCCCGTGTGTCCTCGAGAACGTTTGGTCATCATAAGTTACACAACCGGCTTGTCCTTTGCTAAAGAAAGGATTGGGCCACTTGCTGCAATTATTACTACTATCTTTTATTTACTCGCACTTTATTTATTTGCATTACCAAATATCCCTGAAAACCCATTTGCTAGTATTTACAGTGAAACCTTGATCAAAACCACTTGTCAACACCTTCTGCTCCTCGTTGGGTTCGACACTCTTATTTATCGAAAGTACTACAATACACCCCCTATACTTGTGGGTCATCACTTACAAAGAAAGAGTTCCAGTAGTTCTCAGGGTACCCAGTGCGTCCACCAGGATTTTCTTTGCATCGTAGACACAGATAATTACTAGCAGAGCGCATCCAGGTGCGTATACTAGGCCACACAGGACGGATTCTGGGGGTCTTACCTTCGTGATCTTTTATGACCACGACATTCAAGCTTTGTCGCGATGACTTAGCTTGAGAATTCATTGACATCCTTTTCAAGCCTTGTTTGGCTGTTGAGATGTGTAAAATATTCGAGTTGTTCTTCCTTCAAATAATCATGAATAACTCCCGATGGGAGTAATCGATGCCATTTTGTCGACAATGTAGTCGAAGGTTGTTGTCGATAAAAGTAGTCGATTATACTTCTGTACTTTTCACTCAAGCGTTATCCATTGTCATCGGGTACACGACCAGTGCTCTCGATGGGAGTAGCCCCCACGGCTATAGTCGAAAAATGTTTCGAGTATAGGCTCAAGTAAATTTTCCTTCTTTCATTTTTCGTGTAGCTATTGTTTTTTGCTTAATAATATCGTCTGGTGTGCGGTTAGCGCTCCCGATGGTAGTAGCCCCCGAGGCTATAGTCGAATATTTTCGGGTATAGGCTCAAAAATATGTTGTCTTCCAGCTGTGTGATTCCTGAGTTGATTCGTCGGGTGCGCACCAAGTGCTCCCAATGGTACAAGCCCCCAAGTCTATGAGGGGGGTTGCGTTGAAATCTCTTATATATCTCGCCTTTCATCCTTGGAGGTTTTCTCGAATTTCCTTTTTCTCTTTTTATATATGGTTCCGCTATTCCTTTATTTTCTCTAATGGTAACATCAAGGCCCGGTGAAAGTGCATACTTTGTATCCCTCAGGTTTTGTGTGTTAGATAACAACATTAAGAATTTTAAGTGTGTGTTAAGTGGTGCAGATTTTACAGCTCAAGAAATTGCCAGGCCGGATTATCCGGCTAGGGGCCGGATAATCCGCCCCCTCCGGCGAGAGGTCGAAAACGACTAAGTCTTTTGCTCGGCGTCATGCAGTAACCGGGCCGGATAATCCGCCCCCCCCCTTCGACGACCTCAGAATTCGGCTAAGGACCTGGGTCGGCGTTACCCAGTAAAGGGGCCGGATATTCCGGCCAGGGGGGCAGATAATCCGGCCAGCCGGATAATCCGGCCATACTTTGGCCGGATAATCTGCCCCTCCAGCTCAGCAACGGCTACATTTTGGGAGGGGCTATAAATACCCCTCCCCTTCTTCCCCAAGATGCTGCTCGTCCTGCACAAGAAGAAGACCTCATTTAGAGCCACCAAATCCACAAGATCTCCTCCCTCAACCCACCAAAGCTCTTGATCTTTGGAGAATCGAAGGAGAATGCCTTGATCTACATCCTCACCGAAGCGATTTGATTTCCCCTCTCATTTGCTTGAGGGCCCCTTGTGTCTTGGGTTCCCTTGTGTCCCTTGACCTTGATTTGTGTGATTGATATCTTGATACTTGTTGATTGATTGCTTTGTGGTGCTTGGGAGTCTCCAATTCAGTTGTGGAGTTGTGCCCCAAGTTTTGTAAAGGCCGATTCCGCCTTGAGGAATCCCTTAGTGGAAAGTGAGCTAGGCCTTTATGGCGGAAGCTTGCACCGGAGAATAGGGTGAGCCTTTGTGGCGTTGGTTAGGCCTTTGTGGCAACCACACCCCTCCAACGTAGACGTACTTCCCCTAAAAAGGAAGGAACTATGGGAATTACATCCGTGTCTCCGTGTGCTCCACTCTCGGTTACCTCTATCCTTTATTGCCTTTACTACTTGTATCTTGCTTAGCTTGCTAGTTGTCATATAGGTAAATTCACCTTAGTTGCATATCTAGAGAATTTACCTTTTGTGTCAAGCCTAAATTGAAAAAGAATTAAAATTTGAGTAGCACCTATTCACCCCCCCCCCTCTAGGTGCCCATACGATCCGTTCAATTGGTATCAGAGCCTCGGCTCTTTATTCGGGCTTAACCGCCTAAGAGTATGGACACCTCTTCGAGTGAGGGCTCGGGTCAAGTTTCCATGGGTGAGTTCAAATCTTTGGAATCATCCATGACTTCCATGAGATCTCAAATAAGCGAGTTGCGTGAAATGATAGCGCAACTCATGCAAGCTAAAACTGCTAATGCTCCTCCACCTCCGGAAAAACCCGCTACTCCACAAGTGGAGAATGTGGTGGTTGATGTGGAGGGTGCCGACAAAAATGGCGATGCTAAGTCTTCCACCAAGGGCGATGGGAAAGGTGAATTCCCACATTGGTATTCACCCGACCCGCCGGTTCCTCATCCTCATATTAACAATAGAGGAGACCCACCTAAGCTTGATGGATTAAACTTTGGTCAATGGCAATATCAAATGATCTCTCATATGCGCAGTTTTTGCATCGAGCTTTGGAGGATCGTTGAGGAAGGATTCAAGGCCGTGGATCCCAACAACATGACAAGAAGAGAGACGGTCGATAGTCAACTCAATGCTACCTCTCTTCACATGATTCAAGTCGCCGTTGGATCCAAGGACTTGCCTCACATCCAACACTTCTCCACCGCCAAAGAAGCTTGGCAAGGACTCTTCGATGTTTTTGTTGGCAATGAGAGCATGAAGAAAACAAGATATATTGCCTTCTCAAATCAAGCGGAGGGATTCTTCATGATGGATGGTGAGGATCATCAAGAGATGTATAGAAGACTCAAGGCAATTTCTACCACCTTCAAGAACCTCGGTGCTCACCATATTGATGATGAGTGGATCAAGATGAAGTACATTCTTGCTCTCACCCCATATGAGCCCGCGGATGTGAAGAGTGTTCAAGGAAAGCACAACTTCAATGAGATGACCTCCAATCAAGTGATGCAAGAGATTCAAGCCTACAAGGTTTCCGCACAAAATGCGGAAGATGCTCGTGCTCATGCCATAGGAATGCAAAGAAGCGCTAATCTTGCATTAAAAGCAAGTGTGGTTGAGAAAGAGGTTCCTCTTCAAGCTAGTATTGAAGCAAGACTAGAGATGTGTCCCGAGGACATAAGACATGAGTATAATGAGCACATGGCCTTCTATGGAAAAACCTTTTGGGTTGATCCACACAAGGCTAAAGAAGACAATCAAAGAAGAAGCAAGTCAAGTGGCTATCAAAGGAATGACAACAATGGTCAAAGGGTGAGGACATGCTACAATTGCAATGATAGATTCCACTTTGTTGCCGAGTGCCCTTATGAGAAGAGAGAAGACCATGGTGGAAAGCTCATCCTCAAAAGCAAGACCAAGTCACCATCAAAGAAGCCATTTGTGAAGAAGGGTGGACCAAAGAAGAAACAACCAAAGTTTGTGTTCTTGACTCAAGAAGAGTACTCCGCAAGTGAGAGTGATGAAGAAGAAACCACAACTAGTGAGATGACCGCAATGGCAACCACCTCCACTTCCCCCACATCACTCTTTGAATCCCCCAATGAGGACTCTCTCGTCAAGAACGTCAAGTGCCATATGGCCAAGTCTTCCGAGGACTATGCTTCCGGTGGTTCAAAATGGGTGCTTGATAGTGGATGCACAAGTCATATGATCGGAAGCAAGGATATTATGACGGAGATGAAGCCTAACGTCAACAATATAACCGGCACTTATGGAGATATGCCACAATCTGAGGTATTGGGTCTTGGCAAGGTGGTGGTCGCACCGGATATTTCCCTTGTGGACGTCATTCTTGTTGAGACCCTAGGTTACAATTTACTTTCAGTTCGTGCACTTGGTACGATGGGCTTTGCCGTCTTCATTGATAATGAAATTGTGGTACTCTTGTGGAGCAAGTCTCTAAAGGTCACTTTTGTTGGGCACATTGAAAACAACTTGTATGTGGTGGACTTCTCGGGGAAAACCACTACAAGTGCTATGTGTTTATTTGGAAAGGCCGATGTGGGTTGGCTTTGGCATCGCCGACTAGCCCATGTCAATATGAGAACTTTGCAAAGCCTTCACAAGGGTGGCCACATACTCGGACTAAAAGAGAATGTTTCTTTTGCCAAAGATCGTTTTTGCAGGGCTTGCGTTCTAGGAAAAATGCATGATTCTCCCCACCCAAGCAAGACTATCATTTCTTCCAAGAGGATCTTGGAGCTCCTTCATGTGGATCTTTTTGGTCCTCCCTCTTATGCAAGTCTTGGTGGGAAGAAATATTGTTTGGTGATTGTTGATGACTATTCAAGATACACTTGGGTCTACTTCTTCAAGCATAAGAGTGAGACTCAACAAACCATCATCGACTTTGCCAAGGAAGTTGAACGTCAACATGGGCAAACTATTTTGGAAATTAGAAGTGACAATGGCTCGGAATTCAAGAACTACACCTTAAATGGGTTTCTCAGTGATGAGGGGATACGTCATCAATATTCCGCCGCATACACCCCTCAACAAAATGGTGTAGCCGAAAGGAAGAACCGGACTCTTATGGATATGGCTAGGTCCATGTTGGCGGAGTTTAAGTCTCCATACAACTTTTGGGCCGAAGCTATCTCTACAACTTGTCACTCTTCAAACCGGCTCTTCCTCCGCAAAGGCCTAAACAAGACTCCATATGAAATACTCACCGGAAGCAAGCCCAACATCTCCTACTACCGAGTTTTCGGGTGTAAGTATTTCTTTCAAAGAAAAGGAGTTTGTTTAGGTAAATTTGATCTGAAAGCAATAGAAGGTATTTTTGTTAGTTATGGTGCCGAATCCCACACTTATAGAGTCTTCAACAAGTCCACCGGACGTGTTGAAGAATCTTGTAGTGTGGTATTCGAAGAGAATGATGGCTCCCAAGGGGGGCGAGATGTTGTTTCTTGTGATGTAGATGATGAAATACCTCGAGAAGCCATAGGAAGAATGGGCGTGGGATTTTTCCGCCCCATTGAGGGACACCTTGTGGCGGACCGAGAAGGACTATGCTCTACTCAAGTGGAGCCTTCATCCTCACAAGCTCAACAAGCCTCTCCCAAGGAAGCAACTAATGCACCAACCGAAGAACAAGACAAGGACCTTCATGAAGAAGAAGGGGCACCACCATCCTCTCCGGTTATCTCAACCGCCCCCAATTCTTCACAAGACCAAGATCAACCTACTCATGAAGACATTGTTGATCAAGGTCAAGTTGATGGTCAAGACGGGGACCAAAATGATCAAGATGATCAAGTGATTCCTCCAAGGTCAAATGAGGAGATCGAAGCTCGTCGCAAGAGAAGAGTTGAAAGAGACTTGGAACTTAAAGGTCATACCCTTGAGAGGGTTATTGGAAATTTAAGGAGCAAAGTGTCAACCCGGCGTCAATTGGCACAATTTAGCACTCATCATGCTTATATCTCCATGGTTGAACCCAAGAAAGTATTTGAAGCTCTTGAAGATCTGGATTGGTTGGATGCTATGCATGAAGAACTCAACAACTTCAAGCGCAATAATATATGGGTGTTAGTAGAGAAGCCAAAGGAGTGCCGCAATGTGATTGGCACAAAGTGGATATTCAAGAACAAGCAAGATGAGCATGGAATTGTTGTGAGGAACAAGGCAAGATTGGTTGCTCAAGGTTTCTCTCAAGTTGAAGGGATTGACTTTGGAGAAACTTATGCTCCCGTGGCTCGCCTTGAGTCCATTCGTATCCTTCTTGCATATGCCACTCATCATAATTTTAAGTTGCAACAAATGGATGTTAAAAGTGCTTTTCTAAATGGTCCATTGAAAGAGGAAGTGTATGTCAAGCAACCCCCAGGGTTTGAGGATCTCAACTTCCCGAACCATGTCTACAAACTCCATAAGGCACTCTATGGCCTTAAACAAGCCCCACGTGCGTGGTACGAGCACCTTAGGGAGTTGTTGTTAGACCGTGGGTTTGAAGTTGGGCAAATTGACCCCACTCTTTTTACTAAGAGGGTCAATGGGGAGCTTTTCGTATGCCAACTATATGTTGATGATATTATTTTTAGCTCTACTAACAAAGCTTTTAATGATGAATTCTCAAAGCTTATGACCGATAGGTTCGAGATGTCTATGATGGGCAAAATGAAGTTCTTTCTTGGTTTTGAAATCAAGCAATTGAAAGAAGGGACTTTCATTAATCAAGTCAAATATGTCCAAGACATGCTCAAGAGGTTCAAGATGAAGGAACTAAATGGGGCCGCCACACCAATGGCCACTAAATGTCATCTTGATCTAGATCCCAATGGTAAAAACGTGGATCAAAAGGTATACCGTTCTATGATCGGTTCGTTGCTTTACCTTTGTGCATCTAGACCCGATATTGTGTTGAGTGTAGGTGTGTGTGCAAGGTATCAAGCCGCTCCTAAAGAAAGCCACATTATGGTGGTTAAGAGGATCTTTCGATATTTGGTTCATACCCCAACTTATGGGCTTTGGTATCCCAAAGGCTCAGATTTCTCTCTTTGTGGCTTCACGGATTCGGATTGGGCCGGTGACAAGGATGATAGGAAATCAACCTCCGGAGCTTGCCAATTTCTTGGTAGGTCTTTGGTGTGTTGGTCTTCTAAGAAGCAAAATTGTATATCTCTCTCCACCGCCAAAGCCGAATACATTGCTGCCGCAAGTGGATGCACTCAATTGTTATGGATGAGGCAAACTTTAAAGGAATATGGTGTCAGTTGTGACAAAGTGCCTCTTTTATATGACAATGAGAGTTCTATCAAGATCGCCTATAATCCGGTGCAACATTCAAGAACCAAGCATATTGAGATCCGGAATCATTTCATTAGAGATCATGTTGCCCGTGGTGATATTGAGCTTGCATATGTTAGCACCAAGGATCAACTTGCCGATATTTTCACGAAGCCTCTTGATGAAGCAAGATTTGGATATTTGAGGAATGAGCTAAATATCATCGATTCAAGGAGTGTGGCTTGAACATCTTGCAAATACACCTATATTTCAATGCTTGTTTGGTTTAGGTGTGGGCATGGAGATAAGGGGAGTGCGGTCCTAATCAATTGGGCTATCCCTCCCCCCATAATGCTAATAGTAATCATATCATTCTCTTAATATCATTTTTGTGATATATGAGCTTCAATGACGAGTAGTGGTTATGGACCCAAGATACATCTTCGCGGTCCAATGCCATAACACTCAAACATGGTGGCTTCGGCCACCGACCTCTTCTTTTTGAAGAATTGATTCCTTGCATATCTTATTTGAGGCCTTAGTGTTCTTTCTTGGTGTTGTTTCTTTTTTGATATGGGAAGGCACTTGCATTGGTTTTTTCATTGATTTGCTCTTGCAATGTCAAGTGTCGAGAACCACTCCTTGCTTGCTCTCTCACCTAAGCCATCCTACCTCAAGACATCTAATCTTGGCACACGAGTTCAAGTTTTTTGTCAAAACAACATCTATTTTTGAAAATTTCAAAGCTGTTCAGTTCTGACTTCCCAGGCCGGAATATCCGCCCCCTTGGGCGGAATATCCGGGGGGACCAGATTATCCGCCCCCCGGGCCGGATAATCCGGCCGGAGTGTCGGCTAGGTATAAAAGGGGCAGGTCGGGCTGCCCTCTGGGCAGTTCCAACCCTAACCCCCTAGTCCCTCCTGCCGCCGCTGCCGCCTCTCCGCCGCCGCCACCGGAGCTCCGGTCATCTCCTTGGCCGGATTTCGCCGAAGGTTGCTCTCCTCCACCTTGGGAGGGCTTTCACCAAGCCGATTTCGCAATAGATGCAGGTATTGCTCATCTCCCCTCTCTAGGGTCTTGTATGATTTTACCCACGATTTTTGCTTGGTGTTTAGTCCTCCACTTGTTGTTCTTGGCTATCTTGAATCATGCTGTATGGCTCTTTCTCCCCGATCTATCAAATTGTAGGCTGCAGCAACTGTTAGAAAAAATTTCGAGGGGCCGGATTATCCGCCCCCCTGGCCGAATAATCCGGCCTGGGAGTACACTATCACATTTTTCTATCTTGCTGCCCTCAATTTGATTTTTTGGTGAAGTTTGTTTGTTCATACTACATGATTCTTTGATCCTTTCCGTAACTCGTGTGCATATGCTTATCCCCATGCTCTCCGTGCATCTCTCTTTCACAGGTGGTTCGGGTATGCCGAAGCGCAAGCGCCGGTTGATTCGGAATGAGGAAGGAGTTCTAGTTGATGAGGTTGCAATCTGTCAGCAACAGAGGGAGGCTGCTAGGAAAGCTGAGAAAGCAAAGGCTGCCAAGGCTCAAGCTCGTCGTCGCAAAGGCAAGGCTGCACAAGCACCACGTATCAACTACAAGAGCATGCCAGAGGCCGAGTACATTCTTGTGCGGCGGAACAATTGGTACGCCACACCAAGAGATGAAGATATTGAGGACCGTGGTTTCTGGAATGAAGAGCAGTGGGGCATTTTCCGTGATGTCTATGAGCCTTTCAAGAATCCGTGTCGACCGATGCATCCTATTGATTTCGATCACCTTCGCATCAAGACCTATTTTGATGAAGCAGTGTCTATGGTGGAGAGATTGGGATTGTTGGGGTTGGCTAGCATTCAGTGCAACTATAACCCTGGCCTCATCAAGCAGTTCTATGCTACTCTTGTGATCTTGCCCAATGCTCAGAAATCTATGAAGTGGATGACAGGAGAGCATGAGTGTACATCGGACTTCTCTACGTTTGCCTCTCTCTTGGGGTATGCGTATAATGGAGACACTCCAGTGGGTCGCCGTATTCACAATCCGGGGACAAAGCCTGACAAGGACAAGCTCTATGACCTCTATGACTCCACATGTGTTGTGGGCTTCATCAATGGCCTACATCCTCTTTATGATCAGCTTGTCCGCATTTTCAGAGAGAACATTGCTCCTAGTGGTGGTAACAATGATGCCATTCGGACCTCGCTTGTTGACCTTCTCTCTCTTGCTCATGAGTGTGCCACTTCGACTGACCCGGATGAGGATTTTACTCTTGATGTGATGGATTTCATCTTCTATGAGATCAAGGATGCTATCGTTCAGAGGAACACCGTGCCATATGCTCCCTACATCATGCTCCTCATCAAGCATGTACTTGGAGATTATGATATCCATGATGATAGTGTGGAGCACTTAGTCAAGAAGATGTATGTCAAGAAGAAGAAGACTACTGCTCCAGCAGCTGCATATCCTAGCACCTTCATGGCTGATGCGAGGTCGAGTGCTTCTACTCGTGATCAGAGGGCTGCTGCATCTGCTATGTCTAGGGAAGTGAGGAAGCTCAGCTGGTTTGAGAGGAACATTCTCTGCATGAAGGTTGAGATCCACCGTGAGAACTACCAGGCCTATGTTGAGAGGAAGAACATCCAGGACACTCAGCAGCTGATCCTTCACCGTCTTAGTGGTGCTCAGACCGCCGATCCCACTCCTACTGCTCCTACGCCCTATGAAGCTTGGAACACCGATCGCTACAACTGGGTTGATATGCAGAAGCATCTCTTTAGTGCTCCAGATGCTCCCACAGGAGATACTCATCCAGAGGCTGAGGAGGACTTTGAGGATGAAGATGCTGGAGGTGATGAAGATGCTGAAGACGATGATGCTGATGGCGGAGATGATTATGCTAAGGACTCCGATGACATCGGTGATTGGGAGGATTGATTCCTCGGGGCGTGTAGCATCGCTCTTCTCCCTTTTTGGTGTCTTGATGCCAAAGGGGGAGAAGTAGTTCTATTAGGAGTCTTACGGGATTTGCATGGGTGGAAACACAAGCTTGCGCATTTATCATTCCTTTGGCGCTTGTGTTTCTTCTTATTTTACTTGTCTTAAGTTTGGAACTTCATGTGGTTGAACTTCGTGTGGTTTATTTGCTACCATGGTGTGTATGAGACTATGTTATATGTTCTATATGTGCCTTGTGGAACATTATGTTTGTTCACTTATGTTCTTGTGAGCTCATGGTATATGTGTGAGATGGCTATGGAATTATTGTCCGGTTTCTCGTCATTATCATTTTCGGAATTCTATATTGATTGAGTTATCCATGAAAAGGTATGCCTCCTACAAACTCATTTGTGTAGATGCACACATTTAGGGGGAGCTTTTATTTCTTGCTCAAATATTTGTTGTTTGAAATATTCGATCTCTATTGCAAATCCTAGTGTTGTCATCTAACACCAAAAAGGGGGAGATTGAAAGTGCATACTTTGTATCCCTCAGGTTTTGTGTGTTAGATAACAACATTAGGAATTTTAAGTGTGTGTTAAGTGGTGCATATTTTATAGCTCAAGAAATTGCCAGGCCGGATTATCCGGCTAGGGGCCGGATAATCCGCCCCCTCCGGCGAGAGGTCGAAAACGACTAAGTCTTTTGCTCGGCGTCATGCAGTAACTGGGCCGGATATTCTGGCCAGGGGCCCGGATAATCTGCCCCCCCTTCGACGACCTCAGAATTCGGCTAAGGACCTGGGTCGGCGTCACCCAGTAAAGGGGCCGGATATTCCGGCCAGGGGGGCGGATAATCCGGCCAGCCGGATAATCCGCCCCTCCAGCTCAGCAACGGCTACATTTTGGGAGGGGCTATAAATACCCCTCCCCTTCTTCCCCAAGATGCTGCTCGTCCTGCACAAGAAGAAGACCTCATTTAGAGCCACCAAATCCACAAGATCTCCTCCCTCAACCCACCAAAGCTCTTGATCTTTGGAGAATCGAAGGAGAATGCCTTGATCTACATCCTCACCGAAGCGATTTGATTTCCCCTCTCATTTGCTTGAGGGCCCCTTGTGTCTTGGGTTCCCTTGTGTCCCTTGACCTTGATTTGTGTGATTGATATCTTGATACTTGTTGATTGATTGCTTTGTGGTGCTTGGGAGCCTCCAATTCAGTTGTGGAGTTGTGCCCCAAGTTTTGTAAAGGCCGATTCCGCCTTGAGGAATCCCTTAGTGGAAAGTGAGCTAGGCCTTTGTGGCGGAAGCTTGCACCGGAGAATAGGGTGAGCCTTTGTGGCGTTGGTTAGGCCTTTGTGGCAACCACAACCCTCCAACGTAGACGTACTTCCCCTAAAAAGGAAGGAACTACGGGAATTACATCCGTGTCTCCGTGTGCTCCACTCTCGGTTACCTCTATCCTTTAGTGCCTTTACTACTTGTATCTTGCTTAGCTTGCTAGTTGTCATATAGGTAAATTCACCTTAGTTGCATATCTAGAGAATTTACCTTTTGTGTCAAGCCTAAATTGAAAAAGAATTAAAATTTGAGTAGCACCTATTCAACCCCCCCTCTAGGTGCCCATACGGTCCGTTCACCCGGATCTTTAATTGGACCTGTAATTCATAAAGCCCACTTAAGGTTACTTATAAATAAAGTACATAGGCTCTTCAGGGAAAACCCTAATTTCATCAGCTTCCTCCTCCGCATCGTCTTCTTGCTCCAAATCCCATCTAGGGTTTTTCCTTTCCACCGAGCGCAACTTCCTGATGGCGGATGCGGGTGATATCAACTTTGGCACCGGTGTGCTGATGGAGAAACGGGGATGCGGCCGTCCTCGCGGCAGTAAGAACAAACCGAAGGATGCCCCTATGGTGGCCTCGTCGTCCGCATCTATGAAGCGGCGCCCTGGCCGCCCTGTGGGGAGTAAAAACAAACCCAAGGTATCTGCTGCCGCTGCTCTAGGTTCCAGCGCTGCTCCGCGTGATGCCTCTCCTCCTCCTCCTGTCAAGATATATTCTTTCTTCTGCATTGCTGGTGCTCAATGCCGTGAGCATCAGCGCGTTCCGCTGAAGTTTACCAAGTTCATGGATGGACGTGAGCTTCAGGAAGCAATCCTGCACGAACAGTCTGGAAGCGGAACGCTATATGAGGTTGAAGTGTACTATGATGGGTGCGGCGAGATGTACTTCAGGGGCGGTTGGTCCCAGTTTGCAGAAGACCACGAGCTGCATCAGGGGTTCTTCATGCTCTTCGACTACCATTGTGGTACGTCGAAATTCAACGTGAAGATCTATGACGGCACATAGTGCTAGAGGAAGTATGAAGCTGAAGTCCACTTCCACTAGATGCTTCCTCTATGTAATCTTCTATTTGGTTTCTCTCTTAGTTTGCTTTGTAATAAGTATATATAATGAACTCTATTTCTATGCCGTCGTGTGTTTTGTAATAGACTAGAGGAACTACCAGTGTTCCGAGGCGTGTTTGATTTACTTGCGCGTTTCCTTTAACTGTGCTTTACCCTTTGTCGAATATCGGGTTGTAAAACAACCTTGCAGTAATTCTTGGAGACATGTGGATATAGGATCTCGATAACTTTCATATTTTTTCGTACGACTTGAGGGTCGGAGCCCCCGAGTGGAAAATAGTGATATGTTACACATATTGTCGAGTTGACCCAAAGAACCCGACTTGTGGCCTCATGTTCTGGGTTCAGAGGGTCATCTCTCGTTGTTTTCTATCCTCGTGCTTCTTCTATGCATAAAAGCACTGGAGCGGTTCTTCATTCCACGAGTTGCTCTCATCTTTCCCTATCTTCTTGTCTTGTAGTCGATAGGCTCCTCCTGGGATGACTTCTATAATGATGTATGGTCCCACCCATGGGGACTCTAATTTGCCGTGGCCATCCTGTTTGAGTCGTAAGACTAAGTCCCCTACCATGAAAGATCGAGGATGAACTCAACTACTATGGTAGTTTCATAGACTTTGCTGGTATTGCGTAGCTCTGGCTAGTGCTACGTCTCATGCTTCATCGAGTGCATCGACGTCGTCTTGGAGTGCTTCTATAGAAGTCGTTTCGTCATAAGCCGCAATTCTTGGAGCATCATGAGTAATCTCGACTGGAAGCACGGCTTCTGCGCCATGGACCAGGAAAAAGGGGGGGTTTCTTGGGTAGCCGCATTGGGCGTAGTTCTCAAAATCCAGAGCACGGAGGGTAACTCATCTACCCAAGCGTGCTTGGCTTTCTCCAGGAGCGCTAATAGGCTCTTTTTTATTCTGTTGCATATTAAGCCATTGGCTTTCTCGACTTGTATGTTTGTTTTTGGGTGCGCTACAGATGCAAATTTTAGTTTGATTCCCATACTCTCGCAATATCTTTTGAACTCCTTTGATGTGAAATTTGTCCCGTTGTCTGTGATGATGCTATGCGGCACTCCGAAGTGGAATACTATTGACTTGATGAAGTTGATTGCTGCTGTAGAATCTTGAGTTGTTACCGGGGCTGCTTCTACCTACTTGGTAAATTTGTCCACTGCCACCAACATGTAGACGTGTCCTCATGGCCAAGATTTGTGTAGTTTTCCTACCATGTCTAGACCCCATTGTGCAAAGGGCCAGGACAATGGTATTGGATGTAGCTTTGCTGCTGGTGCGTGTGGTCGAGATGCAAATCGTTGGCAAGCCTCGCACCTTCGAACTATACTTTTTGCGTCTTCGATTGTTGTTAACCAGTAGAATCCTATGCGAAAAGCTTTGGCTACAATAGCTCTACTGCTAGCGTGATGCCCGCATACTTCTGTGTGGATGTCTTTTAATATCTCTTGTCCTTCTTGAGGGGTGACGCATCGCTGCAAAACGCCAGTTATGCTTTTCTTGTACAACTTCCCCTGCACTATGACAAAAGCCTTGGATCGTCATATTATCCTTCTTGCTTTGACTGTGTCTTCTGGTAGTGTCTTGTTTATCATGTACGCCAAATATGGCTGCATCCAAGTTTCTTCGATCATCATGACTTCCTCTAGTTCTGTTGTGCTCTCAGTGCCAAACTTGTCAACCCCCGAGCCCTTTGTTGGGTACTGGCTTGGTTCTCCCGATGTCGAACTTTTGCTATTTTTATTGATCTTTCTATGATTTCTTCCCAAAAGACTCCTGGTGGTATACACAGGCATTAGGACCCGATGTTTGCTAGATTGTCGGCTTCTTCATTGCTGGCCCTACTAATGTGTGAGACTTCGCATCCGTCGAAGGTTCCTTCTAGGTAGTAATATAAGTTTTTGTATGCCGTCATTTTGTCGCTTATGGCATCGCACCGGTTCATTACTTGCTGGACGACAAGATTCGAGTCCCCAGATATTTTCAGTCGGGTTGCTCCACATGCTTTGGCCATTTTCATCCCATGGAGCAAGGCTTCGTATTCGGCTTCATTGTTGAAAGCTTGTGGGAAACTCATTCTTAACACATACTTCAGTTTGTCGCCTTGCAGTGATATTAAGACTACTCCTGCGCCTGCGCCTTGGACCCTTTTTGATCCATTGAAGTACATTGTCCATACGCTAGACAAATTAGGTGGTCTCGTGTTTTGTAGTTCGAGCCACTCTGCTATGAAATCTGGTAGTACCTGAGATTTGATTGCTTTCCGCTTCTCGTAGGTGATGTCCAGGGGCGATAATTCAATTTCCCATAAGGAGACACGTCCTATTGCTGCAGGGTTGTTCAATATATTCGATAGTGGGGCTTCGTTGACCACTATGATTGGGTGTACCGCAAAATGTTGCCTTAACTTTTGTGCTGTTGTAAACACGCTGTATGCAAGCTTCTGATAGTGTGGATACCTCTGCTTTGTTGGAGATAGGACTTCGCTGAGGAAATACACCGGCCGCTGAACTCCGTGAGCTTTTCCTTCTTCACTTCGCTCGACTACGAGTACCGTGCTTACCACTTGATGTGTGGCTATGATATATAGTAGTAGTGGCTCTTTTTCTCTTGGTGCGACCAACACCGGTGGTGTGGAAAACACTTTTTTCAGCTGCGCAAAGGCTGTGTCCGCTTCTTCTGTCCACTAGAATTTATCATCTGATTTTTTCATGAGTGCGTAGAAGGGGAGAGCTTTTTCTCTTAACCATGCAACAAATCGACTTAATGCCGCCACGCGTCCTGTGAGTTTCTGTACGTCGTGTAGTTTTGCCAGTTTCCCCATTGTTAATATAGCTTGGATTTTCTCTGGGTTCGCCTCAATACCTCTTGCTGACACCAAGAATCCCAGAAGTTGCCCTGCTAACACGCCAAAAGAGCATTTTATTGGGTTAAGCTTGAGCTTGTACCTGTTGAGGTTGTCAAAGGTTTCCTTCAGGTCACTGATTAAGGACTCCTCCTTTCTTGTGGTGATGACCACGTCATCGATGTAGACTTGGATGTTGCGGCCTATTTCACTTCCGAGACAGTTTTGCATCATCCGTTGATAGGTTGCTCCCGCATTTTTGAGGCTGAAAGGCATTACTTGATAGCAGAACACGCCGTATGGTGTGATAAAAGCTGTTTTTCTTCGTCTTCTTTCTTCAGTTTGATCTGGTTGTAGCCAGAATATGTGTCTAAGTAGGAAAGCCTCGCGCACCCTGCCGTTGAGTCAATTATCTGATCAATGCGAGGTAGCGGAAAGGGATCCTTGGGGCAGTGTTTGTTGAGAGATGTGTAGTCGACACATACTCTTTGTACGTTCGTGTTTTTCTTGGGGACAATAACTGGGTTAGATACCCAAGTTGATGCTTTGATTTCTCTGATGAAGCCTGCGTTTTCTAGCCTGTGCAGCTCGGATGCTATTGCTTTTCTCTTGGGTTCATCGAACCGTCGCAAAGGTTGCTTGACTGGCTTTGCCTTTGGATCCACATTTAGTGCGTGCTCGACGAGTTCCCTGGGAACCCCTGGCATGTCTGAAGGACACCAGGCGAAAATTTCCCAGCGCTCACATAGGAACTCGACGAGCGCGCTTTCCTATGCGGGGTCTAGGTTTACTGCTATTGAAGTGGTTTTGTTCGGGTCCGTAGGGTGAACCTGGATTTTCTTTGAGTCCTGTGTTGCGTCGAAAGCCTGATCTGGCAGGGATCGACCGATGTCGGGTAGCACATTGTGATCAGTTTCGCCCTTGAGTCTTGCGTATTCAGCTGTCATGCTGAAAGTTTGCGCCATCCTATTGAACTCTTTGTCACAGGTGTTGGATACTTCGAAACTGCCTTGCACTGTGATGGTCCCCTTGGGTCCTGGAATTTTGAGTGTTAAGTACACGTAGTGAGGGACTGCCATGAATTTTGCAAATGCTAGTCGGCCCAGGATTGCGTGGTATTGCGAGGGTCAGTCCATTACTTCGAACTCCAACTTTTCTCTGCGGTAATTGCCACTGTCGCTGAAGCAAACGTCGAGTTTGATTTTCCCGAGGGGGTGATTTGTGCTCCCTGGTACAATGCCGTGGAAAGAGCAGTCTATCGGCTTCAGGTTTTCCAGTGATATGCTCATTGCCCTTAGAGTCCTTGCGTATATCAAGTTTATGTCGCTTCCTGCGTACATGAATACTCGCCCAATGTCGTATCCCCCTATTTGTGCCTTCAACACCATTGGCGCGTGTCCTGGCCTGGGTACTTTTCTTGGGTGGTCTGCTCTGCTGAACCTGACCGGCTGGTCGGACCACTTCAAGTATTCTGTAGTTGCTGCTGGTGATGATATTGCTAAGTTTACTTGTCTTGATATGCTCTTCTGCTCTTTTTTGGATTTTGGGACTGGCTGGATCATTGAAGATATGTACACTTTTGATGCTAACTGTCTTGCGAGACGTTGCACTTGATATCCTTGACTTGTGCTTGTACCTCCTCGATGTGCTCCTTGTTTAACTCCATAGCGTTTTGTAACCTTAGGAATGTTCTGCAGTCTTTCATTTGGTGATTGGAAACTCTTTCCCCATCTAAATATGCATAGTGGATACGGCAGGGTCCATGGAGCATGTCTTCTGCCGACGGGCCGGAATATTTTGGCTTTTCTTTTTTCATGAGTCTTTTTGTTTTGGAACTCCCTGCGTCCGTAGCCTTCCTCGTCCCTTCTTTCATATCATGCGGCTATCTGATTTCGCCCTGTGTGGCTATCCTCGATGCGAGACCTACGCCTTTGCCTACTTGTTCTATCGACTTCTGGTGAGCGCGCTCTTTTATTGTTGTAAGCGTCTTCTCCGTCGACGAATCTGTTTGCTACCTCCATTAGTTTTGACACTGTCTTGGGCCTTGTTCTCCCTAATTCTTCCACGAGATCCGAACGGCGAGGACCAGTCGAAAAAGCATCTAATGCTCGCTCATCGGAGACGTCTTCCGCAGAGTTTTTTATTATACTCCACCATTGATGTATGAACGTAGAGTTTCATCCTTCCTCTGTATGCAGGACTTGACTTCTTCTAGCGATGCTGGATGTTTGTATGTCGAACAAAAATTTCTTATGAATTGACTCTCTAGTTCTCCCCAACTTCCGATGGAATCGTTTGGTAGCGTGCTTAACCAAGACCGTGCTATGCGGGTGAGATATAACTGCAAGATTTGCATCGCCATTGCTCTTGTTCCTCCGAGTATTTGTACTGCTTGTAGGTAGTCTGACAACCATAGTTTAGGTTCTTGTGACCCATCATACTTTTGCTGATCGTGTGGTAGTTTGAACCCTTTGGGTACTCACGTTCTACGAACCCTTCGGGTAAAGCATAGCGCGCCCATCTCTTTTTCATCGTCCTCATAATTTACTTCCTTCCATGCGTAGCATGCGTTGTTTACTCTAGCTTGTGTTATGATATTCCTTGCATCCTCCTTTCGTGCCCTACGCTTTTCGTCGCCTGATGAGTTGCTTATTTGGCTTTGCGAGGGTTGGTACTTGAAATTTTCCTTTCCCTTGTCCTCACAATGTGTCGCATTTTTCTCTGGAGAATGTTTCCTTAGTCTGTCTTCTACCAACCCAAGGCTTCTTATTGCGGCTTGATGCATGTGCTCCTGTGGATCTCCGAGTTCTGGTTGTGTATTTAGTAGGTACGCCTGCGCTGCTACTAATACTGCTTTTGGTGTTTCTTGCACAAAATCTTTCTCATCGTCTGATGGATGCGCGCTTATGCTCCTTGCATGTTTTTCTTCCCTTGCCCATCCTGTTTTCCTCCTGTTGTGCTTTGGATCTCTGTTTCTTTCTCTGCTGGATTCCGATGCTTCGCTATATTCATCGCAGTATTCTCCACTTGACACACTATTGTTTTTTTGACTTCTCCTAACATTGTCTCTTTCCTCCCTCGGCTTCTTTTTGTGTTGATGCAGGGCATACTGATATCCCATCAGAACTTCTCTTCTTGAATTGGCGGGTACTTCTGTGCCATGATTGATAGCTGATATGATAATTCTCCACTCCCAGGTGGAGATGTGGATTTTCTCCTTCTGCTTCTTGCTATTGCTCCTTGATTTGTCGACTTGCGTGTCGATTACAGCATTATCTACGTGATCATTCTCTTCTGCTGCTTTGGTGATGGTGACGCATAATTGATGTATGTGTCTGGAGACACCACCGCTTCGGGTGACGAGCTCCTTTTGACTAATGTATGATTGATCCACTGTTTCCCCTATGTCGGGTTTTTCAATGGTTTCATCGAGTTCTTTGATTTTTCCTCTTGTATTTTCTGTTGCTGTGAAGCTGACCGGCGAGTTTACCTCGCTGGAAGAGCCCACTGATGATCCAGACATTGTGATCGTCCTGGTTTTGCTTGCCGGTAGATCTGGTTTCGCCGGATCTGAAAGGCGAATTGAACTCGAAAATCCGACGCAAAATTTCAGACTTTCTATCATCAACTCCATCTTCTGGTTTTCGTCGACTTCTGAACTGTTGTTGGCTAAAAGCGAAAAATCCATCGAATTCATGATTCCAACGCCCAGAGTCCCCACGGTCGGTGCCAATTGACGAGGGTTAACTCAACAAATATCCAAGATGAAGGACTTAGGATCGGGGGAATAGGGCGTTGGATGAACTCGAAGGTAAAGATCAGTCAAACAAGGCATGTATTGAGAATAAACATGGTGGTCAACTTGGCTTGCTCTCAATCTGTCCCTGACCGGCCTCTCCTGGCCCCTATATATTGGTGGCCAGGTCTCAAGGAACTGGTCGGGTCTGATACATGTTACAATATCGATATACGACATGGACTCGTACTTCAACTATGATTACACTTGGGCCTAGCTTAACGGGCCTCAGGGGTACTCAAGTAACGGGCTCTATTATCTATACCCTTGTCACTTCCCCTCTAGGTAAGAAAACAAAGTAGAAACAAAAGATAGGAAAGAATAAAAGAGTAGGCAAATAGAGGAAATCAAATTTTAAATGACATACCAAATGATCCTTTAGCCTCTCTTGAAAATTATACTCTTGATGAAGTTATCTCTTTTTTGCAAAACCATGCTTGTGATGCCACTACTAATGTTAACCAAACAGGTTTTGGATCTTATATTGCAAATAATGCTACAAAAGAAAAGCTTGATAGATATCATAAAGAATCCATGGTTCCACCTAAGCTTGGGGATGTATGGGAACCTAGGATATACTCCCTCCGTTTCTAATCTATACACTAAAAGATGTCTAGATACACTAGCTTCACAAAGCTAAAACATCTTATATTTAAAAATGGAGGGAGTATGTTACTATAGGGAAAATTACTTGGCCAACCATACTTGATCTTGGGTCTAGTGTTTGAGTTATTCCTAAATCTTTATGTGATCTCTTAGATTTAGCCCTATAGAATATTGCAATATTGACTTGCTAATTGTTTATTTCTTCTATTAAGGATGCTCTTGGTAGAGTTGATAATGTACTTTTTGAGTTGCATATGACCTTTGTGCCCGTTGACTTTATTATCATAGACATGGATGGTAAGAACCATAGTCCTATAATTCTTGATAAACGTTTCTTAAGAACAACATGTGCTATGATTAATGCAAAAACAAGGGAATGTGAAGTGCCAGGTCCCACACAAAAAGTGCATGGAGAACTTTCCAAGAAAGAAGGAGGGAGCGAAGAGTTGCCCCCATTGTGTGTGCACCTCCTGAAGCTATAAGGTATTGAGCCTAGCTATATAGCTATAAGAAAGCGCTTTACGGGAGACAACCTCGTTGTTTTTGTTTTTTGGTTTTGGTTTTCTTTAGTTTGTAGGTTTTCTTTTGCTTTTTGGTATTGAGTTTTCATAAAGTGCCAATCTTTACTCATTTGGATCTTAAAGATGATTTATTTTCACGAGTTGTTGTTTTCTAAGCACTGCTATTTACAAGAAAAATCTAGAAAAACTCTGTAGCTCAGAATTGATTGATATTTTTTATTGGTTTCATATTTCTGTTCTATGTAATGTACTAGGAGGGCACGATTTTTTGAATTTTCTAAGCTGGCATTTGGTATCTATTTTGTTGTACCTATTTTTATGGACAGATTTGTCTTGTTTGCTTGGGTGCTTCTTTTCAGTTTTGATTTGATTCTTATTGGATCCTTTGAGCTTTTTAAGGTGATATGCCATTGAGAAACTCTCTGTACATGTTGAACCAAAATTATTTAGGTGTTCTCTTGATAGCAAGATTTTATCTTTTTATGCACTAATGAATGATTAACCCCATAGAAAAGAGTGGGAGAAGTTTTTCTATAGTGAATCTTTTTCACAGGGAATGAAGCCAAGTTAAACCAATATTTATCCAAGTATAGTTAAGACCATGAGCTTGGAGATGCCCAAGTCACTCCTCTACATCAATGATACGTTGCAAACATATCTATAATTTTTGATGCTCCATGCTTGTTTTACACCAATTGCTTTATGTTTTGTTTACACTTCGTGGCATTTTTATGCATTTTCTGGAACTAACCTATTAACAAGATGCCATAGTGCCAGTTCCTGTTTTCTGCTATTTTTGTATTTCAGAAAAGTTATACTGGAAATATTCTCGGAATTGGATGAAACAAAAGCCAAACCTCCTATTTTTCCTGACACGAAGACGGAGTCCAAAGCAGAGACGGAGGAGGGCACCGAGGTGGTCACACCACCTGGTGGCGCCCCCCTCTGGCCACGCCAGGCCATGGTGTGGGCCCCTCGGGTGCCCTTTGACATCGCCCTTCCGCCTATAAAATGTCTCTGATGTGAAAACCCTAAATCAATCTCTTTTCTGGCTATAAATTTCTATGGGGTTAATCATCGACTCCACCGCCATCTTTATCGCTATTGCTGACTCCCATGATGAGGAGGGAGTAGTTCTTCCCCGAGGCTGAGGGCTCTACCGGTAGCTATGTGGTTTATCTCTCTCTCTCTCTCTCCCATGGTGTGATCTTTATATGATCATGAGCTTTGTAATCTAGTTGAATAAGTAGATGTTACTCTTCATCTATTATGCTACTCAAGTGCTTTTATTAATGTAATCTCCGGAGACACCTTGTCCCACGATGTGAAGGTGATAGTGTGTGCATTGTGTGTGGCTCTTAGGCTAAAGTTTACAGTAATACTTATCATGAGTTATGATTTGAGTTGCATGTCTCTATGAAATTGTGGTGTTTGTCTGGAACCATCTAGTGCGCTCAAGGTGATAGTGTGGGGCTATCTAGATTGGGGAATGCAAACTTTAAGGAGTGCTTTTATAGCCCTACACATGATTAGTGTTCGTTATCCAACCAGAGAGTAGTTCAGTGTAACATACTGAAGAAAGATATTTATGTGTTCAATTATGTTATCATTGTTGAGAGTGCCAACTAGTGAAAGTATGATCCTTAGGTCTTGTTTCTAAGCATTAAACACCATTTACAACCCGTTCTACTACATGTTTGCTTGCATCCATTTTTATTTCAGATTGCAATTACCACTTATAATCATCCATATTACTTTTATTTCACTATCTCTTCGCCGAACTAGTGCACCTATACACCTGACAAGTGTATTGGGTGTGTTGGGGACACAAGAGACTTCTTGTATCTTAATTGCAGGGTTGCTTAAGAGGGATATCTTTGACCTCTTCCTCCCTGAGTTCGATAAACCTTGGGTGATCCACTTAAGGGAAACTTGCTGTTGTTCTACAAACCTCTGCACTTGGAGGCCCAACACTGTCTACAAGAATAGAAGTGCGCGTAGACATCAAGCTCTTTTCTGGCGCCGTTGCCGGGGAGGAAAGGTAAAAGGTACTCACATCCTCTGGATACTAAGCTATCTTCTAGTACTGTTGCTGGTGTGTGAGTGCTCAAAGTTATTTCCTTTAGATTCTGCAATTATATCTTTTTGTTTCTTGTTTTTATTTTCACTAGTTAGGCTTAATGGAAAACAACAACAAAAATAGAGAGCTTTATAGTATTTATCTTGAGTTAGGACATGAAATGTTTGAAGGGAAAATTTAAAAACCTATGGAACTTTATTTGCATGCTAATAGCAATGTTGTTAGTATGAATTCTTTGAACACCATTATTGCTAATCCTATGGAAAAGTCTAAGCTTGGGGAAGCTAGTTTTTATGAAGATGATCTTTTTAGTCCCCTAAGCACGGAGGAGAAAATTTACTTTGATGACACTATACCTCTAATTTATGATGATTACAATGATGAATATGATATTTTCAGTCCACCTACTATTGAGGAAAAAATTAATAATGATTACAATATGCCTCCTATATTTGATGACTATGGTGATGACAATAATAATGATAGCTATTTTTGTTGAATTTGCTCCTGCTACAATTAATAAGAATGACTATGTTTATGTGGAGAGTATTAATTTTTTTATGCATGTGGCTCATGATAAGAATGTTTTAGGTGATAGTTATATTGTTAACTTTATTCATAATGCTACTGAAAGTAATTATGAGAGAGGGAAACATGGTTTTATGCATCTCAACAATATTAAGTTTCCCCTCTTTATGTTGAAAATCTTGAAGTTGCACTTGTTTTGCTTTCCTATGCTTGTTGCTTTGTGCTTTCATGACTTGTTTATTTACAAGATTCTTTTTCATAGGAAGTGGGTTAGACTTAAAAGTGTTTTGTATTTGCTTTTTGATGCTCTCTTTTGCTTCAAGCTCTTTTCCGGTGCTTACGTGAGCATCTTTTAAAATCATTATGCCTATCTTAATGGCTATAAAGAGCTTTTGGGAGACAACCCATTATATTTTTTCTTTCAGTTTATTTTTGTTTCTTTGAAGTCTTGGAAGTTTTTACCTCTGTAGCAACCTCTCCTTATCCTTTTTATTTCGTTTTTGTTCCAAGAATAGCCTCTAATAGGAAGAAGGTAAGATTTGGGGAAGTTGCTGCCCCAAAACAGATTTCTGTGCTTCGCTGTAAAAAATTATGAAAAATCTCAGAATTGTATTTTGATCTGGAATTATTTGTTTGCATGCCCTAGATTATTATATAACTTCTGTTAGTTTTGCACTTTTCTATTTCAGCAACAAAAGATTTTCGAAAAAAATCATCTTTACCTGCTGTTCTGTTTTGATAGATTTCTACCACTATTTGCATTTGCCTCTCTTTATTTTTGAGTTCTTTTGATTGGAAGAGCTTTTAAAATAAGTTGCTACAGAATCTAATGTTTTCATAGATGTTGTACTTGAGTTAAAACTGAACCAAAAGTGGATCTACTATCTTCCATACACTAATGTTGCTAATGAGAATTGTGTGAAGTTTTGTATGAAGGAAGTTTTCAAGTGTAGGGAAAGGAGAATGATGTGATGAGATGAAGAATGGACAAAAGCTCAAGCTTGGGGATGCCCATTTTACCCCAAGAAATATCCAAGAAGTACAAGCGTCAAAGCTTGGGGATGCCCAAGGCACCCCCTTCTTCATCAACAAAAATATCAGGTCATTTTTCAAGACACTATATTTTTATTGCTTCATATGCTATGTGTTGTTCTTGGAGCGTCAGTTGTTTTTGTTTTTAGTTTTGTTTTGTTTTTTTTGCTATAATAAATGGTTGGATCACAGCATATTTGCTTTGGAGAGAGACACGCTCCGCTTTTTCAAGTGAATACTCGTATTCTTCACTTATATTTGTTGAGTATTCTTGTCTAGCTATTGCAATGCTTTTAGCTCCTGTTTTTCATGCATCTCTTGTTCAGAGCTTATTAGTTTTATTCAGTTATATATGATTAGCTCTCTGGTCTTTATTTATTATTATCTATGAGAGTTGTTTCAAATAAGTTCATTGGTGTTGGAAAAGAGTAAAATGTTTCATGCTTATAGTGGTGCAAAAGGAAGCTTGTTTAGACGGTGGCTTAGACTTTAGCATGTCATGCTAGATAATACTTTGATTATATTCTAATTAGTTATTGTTGTAGCATGACTTGTCTTAAATAACTAAGAGTGCTTAATGTGCCATTGAAAGAATCATGCGTTGTTTTTACCATACAGAAGCATAATATTATGGTATTTTCCTTTGATGCTTTATTTGAGTTGACTTGGCGCATGCTTACACCATGTTATGATTATGAACCATTCACCTCAAGCCTCTATGATCATTTAGTTTTTGACTTGTAATATCACTTATACTTTGATTAATAATGTTTTGTCTCTATGCATGATTATGGCCGTTATTGCTCTCTTAGTTGGTCGCTCCCAGTCTCTTGCTAGCCTTCATCTGTACTGAGTATGAGCTCTACTCGTGCATCCAACTCCCAAAAACCAAAGTTTGCCAATGTGTCCACTATATCTACCAATTAGCATTTTTGCTATTCCAAGTATATTCATCATGCTTTTATCTATCTTCCAAATTAATTATTTTTTTGTTATGAGAAAATTAGTTAGTAAAGCTCTCACAAACTTGATGGCACATTTACTTTATTGCACTTAATAAACTTGACCATTGTGATTCTCTTATGAATTTTATATGCTTGCAAATTGTAATGTGAGAATTAGCACAGCCATGCTT
The DNA here is from genome assembly GCA_007115705.1 of Dactylis glomerata. Lineage (NCBI taxonomy): Eukaryota > Viridiplantae > Streptophyta > Magnoliopsida > Poales > Poaceae > Dactylis > Dactylis glomerata. Next base: position 1,138,507 of record QXEO01000758.1, read on the forward strand.
TCATGGGGCACGTTTTCAACATTGCACTTATTCCTATTTAGTTGATATCATGATCTTTTGTTTATGGATGCCTAGCGGTGTGAAATAAGTTGGAAACTTGTGAGCTCATGGAGTTTGTATATGTGTTAGAGAAATGTCTGGGCCGATAATCTAAACCATGCATCATTCATGGTGGAAATTTATAGCATAACCATAGTGGACATTCGGCGACGCATCTCACAATAAAAAGCTATACCCAATGGTAAATAAAAGAGATGTCGAGGTGTTCATTGTCTGTTTGTCTTGTCATTTTGATATGGGAAAGCTTCCATATCATCGAGCAGGAGGTACCCCGTTGGCGTTCTCGATGATACATGTATGCTTACAATGACAAGAACTGGCTTGGGACCTAAGTCGAGTAGCATGCAGTTTAGGTACTCGTATTCACGGGACATGAGATTTTCAACTTATGGTTTGTCAAGCATATAACTCGTACTTATTCTCACATTAACCTTAACTACTCAAGATGCCAATGATAGGGGCAATGAGAGCTCAAAGCTAATAAGTACCATAATTTTTGGAAGCTTTATAAAACTTGAAATCCCTACTTCCCTCTACGAAGGGCCTTTCTTTTACTTTTGTGTTGAGTCTTCATCTTCTATCTTTATGCACCAATTAAGAGAGCATAGTTGTCATTCTGAGTATAATGTGCATAGTCCCAAAATTTATTATTGATTGATTCATGATTATGGTATTGCTTGTTCTCAAATTATTTGTATCTAGTCACCCTTTGAACTTTGAAGGTGTCCTATGCATTTATGTTTTGCTATTCCATGAAGGACAAGCTGAATACCACTTTGCTATGTTTTCTCTATGCTCAAAACAAACAAATAACTTTTAATGCATTATTATTCATGATCTTTCGTTTGTGTTGCTTTTCATGTTGTAACATGGTTGCTAAGTTCTATTGTTAGAATTATATCTTTTATGCCCATGTTTAGAGTACTTTGATCTCAGCTTGCAATGCTTTACATTGACTTGATCAAGATTGTGTTGGCTGCATGTCACCTCAAAAATTATTTTTGTTATCACTTACCTACTTGAGGACGAGCAGGAGTTAAGCTTGGGGATCCTTGATACGTTGCAAACATATCTATAATTTTTGATGCTCCATGCTTGTTTTACACCAATTGCTTTATGTTTTGTTTACACTTCGTGGCATTTTTATGCATTTTCTAGAACTAACCTATTAACAAGATGCCATAGTGCCAGTTCCTGTTTTCTGCTGTTTTGTATTTCAGAAAAGTTATATAAGAAATATTCTCAGAATTGGACTAAACAAAAGCCAAACCTCCTATTTTTCCCGACATGAAGACGAAGTCCAAAGCAGAGACGGAGGAGGGCACCGAGGTGGCCACACCATCTGGTGGCACCCCCCTCTGGCCGCGCCAGGCCATGGTGTGGGCCCCTCGGGTGCCCTCTGACATCGCCCTTCCGCCTATAAAATGCCTCCAACACGAAAACCCTAAATCAATCAGTATCCATCCACGAAAAGTTCTGTAGCGCCACCGCCATCAAAGACCAATTTCGGGGGACAGAAGTCTCTATTCCGGCACCCTGCCGGGACGGGGAATTGCCCCCGGAGCCATCTCCATCGACTCCACCGCCATCTTCATCGCCGTTGCTGACTCCCATGATGAGGAGGGACTAGTTCTCCCCGAGGTTGAGCGCTCTACCGGTAGCTATGTGGTTTATCTCTCTCTCCCATGGTGTGATCTTTATGTGATTATGAGCTTTGTAATCTAGTTGAATAAGTAGATGTTACTCTTTATCTATTATGCTACTCAAGTGCTATTATTAATGTAATCTCTGGAGACACCTTGTCCCACGATGTGAAGGTGATAGTGTGCGCATTGTGTGTGGCTCTTAGGCTAAAGTTTACAGTAATACTTATCATGAGTTATGATTTTAGTTGGATGTCTCTATGAAATTGTGGTGTTTGTCTGGAACCGTCTAGTGCTCTCAAGGTGATAGTGTGGGGCTATCTAGATTGGGGAATGCAAACTTTAAGGAGTGATTTTATAGCCCTACGCATGATTAGTGTTCGTTATCCAACCAGAGAGTAGTTCAATGTAGCATAGTAAAGTAAGATATTTATGTGTTCAATTATGTTATCATTGTTGAGAGTGTCCACTAGTGAAAGTATGATCCTTATGCCTTGTTTCTAAGCATTGAAACACCATTTACAACCCGTTCTGCTACATGTTTGCTTGCAGCCATTTTTATTTCAGATTGCAATTACCACTTATAATCATCCATATTACTTGTATTTCAATATCTCTTCACCGAACTAGTGCACCTATACACCTGACAAGTGTATTGAGTGTGTTGGGGACACAAGAGACTTCTTGTATCTTAATTGTAGGGTTGCTCGAGAGGGATATCTTTGACCTCTTCCTCCCTGAGTTCGATAAACCTTGGGTGATCCACTTAAGGGAAACTTGCTGCTGTTCTGCAAACCTCTGCACTTGGAGGCCCAACACTGTCCGCAAGAATAGAAGCGTGCGTAGACATCAATCAACCAAAAATTTGGTTGGCAAATCCTCAAACTTTGCTTTTTAACACTATATGAATTTCGCTCTGATGTGCCAATCGATTCAATTAGTAATAATAAGCTCTGGAAGTTAAAGATTCCACTACGGATAATGGTATTTGGATGCTGCCTGCGTAAAAGAGTTGTTTTAACTAAAGATAATCTTGCAACACAAAATTGTCATGGAAGTAAGGATTGTGTTTTTTGTCATCAAAATGAAAAAATAAAACATTTATTCTTCCAATGTCGTTTCGCCATGTCTATATGGTCAGTCATCCAAGTAGCTTCAACATTGTTTCCATCATGCAGTATTACCAATATCTTTGAGAACTGGTTAAATGGTATTTAAAATAGGTTTAAAAAGCATATTAGGGTGGGAGCGATTGCCTTTATTTGCTCGCTATGGCTATGTAGAAATGATAAAGTGTTTAACGGTAAAAACTCTTCCATTTTGCAGGTTATATACAGAGCTATTGGTACTCTCTGTTTGTGTTCCTCTCTGCAGTGGTGGAGGACTGCGACCTCTTTACGGAGGTATATGCACGTTTAGAAGCTACAGCGAGGGATACTTTTTCCCAACATGGATTGCCGCATAGCTTACAGATTTGTGCTCCTGTTTAGGCGAGATTACAATTCCTCACTTTGATATGTAATTTTTCCTTTTTATTTTTATCATACTATCGAGACTTTGTGGGGCTGTGTGCATCTTGTTATGCAGAGGCCGGGTGTAAGCTTAATAACTATTAAGTAATAAGCGCTATTTATCGAAAAATATAAATTTTGCTAAGCTTAGAGAGTTTAGTTTTTTGTATTTGGAGTAGCATCTATATTTTTTGATGAAGAACACCTTCAGTTTCGATCTTATTAGATATATCTTTGTGTTATTGACAGAAAGAAAAAATAGTTGGTAGAAGAAAAAAAATTAGGAAGAGGAAGATAATAGCTAGACGGAAGAAGGTATGATTGCTAGAACTCCTTGACATATTGAATTGATACTTTTGTTAGAATACAGTACAATACAGACGCTCATAAATAAACACGTACACTCATCCCTATGAACGCACGCACACGCTACCCCTATGAGCACCTATGCAGGACTAAGACGGCAGATATTGAAGTTAACAAAGTCACCACACACGCCTCGTTGTTGATGGGCACGTCACCTACCACTGAAAGATTAGCGCCAAGAAAATCCTGGAATAGAGTGTTTGCAAGTGTTTCATTCAGTAGTAGGTCTTATGTACTAATTGTTATAAGGTTTTGTAATTAGTGTTGTACCATGATTTATGCTAATGAGGTTGCATTATTTTATTGATCAGCTTTCACCCTTGATAGCCTTTTCCGCATCAGCTTTTGCACCTCGCCTGCTAAAAAGAAAAATGGGTGAAGCCCACCACGATGTATGTCGCCCCTGCACACTAGTAGAAAAAAAGGGCTTCCATTCGCCCCTTTAGTCCACAAATAATTTGGCCCGCGACTAATGGTCACATTAGTCCCGGTTCAATTGAAAATGTGGACCAGGAAGCATTTGTCCCAATTCAAATGTGCGCTTTAGTCCCAGTTTAAGCCACCAACCGGGACTAAAGGGTAGGGGCCTTTAGTCCCAGTTTAAGCCAACAACCGGGACTAAAGGGTAGGGGCCTTTAGTCCCGATTGGTGGCTCAAACCGGGACTAAAGTGCACCCTTTAGTCCCGGTTCGTGTCAGATCGTGTTCACACGAACCATCCGGTTCCCGCGCGGTTTCGTCGCTTTGGAAGTTGTATCGCCGCTTTGGAAGTTGCATTGCCAAAGATTGATCACCCCCGGCCACCGTTATCACCACCGTCTGCACATCTTCACCCCTCTACTATATAAGATGCATATCTTGACTCCTCTCTAATCCCTCCCAAAGTCTACTCCTCTCTCTAGCTCCCTCTCATTCCAATGGAGTCGCTCGCGCGTGTACCTCGATCTCGGGAGTACTACCTCACAGTCGAAGGGATGGATTTTAAGGTCACGGAAACTCTCCATGCATCAAGGATGGAGAAGTGGATCCGTGCCGTCAAGAAGGAGTTCTTGGACACCGCACCGATCAAGTGTGTGGGCATGGACTGCGAGTTCACCAACCCTCGCGAGGGTAGGCACAATCAGCGTGTCGCCGTCCTTCAAATCTCGGTGGCGTCCGAGGTTTTGGTCTTCCAAATATGTTGGGCCAATAGCATGCCGCAACTGCTCAAGGAATTCTTGAAGGACAACCACATCAGATTCTGCGGTGTGGCTATGCACAATGATGTGCGCATGCTGAGATACTACAGAATTGAAATTCCGTCTGCGTACGACCTCCAAAGGATTATCTCGAACCCCACCAACAATCTAATTCCGAGTCTCTATGATCTGTCCAATGATACTATTAGGACAAATCTTGAGAAGAAGAAGAGGAACAAGAAGGATAAGAAGAAGGACGACGGGGAAGAAGAACTAATATTTGGTTGGGGCAACATTCCATTGAGCTTCGAGCAAGTCATGTATGCCACTCTAGACGCTCGCCTAGGCTTCGAGATTGCTAGGAGGCACTGGAAGCTACATGGCTACAATAGCCATGTTGATCATCTCAACATTTAGGTGGATGATCGTAGATGGTGTGGTGTGTGAGTCTTTGAGATTTCTCGTGCCTTATTGTTATTCTACTGGATGAGTAGCATGTTTGGAAAAATGTCATCTCTCTGTTTCGGTTTACAAGTCTATTAATTCTGGAATTTTGGATTTTTAAAGTTTTTATTATTATTATTTGAATATTTTAATTATTAAAAATTAATAATTAAGTTATGCATAAAGATTATTTGGAATTCATTGATGCTTATTATTACTTAATCATTGTTGCTTATTTTATAAATTATTTGGAATTTAAAAAAGTAAAATCATATGCTACCAAAGTGACAAGGGTATAGATAATAGAGCTCGTTACTTGAGTACCCCTCAAGCCCATTAAGCTAGGCCCAAGTGTAATCATAGTCGAATTACGAGTCTATGTCGTATATCGATAATATATATCGGACCCGACCGGTTCCTTGAGACCTGGCCACCTATATATAAGGGCCAGGAGAGGCCGGTCAGGGACAGATTGAGAGTAAGCCAAGTCGACCACCACGTTTATTCTCAACACACGCCTTGTTTAACTAATCTTTACCTTCGAGTTCATCCGACGTCCTATTCTCCCAATCCTAAGTCCTTCATCTTGGACATTTCTCGAGTTAACCCTCGTCAATTGGCACTGACCATGGGGACTCTGGGCGTTGGAATCATGAATTTGACAGCTTTTTTGCTTTTAACCAACAACAGTCTAGAAGTCGGCAAAAACCAGATATCCTTCGGAACCGTCGATTTTCAGCCTCATCCGTCAAACTTCACTCCAATATTTGAGAGCCTGGATCAAGATATGGACCTGACGATCGGAAGCCTAAACTTTCGCGTGGGATCTTTAGGTTCGATTCGCCTTTTAGATCCGACGAAACTGGATCCATCGTCAAGCAAAGCAAAGACAATTGCAATATCCGAATCATCGGTGGGCTCTTCTAGCGAGGCAAACTCACCGATCAGCTTTGCAATAACAGAAATTACAGGAGAAAAAATCGTAGAACTCGACGAAACCATGGAAAATCTTGACTTAGGGGATCAACTCAAAGACCTCATGATCTGCAATGATGACACTTCAGACAAATTAACAGACACCTGGAAGACACGACTAGAGCTTCATGAGGATGACGAAACAATCTTCTCAAGCTTCAACAACAAGTTCGACAACCGGTATCAAGTACTCGCAATTGTAGGAGACAACTCAGAAGAATTCGATGAAAACAACAATCCAGTACTCAATCCAGCAAACATAAACAGAGGAGCAAATCACTTAGCAAAAGGAGAAACTGTAGATTCTCTGGCAAGCAGGGAAAAGTTCGACTATCAGCCGAGGAGTGGAAGATAATCAAAACAGCCGTAGAACACGGCGTGCTCATACCAACAGATGCAAGCAAGAATATGCTTTTCGGGTATCATTATGCCTTAAGATAGCAATCAAAGCAACTAGCAAGAGACAGAAGCGAAATACAAAAAAGAAAAGATCCAGCCATTGTAGCAAGCGCAACTTTTCATAAAGCATGCAGCGACGCATCATACACAAACAGCAGAAGGCATCATCGGCATGGATCAAGGGTTGAAAACCTCGAATACTCAGAAAGGCAAAACCTCTCCAAAAACCTCGACTTGTCCTTCCTATCGGTCGACGAACAAGGCAATATCATACCAAAGACGCCAGAAGCATCACTTGTGGCAGCACAAACATATCTGTATATGACACGGCCAAGTCCAGGAGATCCAAGGGAACATATGCGCCGGGTAGCACTGCAAGGATTAAGGATGGTAGGCAAAAAATTAACAGCAAAAGAAGAGGAGGCACATCGCAATAAAGGAACGCATAAACCAAGGTCACCGCGCCGTCACAACAGTCCTCGGCGCTGGAGTGGTAGTCGACGATCTAGATCACCATCGCCAAGATGACATAAAAGCCTGAAGCATGGAGGAACCTGAAGGTCCAGGACCCCCACCAAGGCATATGACTATGAAGATGATGAAAAGGAGATGGGGGCGTCGTGCTTTACTCATAGAGTTCGCACCACGCCAGTACCCAAGGGTTTCAAACTGCCCCATGACTAGCAAAAGTATGATGGATCCCAGGAGCCACAGTCATGGCTCTCAGATTACTTACAGGCAGTAAAAATACTAGGAGGAACAAAGGAAACAGCAATGCAAAGTTTGCAATTACACCTCACCAGCGCAGCCAGGTCATGGTTGAGAAAATTAGAAAGAGGAACAATCGGAAGCTAGGAGGAACTCACAAAGCAATTCACGAGTAACTTCAAGTCAACATACAAGCGACCAGCGTTGATAGAAGAAGTCAAAGCCTGTGTACGGCAACGCAATGAGACACTAAGGTCGTATATGCAAAGGTGGAGCATTATCAAGAATTCCGCAGTCGAAGTTTCAGATGAGAGAATAATAGATGCCTTCACGCTCGGGTTGCAACGAGGAGACATAGTCGAAGAGATGGGTAGAATCAAGCCAAAGACAGTATCAGATTTAATGGATATAGCAAACAGATTTGCAGATGGCGAAGATGCATGCAACAACAAACAAACACGATCACCAGAAGATGACAGGGGAAACAGATACAGCAGCCAAAGGAGGAGATCGCTCAATTACAACAACTACGACTCTCACAGCCAAATAGCCGCGGGATACAAAGACAATAATTATCAAGGAGATGACCGTAGAAACTCAGGATACCGCAGCTACGGAAGAGAAGACTATGGGAATAGCAAAAGGTTTCAGTCAAGGGAACCTCGAGAATACAACCCATCACCAGATGATATGCTAAACGGACCATGCCATATACACTCCGCGTTTGTCGATGGGAAAAGAGTGTCTAGACACGCAATAAAAGACTACAAAACATTCTTGAAACTCCAGGAGGCAGCAGTCAGCAAACAAACCAAAGCAAAGAGGCAAGGATACGAAGGGAACACGATCAACGCACCTACAACGACTCAACAGGAAAACAATGGAGCCTCGCAAGGTCAAAACCAGCCAAGTCAAGGACACGACAATGATGGAGGATATATCCTGTCCAAAGGGCACATCACAGCAATGATACAACCAGTCCCAAAGTCGAACAAAGAGGAAAAGAGTATAACTCCACAAGTGAACCTAGCAGTAACATCACCTCCAGCAACCATGGAATATTTACACTGGTCAGAGCAACCCATAGAATTCAGTAGGGATGATCACCCTATAACAGTACCTCGGTCGGGAAACGCGCCTCTGGTACTCAAAGCTCAAATCGGGACATATGATGTTGATAGAGTATTCATTGATGCAGGGAGCGGAATAAATCTGATATACGCAAAAACACTCCGGGCAATGCACATATCATAAGAGTTTCTGAAGCCAACAGATTTTTCTTTCCACGGGATCATACCAGGAGTGCTAACTATCCATTGGGTCAAATAGCACTCAACGTTTGCTTCGGAAATCGCCAAAACTACAGAAGAGAAAAGCTTGACTTCGAAGTCATGGACTAGCCATCACAATATCACGCGATCCTTGGGCGACCCGCGTTTTCGCGATTCATGGCAGTACCTCACTATACGTACTTGGTACTCAAGATGCCAGGACCAAACAGAATTATCATAGTAAAGGGAAGCTTTGAACTTTCAGATCTATGTGACAAGGAATTCCACAAAGTGGCGCAAAATTTTGGCATGATAGCCAACTATGAAGAACCCAAGGGCAAGGCGCCAAGCGCGACTACAGGCGTCAAAAAACAACTCAAAGAAAACCCAGCGGAGCCAGAGGCAAAGAAACTACAGGTACAACCATCGCACCCAAAGGAAACTATAGGAGAAGAGGAAAATACCTCAGCAACATAGACAGCAAGCATACAAGAGTAGAGTAGACAAAATAAGGCTATTAAGCCACGAGTTATCCTAGGCAATGCCCTCTAGACCGAGAACACAGGTCATTGGCCAGGTATCTTGGGACATCCCATGTATCTTATATTCAAGCATAAATAAAGACAGAGTTCCTCTTTTCGAGTTTACAAGTCTTAACGAAATTGTGGCAAACGCACAAAACATAAAGCGCCTTGAGAACAAAAATTTCTGGCAAACAGCCCCAGAAAATGAAAACTCCCGCGTTTCATACACAAAAACGTATATACAATAAAGCATTACAACATTGGTTGATCTGAATCATCTACCGCAAGAGGATTCAAATAATGATGCTCGCGGAAAAATCCAGCATCCTCTTGAAGCAACCTAGCTATGATTCTCCTTGCCGGTTAAAGCGTGGCATCCATATGGACTTGCAGCTTCACGCGCCCTGGAGGAAAACTTAGAGACATGGAACTATAGTTAAGCCTCGGATGCCACTTGTGTATCCATCCAAGAGCAAAGTTAGCACCAGCTACTAAGTTGAGTTCTATCAAACGATGAATTCGTTGACTAGATCTAAAAGCGTCAAGCAGTTGCTTAAAATTTTCCGGCGGAGGATTGCGAGGAAGCATAATGGAGTACATGGTTTTCAACGATCTTTGACAACCATCGACAGCTTCCCCAATATGTTGAGAGCGATCCTGTAGAAGAACAACAGCGCTACAACGCTGTGGGTCAGCCCATAAGGAATTTGTATCCCTCGGCACCCTTTCCAGAGACGCGATTCGCTCGGAAACCCGACGGTCTTCATCAGTGGGATGCAAGCAAGTACCTGGAAGACGCAAATTTGTCAAAATACAAAGCCAAGAGAAGCAAAAGGAAATTCGAGAGGATCTACAGAAAACTCACATTTCAGCTGCTCGCAAGCCGACTCGATAATTTCAACAAGATAGGAGTCACATTCCTTCAGGTGCATAACCTGGGCTACCAAACCAGACACCTTATCTTCAAGAGCAGATACCTGCCTCATCAATCCATAAGATTTGCCAGCCTGGTCCAAGGCAGATTTCGCTTGACGCCTCATCAAGGACAAACAACCTTCAAGGTCTGAAATCCTCGACAAATACTCAGTACATCGACAAGGAGAACGAGGAGGAGAAGGAACCCTAGAGTCGAACACATCGGCGGGTAGCGAGTCACGACCATGATTCAGCGACCCACCAGCATACACAGTCTGGAAGTCAAAAGAATGAAAGGAAAAACAACTCAGAAACACATCAAAGTGACCAAAAGAGCAACGCTTCATAAAGTAAAAATATTTACCGGGCTTCCTGATAGATTATCAGGCGGAAGATGGAAGTTCTACTACAACTCAAAGGAAAAGAAAATTACAAGAAAAGGCTAAATTCTATGCCACCTCAGCAGCAGGCTCCATGGCAGGGGAAGGCGCAGAAGGTTCAGCCGCAGCAGCAGCACTTGGAGGAGGCGTCAAGGAGCTAGGCGTGGAAGTCGAGGCAGTCACCGAGGGAGTAATGAGCGACACAATGTTAGGCGCATATTTCTTCGTGTTCTTGAAGAACCCCAGCATCTCCGAAAGAGGGCGGGCAGGGGAAGATCCAATCTTAGCACAGTCCACCTCTTCGCCATGCGACTGGGCAAGAGCGATCGCCCCTTCTACACCGCGTTTCACTGAGGTACGCTTCAAGGCAAGCACAAGATCTTCAACAGTGTCAAAAGCCTCAAGGAGTTTTCTGAGGTTGTCGCCTGGCATCTCCCCCCTTTTCTTTGGCCAAAACCCGACAAATATGCGGATGAGCACATGTCGAGTTAGTCAAAGAACATCATGCACGAGTTTCCAGTGGGACTCTAGCAGTTCCACCGAAGCCATCAACGGATCTTCAGCATTTGGCTGTCGCAGCTTCCAGGACTCGCCAATTTTCTCCGCTGCACCATCAAGAAACAGGCGAAAATAGATATCAGCGAAGGAAGCTCGGGTAAATCAACCATGAAGAAACAACACAATACTTACCGCCAACAGCAACTGAAATATTATCGAGTCGTTCAGCGATGGACTGCTCCCGCTGGAGGCGCTTCTGCTCAGCATCACTAAGTGCCTTCTCAGCCTTTTTTGCTTTAGCCTCTGCTGCTTTGACGGCTTTCTCAGCAGAAACCTTGGCAGCAGTAGCGCTTTCCCAAGCCTGTTGGGAGGCTCTCAATTCAGCTTCCAGAGAAGATATGCGAGAGCGAGCCGACGTCAAGGCAGCTACAACACAATAAAAGGGAGCAAGAAAGACAATCAATAGCCAGAGGAAGGCGAGGCAAGCAAACACGCGAGAGAAAGAACTCAAAATTCATGGTAAACATACCTTGGGAGGCATCAGCAGCCTCCTGGATTCTGACACATTCATTACCAAGAGAAAGGAACTTCTGCATTAACACCTGCAGAACGAAACAGTATGAAAAAGAGACCGAAAAACAAAAAGAGTCGAAATCATGAAACGAGACTCACATTGTCAGATGAAGTTGTGGGCCGATGAGCTTTAAGAGAAGTTGTCGTTGACGCCACTCTCTTCGGGCGCTTGGAAGCAGGAATAGGAGCAGCAGTAATCTTTTTCGGAAGAGGTGGTGGCGTCTTAGCCACCACGGCCTCCTCATGAGGATGCCCTTTGGGGGTAGTCGAAGAACCAAAAGGACAAGTTGCTGCAGCATCTTTCTTTGGAACGTCGTCGTCACTAAGGAAAAAATATTGAGTATTAACAGGAAGGAAAATAGAAGTCAAGGACAAATAAAAGCACAAGAAAATAGCAAAACTTACGAGTCTAGGGCATCAAACATCTCGAAGCCAGAAGTGTCGGCAGCAGCAGGCTCTCCTGATGCATCCTTCGAATTGGAGGTGCATGAGGAAACAAGATCGTCAAGATGTTTCATTTTCTTCTCCAAACCTTTATCTTCAGAGATGGCAGGAGGAGGCGACGTAGTAGAGCCACTACCTTCTTGAGAATCTACGACATCATCTCCTCCCCGACACTCATCAGCCTCGGGGGCTTCAGAGTTACTAGGAGCAGGATCAGCCTCGAGTTGTCCCCCCTCGGGGAGAGGAGGGTGAGAAACCAAGAACTGGTGATCCTAAGAAAGAAAGAAAAGAAACAAGACATGACCTACAAGCCAACAAAGCACAAGAGAACAAAAGACAAAAAATTTTAGTTATCAAAACACATACCTTTGGCAAGGGGTGGCCAGAGTCGAAGAAGTCAGCTGTCAGAGTTGGGATTTCTTTCTCCTTGGTGAGAGTAGTCAAAGACCTCACTAATTTGTCGACATCCTTCTTCTCTGGGTCCTGGTTGGACTCAAGAAGGGTCGTCTGAGCCAGTGTAAGACCACAGTTTAGAGATCCGAGCTTGGAGAGGCTGGATGCGCCTCTGCAGGAAGAACGCCATAAGTTGCGTCCCTGTAGTCCGCCTCCAGTGGCACTCTTCAAAGCTTGAATATGAGCCAGTAGTGGCTGGATGTTGTTGACTTCAGCCTCTGTCAGGGGAGAATCCCACAATGTTACCTTCGTCAGTTTTGCCTTAGCATCAAAAGGGGAAATGCCAAATTAATCAGAAGAAGCAGCCTTTTGGTCCTGAATATAGAACCACTTTTTCCTCCAACCTTGGACTAAAACTGCCATATTGAATTCAAGATAGTGTGAATCCGTGCTCACAGAAACTACGGCTCCACCTAGCTCAGGATTTTTGCCTAAGGAAACGCTGGGGCGGAGACGGAAAAGAAACTTCCAAAGGGTCCAGTGAGGGTCAATCCCAAGGAAGGATTCATAGAGAGTAATGAAACACGCAATGTGCAAGATCGAATTAGGCGTGAGCTGGTGAAGCTGCACGCCATACACAAAAAGCAACCCACGAAGGAATTCATGGGCAGGAAAAGAAAGACCACGGAGGAGAAAAGCGAGAAACATCACCCGATGGCCGCTCAGGGGCTTGGGGATGCGCTCGGTACTAGGAAAGACGATCGAAGCGTAAGTAGCAAGTAATCCCTCCTTCTTGGCCTTAGCCAGATCGGATTCTTTGAACTCAGATGGAACCCACTTGGTGGCCATGGTACTGTTTTCCTTCTCCGGCTTCCTCTCTCTATGTGCAACTTTCTTTTTGGGCATTCGGAGAAGGTGCGCTCGGGGGCTGCGAGAAAGTTTAGGAGCTCAAGGGAGAAGCAACAATGGTGGCGGCGAAAGAATAAAGAACTGGTAAACAGTAAAAACCACAGTCTTCCCCTTATAAAGCTTCCTCTGAAAGGAACGTGGGCTGAGACGTGGCGCAAGAAGCGGAAGCGGTAAGCCCACTAACGGGAAGAAAAACTATAAAATTACTGCGCTGCCCACGTGCAACAGTCAGCGTCCAGTCAATTCACGCACAGAATGACTCTATCAATGACGTCACAAGCGTTAAAATTGCTGAAAAATAAGACATCAAGATACAATTCGATGATCATGGCTACTCATAGAAAATTCAGCGGCAAGCCTCGATTATTATTCTACTCATCGGTGCTGATCAAGGTACCCGACAAAAATTCAACGCAAGATACAAGGGACCAGTGAAGAAAAGTCGTCTTTGAGTCTATACCCGAAAATAATCGACTATAGCCTCGGGGGCTACTACTATTGGGAGCGCTGACCGTGCACCCGACGATATTATTAAGCAAAAACAAGCAGCTACGCGAAGGATGGAAGAAAGAAATTTTAATTGAGCCTATACTTAAAACATTTTTCGACTATAGCCTCGAGGGCTACTACCATCGGGAGCGCTGGTCGCGCACCCGATGAAATTTCAGATTCCAAGAAAAATAAAGAAGGCAAAAGAAAACTTGTGTAGTAAAGTTACTACCATCGGGAGGGAATTCATATTAGTCAAGGTTGGACAACCCGAAGATTTTCAGTATTAAAATAGTCAACCAAGGCTAAAACGACTATAAGATATGATTCTCGAGTTCCGTCATCGCGACAAAACTTTAATGCCATGATTTAAATAGATCATAAATGTAAGACCCTAGGATCCGTCCTGTGTGGCCTAGTATATGCACCTGGATGCACTCTGCTAGTAACTCTCCATGTTTACGACACGAAAAAAATCCTGGTGGACGCACTGGGTACCCTGATAACTACTGGAACTCTTTCTTTGTAAGTCCTAAATGTGGCAAAAGAATGGGTTAGACCAGTTTCCTAGACTCAAGTCCAAGGGGATTTAGTTTGAAGTAGGTGACAAGTATCTACTCCGGCAGTTAACTGGCCTCTTGATCTGTAAGAGCTGTCAGGCTTGTTAACCAAAACCCCTTGCGAGATAATATAATCAAAATTGTTTAATTGAGTATAGGGAGAAGAAGAAGTCGAAAGATTGATCAAGTCGAAGATATAAAGATTTGAGATTCAACCCGAATCTATAATTCTTGTAGAATCTCGGGGGCTACTGACAAGGGTATAGATAATAGAGCTCGTTACTTGAGTATCCCTGAGGCCCGTTAAGCTAGGCCCAAGTGTAATAATAGTCGAAGTACGAGTCTATGTCGTATATCGATATTGTAATATGTATCGGACCCGACCGGTTCCTTGAGACCTGGCCACCTATATATAGGGGCCAGGAGAGGCCGGTCAGGGACAGATTTAGAGTAAGACAAGTCGACCACCACGTTTATTCTCAACACACGCCTTGTTTGACTGATCTTTACCTTCGAGTTCATCCGACGTCCTATTCCCCCGATCCTAAGTCCTTCATCTTGGACATTTGTCGAGTTAACCCTCGTCACAAAGTGTATGGGTTAATAGAATTGGTAGCATAGCATTATCAAAAGTCGCGAGCGCAGTCTTGGAAGCTACTATAGAAGGAACGGATAAGTTAAGCGTGTTAAGGGTGGAGCAGTGTGAGGATGGGTGACCGACCGGAAAGTGAAGACCACAAGTATGTAATTTGACATGAGAATAGAGTGAGGACCACAAGTCTGTAATTTAATATGAGAATAGAGTGAGGACCACAAGTATGTAATTTAACATGAGAATAGAGTGAGAACCACAAGTATGTAATTTGACATGAGAATAGAGGTGTTTAGATATTAGAGTAGTAAGTGTCAAACAATTCAAATATTCAAAAATAGAAAAATTCCAGAAAATAAAATCATTTTTTTTAAAGGACCTTTAGTCCCGATTCGTGTTACCAACCAGAACTAAAGGGTTTTCTAGCTGCAGCACATGACCTGGGCCACGTGGAGGCCCTTTAGTCCCAGTTCGTAACCAACCAGGACTAAATGGTGGAAGCTTTAATCCCACTTTGTTAGTCCCAGTTGCTGCAACCGGGCCTTACCAACCGGGACTGATAATCTTTTTTCCACCAGTGGCACCATCTCCTCTTTCTTCTTCTCCTCCCCTATGGCATGTAACAAGTCCTCATGTGGTTTGGGACATGGACGGTGATGTTGCTCGGATTACAATTTGTCAGCCTGCACGTCTCCAAGGACACGACAATGCGCTGGATTCAGAGGCTTAGCTTCCATGAGTCGAGTTCCGGTGCAGCGGCATGTATGGTGGACAGGAGGTGCTTCATCGAGTTTGAGTTTAGGTGCAGTTCCTTACCTCCATATTTATGTTCTTAGCATGGTTATATGTACAAGTTTCCCAGAACAAATTGATGAAATTCACAGAGCTTGCTTGTAACTTTGAAATTTTATCTACCAGAGCGAGGGATCCGGAAAAATGTGCCCCGAGGACGACCAGCACTCCCCTAAAATCTGTGTGACATGGTTCTATGCAATTTATAATTACCCTACAAAAATATGAATAAAAGGTAATTCAATGTTAATATTTTGCATCAATAATGAATGTTGGATTTTACAATTGTTTATATGCTCCACGGGCGCGCAGCAAGGCGCGGCTACCCTTCTAGAGTTCTAGTCCTACTGAATCCAGCTAGAATGTTACGGGGCGGAAGACTCCTGCATCGGAAACCCAAGCTGCATGATATAATCTCTAAACTCGCGACATTGCTGGTTCTGGTCCTGATGTTCTTGGTACACCTCTGATGTCACCTCCCGCTTGCCGGCCACCGTATCTCCGCCCCGCTTCACCTGCAGCCTCGTGCCACCGGCCAACGTCCGGCCGAGGCCGGCAATGCGTTCCTCATGGAGGCCAATGTTGACGAGCAGCTGGGCCTCGCTGTTGCGGCGCGGGACGTCGACGTAGCAGTTCATGTCGAACACCTCCTCGGCGCCGCCGCTCTCCGTGTCGTATGCGAACACTTTGTGCCGGCTCGTCGCGAGCAGGACTTTCTTCTTCCCCTCGGCGCCGGTGACGCTGCAGAGCGGGATGATCTCCCGCTCCCCGCTAAGCTCGTCTCGGATCGGCAGTGGCAGGCTGCCCACGTTGACTTGGCACCGAAGCGACCATGACGGAGAGTCCCGACTCCACGTCAGGAGGAGGAGCACGTTGTCGACGAGGCGGTTGTGGACGACGGCGCAGAGGGAGCCGTCGAGTTCGGTGAGGTGGCGGATGCGCCACGAAAGCCGCGGCGGCGTGCGCACCCACCCGAACCGCTCGGCGCCGACGGAGAGAGACATGATGGGCGCGTCGTGCGGCGGATCCCTCGTGCTACCGTCGGTGAAGCTCGACGGATGTAGCAGCCAGTAGAGGTACCCGTCGAGGGCCACAGGCGGCCTGCCGTCGAGGTGGCACGCAAAGCCCGGCGGCGCGTCACCGCCGGCGCAGCGCCGCCACCGCCATACGCCGGATGCTGTAGGGGAGCACACCTCGCACTTCTGCTGCCCGAAGGTGTTCCTGAAGAGCCTGACCACCTTGTGCTGGCCGGTCGCCGGGTCGAAGCCGAGGCCGGTGCTGGAGAGCTCAAGAGGAAACCGCTGCTGGAGCCGCGGAAGTCTGTGCTCTATCTCCGCCGCCGGCTCGCAGGGCGGCAGGGCGACGTGCTCGCCGGTGGAGAGGTTGAAGACGTAGTAGTCGGACGACCGGACGTCGAAGACGAGCGTGAGACCTCGACACGGCTTATTCCCTGACAGCACGAGGTGCTCCCCTTTGAGGTCGCCCACGGTGAGCAGCTCGCGCGGGGCGGTTACAGGTGATGCACCCCCGTCCACCGGAAGCGAGAACGCGTAGAAGGACGTGGCGGTGCCCGGTCCTGTCGGCGAGAAGAAGAATATCTCGGGATGGCGCACGGCGGCGGTTCTGGCAGCGTGCGCGGCGACGAAGTGGTCGGAGGTGAGGGCCGCGTGCCACTCCCTGCAGACCGAACGGAAGCGCACGGCGGCGGCGATCGGCAGGCGCGTGAGGACCTCGTCGACGAGCAGCTCTCCGTGCAGACGCGGCGGCGAGGACCTGGTCTTGGAATTCTTTGGCGAGGTCGCCATGCGACTGTGCGAGAGGAGAGGAGTTCCACGGCGTGATGTTCGACTGGCTTGGAGCCTTGGACTTGGTTGGTCCGAGGAGTATATATCGTGGTTGGTCCGGTCAAATGTAGGCTGTAGTGCTGTATCGTGGCCGGATTATTAGGAATCGCATACGTTTCGTTTTCGTATTCGGATTTTGTAGATGTGTCCCGATTCAGGGAAATAGATGCCGTTCTGAACACGTAATTCTGTGCCCCCACAATTGTATTTATGAAACTGAATATTTATGTTACCACAAAATTACTACTAATACTATCATGCATTATGTGGAATTACTCCCCCCGTTTCAAAACATAAGATATTTTAGCCTTTTTGTGACACATATGTATCTAGATGTCTTTTAGTGCATGTTTATTTATTTTGTTTTTAACCTACACACTAAAACATCTAGATACTTAGTGTTAAAGAAAGGCTAAAATATCTTATATTTTTTAAAGGAGGGAGTAGAAGGAAAGGAGGGGTGCGAGCGTCGTCCTCGGGGGACATTCCGTCGCTCTAGTAGATAAAATATTAAAGTTACTAGCAAGCTCTATGAAATTCATCAATTCGTTCTATAAAATTGTACATATAATCATAATAACATAATTATGGAGCAGGGGAATTGCATCTAAACTCAAACTCGCTGAAGCACTTCTTGTCCTGAGATCATGACCACCCTCGGCGCTGCATCGGAACTCAACTCATTGAAGCTAAGCCTCTACATCCAGCGCATTGACGTGTCGTTGGGGGCGTGCAGGCCAAAAAATTGTACTCCGAGCAACACCAAGTGGTCGGCTCTTCGCCATTGAAGGCTGCCGCCAGGTCAAACCCTAGGCTTCTATCTGAGCCTGCTATGCTCTTTATATCTCAGTCGCTAGCTTGAAACACTATGAATCAATATCAGTTGTTGGATCCCATCATATGGCTCCTCGCTAGTCGAAGACTCGTCGCCGATGCCGACTCCACTTAGAAGACTTCAGTGCTCAAGAACGCTTCTCACCGTGGATGACCCATCCAAGGGTGTCAATTGAATTGCCACTTTGAGTTTTTTTTAGCTCATTCGGCTATAAAGCCATGGATCCCAACGATTGTAGCCGTCGTTTATTTTCTAGGTTAAAACCTGGACGCTACTTTTGTTGCTTTCCTCTTGTAATAGAGCTCGAAGTCCTAGATCATCCCTCTTAATTCGGCTGATATAATCGAGTCCGTTTGATCATTTGCATGATTGTCATAATCCTTTCTAAATCCCGAGCTTCAGCCTATCACCATAGAACCAGTCCATAATCAAATCCATTATTATCTCCATATGCCTAGAGCACACAACAAAATGGGAAGGGTTTGAGAGTACAAAGCAGATGCAGGGCACCAGCCCTCACGAGCAACCGCAGCACGACGGCAGCCCAACGCCCAACCCCAAAATCAGCAGCAGAGCAAATCAAAACTTCTTTCTTCCTATGAAGGCTTCTGTCATTCTAAATACTCCTTATGTTCACTTTTTAATTTTTTTGGTAAATATATGTATCTAGACATGCATGTATTTCTACTTGTTTTGGTTGTATCTGATTCACTTCTACTCCCTCCATTTTAAAATATAAGATATTTTAGCTAATCATTGTCATACATGTATATAGATATCTTTTAATATATAGGTTAAAAATAAAAGAAGTAAACATCTATATTAAAAGATGTCTACGTACGTGCATGACAATTATCGACTAAAACATCTTATATTTTGAAAAATAAAGTTTTACATTAATTAAGAAACAAAGGAAGTAGTATAACTTCCCGCAAAAATAAAAAAGGAAGTAGTATAACTTTGTGTACCAGCCAACAAACAGATTTCTGGGCATCGAAAGGGCGTGTTGTCTGTACCTTAGCATATCGACGGCAGGATCGAAAAGGCGTCGAAACCAACCTAGACGACGGTGGTCGGTGGGGAAAAAACGCTCGCAGCGGCTCGTCTATGCGGGCGTCCAAAATTTAGACGCGTCCACATCAATTCTGGGCATCGTCCACCTCCCGACGGCGTCCAAAATCAACTGCTCTCCCGCCGTCCCGCGAGCTCGCTCCCGCGCCTATCCGGACTCGAGCGCCACTCCCGCCGGCTCCAGGTACGCCATTTTTTCCCCGGGGGAGTAGGTGAGAGAGAGGGTTAGAAATTGGTCGGGGACGAGGCGGTGCTCGACCCTGCCACCTTTGGCACGCGCCGAATCCGGCCGCCGGCGCTCAATCTTTGCCGGATTCGGAGGCAAGGCGGTGGTGGAGCACACGCGCGCGTGGGTGGGGGCGGCGCCCGTGGGGGGCGGAGCTGGGGCGGATAGGGAGGGGCAGAGGCCGCCGCCGGTCGGTGAGAGGTGGGGCCGGGCGGTGGAGGAGAGGTGGCCAGGGCAGTGCATCGGTGGAGAGGGAGAGGTGAATTTGCTGCTGCTGCTGTTTGCTGCAGAGGGGGAGAGACGAGGCAGCGCTGCTGAATTTTTCTGAGCGGTGAATTTTGCTGATGTTTGCTGCTGGGCTAAACTGAATTTTGCTGCTGACTGCTGCTTTATTATCCTGCTATTTGTACATAAACCTGCTGTTGCCACTACTGAATTCTGCAGATGTTTGTTCACAAAATATGTACTGCTACTACTGAATGTTTGCTGCTGGTGGTTGCATAACTTAGAAAAGGAGTTTTCATTACAAATAGGCAAGGCCAATTCCAAAGCAGGGAGGAATTGCTCCTTGCAACACACCACCGGTAGCTCTCACACAGCTATGTTTAGCTAGTGCACGAGCCAGGGGATTATCTTGCCTACAAATCTTCTTGAGTTTGACCTCCCGTAGTTGTTGTAGGGTCTGCTGGATGTCTTGCACAATGCTAGCAGTCCTCGACCTATCTCTTTCCTTGCTTGAGAGCTTCTTGATTAGAGACGCACAATCGCTCTCAACCACTGGGACTGTATCAACTGACATGAGCGCATGCTTGACTCCCTCCTGGCAAGCAATGGATTCTGCAGCTTCAGCACTCTCACAGACTGGGATAACATCCCAGGCCGAGAGAGTAATCTGTCCTTGGTCATTGCGCATTACAGCACCCCACAAGCCAGTGTTAATTTCCTTTATAAAGCTAGCATCCACACACGCCAGCCTGGGTCAGGCGGGATCCGATTGCAGTATTGGCTTTTCATCAGGTTCAGTTCAGTACTGTGATTATTTGCAGCGACTGGCTTTTTTCCTTTCAGGTCTTCCGCTGCTCTTCCTTGTCTGATGCTAGTTAAGGTTTCTAGGTAATCGATCAGGAGTTAAGCAGACACATACACATCTATATCTGCTTTTCCTTCTGAAAAGATAATGTCGTTCCGAAGGTGATAAACTCTCCACCACAATAGCGTGTTTTTTCTCCTCATGTCCTCATTGACGGAACAAAGAATAGTTAGAGTCCAGTCTATACCAGATTTAGTAATGTGTCTCTGTCCGGTGGAAGTTTCCAGTCGTTTCCAAGTCTGGCTCTTAAGGCCCTTGCTTTAGTGCATTGCATTGTTGCATGAAAGCCATCTTCAGCTTCACTTCCACATATTGTGCATGTTGGATCACTGATCATATTTCGCGAACACCGATTAGTTTGCACAGCATGAGCATCAGTAGACAGGCGCCAGGTGAAGGTTTTTACCTTTTGAGGTACTTTTGTTTGCAAAATAACATCTCAGATCGGTCCCTGCCGGCCTTTTGCTGCTCTGACCTACGCGGAGGTTATCTGAACTGTTAAGCATTCAGACATTCAGCATGCTTAATTTACACATACAAGATGCTGACAAATCCTGTAGAAGGCGATGCACCCCTGTCTCATCACTCCAAACAACGGTGCTCACTGAATCGAAATGTATATGCTTTTGAACCTACCTATGGTTTCTCTTGCATGGTATGTCTATGCCCTGTGACCCTTGTACATGTAGGATACTTGGGTTATGTAATCATACAATGCTTAATTATAAAGAACTAATACGAAAATAATGTTGTGATGCTCTATACTATTTTGGTACTTTGCTCGACGCATTCCAATGCTGTTTACTTTTCCTGTCATATTTTTCTCATCAAATTCTCTATGCTCATCAAATTTCACGTGTTCAGAATTTTAAGCTGGGATTTTGTTTTGACATATGTTACTATAGGCTACTGGTTATGCATCCCAACAAGATGATTAGGACTAATTGAGCAAAATAATAGTTCACTTATCTCTTTCGAGCTTTGATAATTTTATTTTGCACGCTGCAGATGTCTGATCTCTCGGAGCCCTCAAAAGAAGGCTCTTCAACCGATGGTTTGAGCTCTCACCAGAAAACTGGAGTCTGGAGTAGCATGTTGAGCACTCTTCATCAGCAAGCTTCAGTCTATGGCTTGGCTGTTGGTTATTGCTTGTCAGCATCTTTGCTCTCCATTATCAACAAATGGGCAATCATGAAATTTCCTTACCCTGGGGCGCTGACTGCTCTACAGTATCTGACTAGTGTTGCTGGAGTTCTCCTATGTGGTCAAGTAAAGTTTATTGAGCATGATGGCCTGAATTGGCGGACCATGTGGAAGTTCTTGCCTGCTGCTGTGATGTTCTACATCTCCATCTTCACAAATAGTGAACTCTTGCTGCATGCCAATGTGGATACTTTCATCGTGTTCCGCTCTGCCGTGCCGATATTTGTGGCCATTGGAGAGACGTTGTACCTTCACCAACCATGGCCATCATTGAAGACATGGCTTTCATTATCCACCATACTTGGTGGAAGTGTGATCTATGTTTTCACAGACAACCAGTTCACTGTGACTGCTTATAGCTGGGCAGTGGCGTACTTAGTGAGTATGTCCATCGATTTTGTGTACATCAAGCACGTCGTCATGACCATTGGCCTGAATACATGGGGCCTTGTGCTTTACAACAATCTCGAGGCTTTGATGTTGTTCCCCATTGAGCTACTTGTAATGGGAGAATTCAATCAGATGAAGGTCGACAGCTCTAAAATGACAAACTGGCTTTCATTTGACGTTATTCTTCCAGTTGCTCTGTCGTGTCTGTTTGGGCTATCAATATCCTTCTTCGGGTTCTCGTGCAGACGGGCTATCTCAGCTACTGGATTTACGGTCCTTGGTATAGTAAACAAGCTACTGACTGTTGTGGTAAATCTGCTTATCTGGGACAAGCATGCCTCCCTTGTGGGAACAATTGGGCTGTTGATATGCATGTCTGGTGGCGTCCTGTACCAGCAATCTACAACAAAACCTAAGGCACCCAGTGTTGAGCCAAAGGAAGAGAATGATGAGGAGGAACAGAAGTTGCTTGAGATGCAGCAAGGGCATGAGAGCACTTCAACTCAAGAGCATGACTCATAAGCCTCATTGTTAAGTTTTTTGTTGGTACTGTACTTGTCGGCAACAGCTTTCCTGGATCATTGGAAAGAAATGTTTGGCAAAGGGTTGTAGTTGAGATTAGAATTGCAACGCTGTAGACATTAGAAATTGCAATTGCAGAGGAAACTGAATACGTTTGCTGGGGGAGCAGAAATCCTGAAATATGAACAATTATCCGAGATGACGTTACCCATAGTCATGTTATTTTCACTACTACAACAATATTTTCCTACTCTTTAAAATGAGAAGTTCTGCATAGTTCGCCCATCAGCATGAAACTTTTTCGACGAGTTGGTTACAGTTTTAGCTTTAACTACACTTATAAGAAGTTGTGTTTCCTTTGAACTCCTTAAAAGGCAGAGCGATGCTTAAAACCAAGTCAGGGCTAGCTCAAAAGCACACAATAAAGAATGGGCCGATTTAGCATATATGGATGGCCTTTGACCTTTTTTGTTCGTGGGCTAAATTTATAGATGACTTTTTGGTAGGAATCAGAGCGAATGGCGGACTACGGCCCGGGATGGTCCACCCGCAAACCCCTCTCTCCCTCACTTACTTTTCCCCTTTTAACACCGCAACCTACCACAAACCCTAACCAGCCACATCCCTTGTCAGCCTCGTCTTATCCCTCGTCCCGCCGCCATCGCTCCATCCCTCTTTCCTGTTGACCCATCCTAAATATTCATGCCCTCCTTACCATCGGACCACTCGAGTGCTAGCTGCTCTTCCATTTTTGCCGATCTCAGCACCATAGATCGTCACAAGAAGGTAAGAAAAGTTGCTAGATATACATGATCCATATTTAGTAATTTTGCGAGATCTAAATCTATAAAGTATTTTGGCGTGTTTTCAAATGTTTAGGTTAGTAAAAAAATTCGTGGAGGGATAGATTGGTTAGATCTATCAATCTATTCTTCTTTGAAGCAAAAAGTTCTATAACAAGGTTTGATACCTTATAGTATATGTTTTTTATAGTAGCAGAATTTTCCCTTTTTTATTCTATATTTGCAGAATTTCGTTGCCTTGGCCATGGATTTCTTAGAGTCTATTTGTTCTAATCCTAGAACACGTAATGTTCGATCTTATAGTTACAACTTAGAAAACAGTAAATAAAAATAAAAAGTTCAATCGCCTTAGTAATTTTACGACTTGACTACATGTGTTGATGTATTTGAATTTTGCTTATAAGCGTTTTTTCCAAATATTAACAGTGTTTGCTTGGGCCAGCAATTCGCAATAGAGTGGAGTACATATTCTTAACCAGTGTAGATCACTGATATGATGTCGCAGCTGGCTGGTAGCCTTGATCGGCCTGTGGCAAAACTGGCACACGCTGCTACGAAATGGCGAGATTGGAAGAACCTGCCAACCGATATCGCCATGGATATCGCTGGTCGACTGCTCACCTTCGATGTCGCTGAGTACCTCTGCTTCCGGGCCACGTGCAGGCCCTGGCGCGACTGCACCTACAACCCACGCACGGGCGATGGGATGGATTCCCGCTTCCGCCCACGCGATTGGATCATGCTCTACCGCTGCGGTGCCCCGTCGGGTCGCACAGTCATGAACGTCGCCACCGGCGTCCGCGCCAACGTCGACTTCCCAGAGCTCATCACCAAGCACCAACTAGGCACTGCTGACGGTCTTGTCGTCCTCGTTCAAATGGGCGGCAATGATGTCAGTCTATTCAACCCGCTCACCCGTGCACTCATCCGGTTCCCGCCCCTCACCATCGCCAGGGACGTGATCAATCTTCCTCTGGTCTGCAACTCTTCATCCTTCCCGAGAGAGTGGCTCTCTATTGACCCAACCACAGTCACAAGTGCGGGCATCGACGACTCGACGTCCCCAAGCACACTCGTGCTCTGCCTCCGATCGGGGTTCCATCCGATCGTCTGCGCCAAGCCGGGCGACAAGAATTGGGCGTATGGGCGCTTCGCCGAGCAGCGCACCGCCGCTGGCATGGTCACACCAGTCCAATCACCGGTGACCTTCGGAGGGCGCTGCTACCTCACGACGGCGGCCGGCGCGATAGTGGCGTTGGATATGAACCCGGGGGCTCAATGTCCTCTCATGACATTCCTCCTTGACGAGGACCCGCCGGTGAACACCAAAATTTCTTCCTTCCTCGTCCGGTCCCAGGGACGGATGCTCATGGTGCGCTACATGTTCGGTGCCATCTTGCTTGAGGAAGGTGGCTACGACGAGACGGAGATACTCATGTGGGCCCGACGCCCACCGCATGTGGAGGTGTTCGAGGTGGATGTCGCGGGGAGGCGGCTGGTCGCCAAAAGCGGCATCGGCGACGACCACACAGCCTTCCTCAGAAAAGCTCACTCTTTCATGGTCTCCACCAAGAAGTTCCCCAAGATTGCCGCCAATTCGGTGTATCTCAACTATTCTCTGCAACAACCTGGTCATAGTGGTGCCTACCACTTCCGAGATCATACCACTACGCCGCCGAGATTCAGCGGGAGTCGAAATGGCAGGATTTACCCTTGTGCTAGCCACTGGGAGCTGGAAGATTATCTGGTCCGTGATGTCGAGATTGATCATTATAAGATCAATTCGGGTTATTGGGGTCCTCCCAGTTAATCTTTAGTCAATAATCTCTAGTGGTTAAACTTTAAACAATAATTTCTAGTGGAGAATTTCAGAGACTTATTTGGCATATTCATGTATGGCAAGAAGTGAGACTAAAATTTGGTCATACTGGTCCTTATTAACTCGTGCCCTAGCACGGGATAGTTGTATTGGATGGTAAAGTTTATCGTTATTTATGTTTACTTGATGTTTTCTCTATTTCCGGTTTTGTTTTAACGTATTTATTATTTTCACTTGTTAAAGTGGTCGCTTTTGATTTGTATCATCTCAGGTAGTGTACACTGGTAGGGCTGCATGTGTTCTTTGTGTTGACATATTATTTTGTTAATCTGGCCGTCGACTATATCAAGCAAAGGCGAAAAAGTGACATCAATTAATGTAAATCTAGATACATGACATTTGAAGGTCTTGAAAGAAAAGCCCTCGATAACCATTGCTGGACACGACATTTCAGACATGGGCTCACGCCTGTGGCCCTTATCCAAGCCGTTGAGCTATGGGAACAAGCACAACATGTGAGACTGCAACATAACATTGACGACACGGTCTCTTGGCGTTGGACGGAGTCCAGATTTTACACTGCTGCATCTGCTTACACCATTCAGTTTGAGGGAGCGGCTCAACGTGATTACAAGATGCCCATTTGGGCCTCAGATGACCATGTGGAAGTTCTTACCTGCTGCTGTGATGTTCTACATCTCTATCTTCACAAATAGTGAAATCTTGATGCATGCCAATGTGGATACTTTCATCGTGTTCCGCTCCGCCGTGCCCAAATTTGTGGCCATTGGAGAGACGTTGTACCTCCACTAACCATGGCCATCATTGAAGACATGGCTTTCACTATCCACCATACTTGGTGGAAGTGTGATCTATGTTTTCACAGACAACCAGTTCACTGTGACTGCTTATAGCTGGACAGTGGCGTACTTAGTGAGTATGTCCATCAATTTCGTGTACATCAAGGACGTCGTCATGACCATTGGCCTGAATACAAGGGGCCTTGTGCTTTACAACAACCTCGAGGCTTTGATGTTGTTCCCCATTGAACTACTTGTAATGGGAGAATCAACCAGATGAAGGTCCACAGCTCTAAAATGACAAACTGGCTTTCATTTGACGTTATTCTTCCAGTTGCTCTGTTTTGTCTGTTTGGGCTATCAATATCCTTCTTCGGGTTGTCGTGCAGACAGGCTATCTCAGCTACTGGATTTACGGTCCTTGGTATAGTAAACAAGCTACTCACTGTTGTGGTAAATCTGCTTATCTGGGACAAGCATGCCTCCCTTTTGGGAACAATTGGGCCGTTGATATGCATGTCTGGTGGCGTCCTATACCAGCAATTCACAACAAAACCTAAGGCACCCAGTGTTGAGCCAAAGGAAGAGAATGATGAGGAGGAACATAAGTTGCTTGAGATGCAGCAAAGGCATGAGAGCAGTTCAACTCAAGAGCATGACTCATAAGCCTCATTGTTAAGTTTTTTATTGGTACTGTACTTGTCGGCAACAGCTTTCCTGGTCACTGCAAAGAAATGTTTGGTAAAGGGTTGTAGTTGAGATTATAATTGCAACGCTGTAGACATTAGTAATTGCAGAGGAAGCTGAATACGTTTGCTGGGGGAGCAGAAATCCTGAAATGTGAACAATTATCCGAGATGACGTTGCCTATAGTCATGTTATTTTCACTACTGCAACAAATATTTTCCTACTCTTTAAAATAAGAAGCTCTGCATAGTTCACCCATCAGTATGAAACATTTTCAACGAGTTGGATACAGTTTTAGCTTTAACCACACTTTTAAGAGATATTGTTCTAAATTTGTTATTGAATAGGTTGTGTTTTCTTTGAACTTCTTAAAAGGCGGAGCGATGCTTGGAAACCAAGTCGGTGCTAGCTCAAAGCACACAATAAAGAATGGGCTGATTTAGCATATATAGATGGCCTTCTACCTTTTCTGTTCGTGGGCTGAATTTATAGCTGACCTTTTGGTAGGAATCGGAGGGAAGGGCGGACTACAGCCCGAGATGGTCCACCCACAAACCCCTCCCTCACTCACTTTTCCCCTTTTCACACTGCAATCTACCACTAACCCTAACCAGCCACATCACTCGTCAGCCTTGTCTTATCCCTCCTCCCGCCGTCATCGCTCTATCCCTCTCTCATGTTGACCCATCATTTCCCCTTTCCACACCGCAACCTACCACAAACCCTAACCAGCCACATCCCTCGTCAGCCTCGTCTTATCCCTCCTCCCGCCGCCATCGCTCCATCCCTCTCTCATGTTGACACATCCGAAATATTCATGCCCTCCTTACCATCGGACCACTCCACTGCTATTTGTTCTTCAGTTTTTGCCGATCACGGCACCATAGATCGTCACTAGAAGGTAAGAAAAGTTGCTAGATATACGCGATCCATATTTAGTAATTTTGCCAGATCTAGATCTATAAAGTATGTTGGCATGTTTTCAATTGTTTAGGTTAGTAGCTAATTCTTGGAGGGATAGATTGGTTAGATCTATCAATCTATTCTTCTTTGAAGCAAAAAATTCTATAACAAGGTTTGATACCGAAAACCACAAATGTAGCTCGAGCTACATGTAGCTCGTTTTTTGAAAAATTCGAAAATACCATTTTGAATTTTCAAAAAAATCTGAAATTAAATATACAAGTAGATAATGTTGTGATCTACAATCGTGCAAATTTTCAAGTCAAAATACCTTATAGTTTGAGCTGTGCAAAAATGACAAATTCTGAGATCTACAATAGTGAACAGTGCAGATTTTTGAAATCTCACAATCTGTCAGAGTTTGTCATTTTTGTACAGCCTAGAATATTAGGAATCTCAAGTTCAAATTTTGCACGTTGCTAGATCATATCATTGTCAACATCTGGATTTTTTTTCAGAATTTTTTGAAACTTTAAAATACCATTTTCGATTTTTTTTAAAAAACCGAGCTACATGTAGCTCGAGCTACAAAAATCCACTCTCGGTTTGATACCTTATATATGTTTTTTATAGTAGCAGAATTTTCCCTTTTTTGTATATTATTAGCACAGTTTCGTTGCATTGGCCATTGATTTCTTAGAGTCTATTTGTTCTGGGCCTAGCACACATAATGTTTATTCTTATAGTTACAACTTGCAAAACAGTAAAGAAAAATAAAAATTCAGTCACCTTAGTAGATTTTACGACTTGAATACATGTGTCGATGTATTTGAATTTTGCTTATAAGCGTGTTTTCAAATATGAACAGTGGAATACATATTCTGAACCAGTGTAGATCACTGATATGACGTGTCGCAGCTGGCTGTTAGCCTTGATCAACCTGTGGCAAAACTGGCACGCGCTGCTACGAAATGGAGAGATTGGAAGAACCTGCCAACCGATATCGCCATGGACATCGCTGGCCGACTGCTCACCTTCGACGTCGCTGAGTACCTCCGCTTCCGGGCCACCTGCAAGCCCTAGCACGACTGCACCTACAACCCACGCACGAGCGATGGGATGGATTCCCGCTTCCGCCCGCGCGATTGGATCATGCTCTACCGCCGCGGTGCCCCGTCGGGTCGCACAGTCAGGAATGTCGCCACCGGAGCCCGCGCAAACGTCGACTTCCCAGAGCTCGTCACCAAGCACCAACTAGGCACTGCCGACGGTCTTGTTGTCCTCGTCCAAATGGGCGGCAACGACGTCAGTGTCTTCAACCCGCTCACCCGTGCACTCATCCGGTTCCCGCCCCTCACCATCGTCTGGGCCATGAATCTTCCTCTGGTCTGCAACTCTTCATCCTTCCCAACGGAGTGGCTCTCTGACCTCTGTGGACCCAACCACAATCACAGGCGCGGGCATCGATGACTCGACGTCCCCAAGCACACTCGTGCTCTGTCTCCAATTGGGGATGCATCCGATCGTCTGCGCCAAGCCGGGCGACAAGAATTGGGCGTGTGGGCGCTTCGCCGAGCAGCGCACCGCGGCCGGCATGGTCACACCAGTCCAATCACCGGTGACATACGGAGGGCGCTGCTACCTCACGACGGCGGCCGGCGCGATAGTGGCGTTGGATCTGAACCCGGGGGCTCAATGGCCATGACATTCCTCCTTGACGAGGACCCACCGATGAACACATAAATTTCTTCCTTCCTCGTTCGGTCCCAGGGACGGATGATCATGGTCCCCTACATATTTGGTGCCATCCTTCTCGAGGAAGGTGGCTACAACGAGACGGAGATACTCATGTGGGCTCGACGCCCACCGCACGTGGAGGTGTTCAAGGTGGATATCGCGGGGAGGCGGCTGGTCGCCAAAAGCGGCATTGGCGACGACCACACAGCCTTCCTCAGGAAAGTTCACTCTTTCATGGTCTCCACCAAGAAGTTCCCCAAGATTGCTGCCAATTCGATGTCTCTAAACTATTCTCTGCAACAACCTGGTCATTTTGGTGCCTACCACCTCCGAGATCGTACGACTACGCCGCCTAGATTCCGCGGGAGTAAAAATGGCAGGCTTTCCTTGTGCTTGCCACTGGGAGCTAGAAGATTATCTGGTCCGTGATGTCGGGATGGATCATTATATGATCAATTCAGGTTACTGGGGTCATCCCCGTTAATATTTAGTCAATAATCTCTTGTTGTTAAACTTTAAACAATAATCTCTAGAGACTTATTTGGCATGTTCATGTATGGCAAGAAGTGAGACTGAAATTTGGTCATAGTAGGCTTTGGGCTATTGCCGGGGCAAAGCGGTTGGGTGGTTTGATGCCGGGAGAGTAGGCTTCTGTGTAATAAGACCTTTTAAATTTTCTTGTAAACTCTTTCTATCTTAATTGAAATTGGGCAAAGCTTTTGCCCTCGTTTCAAAAAAAAAAAATTTGGTCATAGTGGTCCTTATTAACCCGTGCCCTAGCACGGGATAGTTATTTTGGATGGTAAAGTTTATCGTTATTTATGTTTACTAAATGTTTTCTATATTTCCGGTTTTGTTTTAAAGTATTTATTATTTCCACTTGTTAAAGTGGTGGCTTTCTATTTGTATCATCTCAGGTAGTGTACACTGGTATGGTTGTTGCCTGTATGCTTTATGTTGACATATTCTGTTGTTAATCTGACTGTTGACTATATCAAGCGAAGGCAAAAAAAGTGACATCAATTAATGTGAATTTAGATACATGACATTAGACGGTCTTGAAAGAAAGACTCTAAAGAAGAAGGAGGAAGGTATCTTACAATCTTCCATACCTTCATCAGTAGCTATTTTTGTTGAGTTTAATTAATACAAAGTTGTCAAAAATGAAGGAACATGCAAAAATAATGGGACATGATCTTCTTCAGCTCAATGTTCAACCTTAATAGTACATTTATTCCATGCATGTGTTGTATGGAATGTATTCTGTATAGCATGCACCGACATCTTTGTCATCTATATCCACCATGAGCATCGAAGAAAGTAACAATCATGTGATATTCCTCATCAATATTAGTGATTGGATCCTGTTCAACTTGCAACTCCTTGGACCTGCAATCTTAATTTGATATTCTCTCTTGTGCACGATAAATTTATATATGAGTAAGAGGTTCTTATCCGAGCTGAAATATCAACGAAGCAAGCATGTGATGTGCAAAGCTATCATATTTGAACTAAAGCAGATAGATTCATTCATATATTAAGATGGTATTTGGAAAATTTATAATTTATATAAATTATACGTGTTCTTGAGAGTTTGGTGGTAGATGACTTGCATTACCAGCCTCCGCAAGCACTGAAGCTGAGTTGTGATTTGCATGGTGAAAACCCAAGGTCTAACAGCTATTGACTGTACATGTTCCTGTTCTTGTTAAAGACATTGTTTTGGAAAATATGGTCTTTCTCCAAGATGAAAATCTAAGATCTTCGATTGGGCGACAACAACGTTTGTGCATTGTTCGTTCCTTAGAGCCGTTGCATTTGAAATACCTCCTGGGTGGTGTAGAGTGCTGCCGCGGGTGATTGATCACCGTGGTGGGGTTTTTTCTCCTTTTATTTTATTTTTTGGATGTGTGCATTTTTTATGTATTTTGACATCTTATTTGTGCAGAGGCTGAATGTAATTGATATCTACGTGTCCTTTATAAAAATATAGTAATTCAGACATGATTGTGTTCTCCTATTATTAGAAATATGCATACTAATTTCTGTACCGACTTATTTTGCAAAAAAAAACTTTAACACCTTACTAACAAGATCAATATGGAGTAGTCAAAATCATTGTTGTGGAGTTATTTGCACCCTGGCTCTACTTTATTTATTCCAACACGCTTTGCCAAAATCAAACATCATGGGTGATTGGATCATAGGAGAACCTAAACATCTCTGCTAAGAAACAAGTTGTGGTAGTTGTTACTGAATAGTAGAATTAGACGGAGCTAGGAGTTACCTATATGGGGGGCCAGCTGAACTTTGTGCAGCTTGGAGGGGGGCATATAGGCTTATTTAGGTCACATTAGAGAATAACTACACCTAATATGTGGGGTTTTTCACACTAAAAATCAGCATGGGGGTGGCCATGGCCCCAGCTCGCCCCCTGCTAGCTCTGTCCCTTATTTATTGCTACACTGCCAATCTACAAAATCTGAATCTGATAAACATAACAATGTTCGACAAACATTGCAAAGCTGTGTAATTGATATGGGGTGGCCTTCGGATACCATCGCATCATGTGCATCAACAACATCCACTCTCAAGTCCGACATCATCGAGGCATGGAAGAGAAGGAAGAAGAAGAACCACCAAAAAGAAGCTTGGAAGCGCCGCAAGAAGAGGCAGCAGCTGAAGCTGGACCGGCTAAAGTCGGTCCCACACCGGCTAAAGCCAGCCCCACCGGCTAAAGCCGGACTGAGCACCGGCTATAGCCGGCCTGCTCGAGTCAACTACGTCTTGGTCTTGAAGCCACCTATGTCTTCTATCTCTTTAGTGACCAAACTACCTCTAGCTCGTGGCTGCCTATATATATGGGTCACTCTCCCCCTCCCTAAGATAGACATGAATTGAGATAAGAATTGGCATGATGCCTCACCCCTTGTGGGAACCCTAATAGATCTTCCATCTAGAAATCACCCTCTTTGTTTGGGATCTCTTCTATTTGGAGAATTCTACCTTGATTTGGATCTCTTGCATACTTGTGTGTGTAATTCTATCCAATTGATTGGTCTATTCCCCAATTGGAATTCTATTCCAAGCATATCAATCTCTCACAAGGAATTCTACTCTTGGAGTCTCTTCCTTGTGATTCTATTGAGTTGGTGAATCGGGCCAACGAGGACAACCGATGTGTATCTTGTGTGTGTGTTTTGCCTTCGATTCGTGTTCATCGTGTTCTTCGTGTTCATCCTCTTCCACCGCCACAAACCTCGTGAATCCATGAAGATCAGGCCACATCTTGGGGTCAACCCCTATCATATGGTATCAGCAGCTTTTGGTTGCCACGGATTTACTCTTGTGTTGTGATTTCCACCATAAATTTTGAAAATCCAAAAAATAGCCCCAAAATTGTCTCAAATTTTGATCTCTGGATTTGTTGAGTTTTTTGTGGTTTTGATCCATAGATTTGATGTCTTGGGTGTTGATCTACATTGCCACAAATTTTCTAGCCCCAATTCCTCATATTTCTCCCAGAATCGTCTATTTTCCATCTAAAATTCCGCCCAAATCGATGAACTTTTTGCGCAGCGCCCCGAACCGGCTAAACCGACCTCCACACTGGCTAAAGCCGGACCGTCTCGGAAAATCCGGCCTCAAAAAAGTCCAAACCGGCTAAAGCCGGCCCGCAGACCGTCTAAAGCCGGCCCATACCGAGGTCAACGCCAACAACCGCTTCCGCATCGACCCCCTCCTTCTGTAGCGCTCGCTCCACACCTGCGTCCCGCCCGCCCCTGGCTCGCTCCTCCACCCGCGCCTCGCACTGCCTCCGCCTCGCTCTCACATCCAACGCCACCGCATGCCCCGACCGCCACCACGCGCCCACTCCACCAGCGCCTCCCCAGCCGCCTGGCCGCCCACCCCCCCCCCCCCCGCATCGTGCTCAGCACCCTCGCCGCCTTGCTCCAGCTTCCTCCACCAGCGCGTGACGCCGCCAACTCGCTCCGCCAGCGCCCCAGTGGCTCCCGCATCGGCCCGCTTGACTCCCGCTCACCGCAGCTCCCCGCCTCCATCGCATGCCTCCAGGTCCTAGCTCGCTCCCTGCACCCAGCCCCTGGCCGCTAGTCTCCCGTGTGCACCTCCGCCTACCAGCAGCTCGCCTCCCCCGCACACAGCTCGCTAGCCCGTCCCGCCCAGCTCGCCAGGATTCCTACGGGCCCAGCTCCGCACCGCCTAGCAGCGCCCCAGCACTGCACGCTAATTGCCAAGACCGGCTAAAGCTGGACCCATATGGGCTAAAGCCGGCCAACACCATTTTGACACCTCTTTGACTCCAAATTTTGACAATTTTTATGAGACTTTTTGCCCCAAATTTTCTAGCATTGACTTGTGTTTGGATTTTGGTTTTTGCGTGCCTTGTTCGTGCCAAGTAATAACGCGCCTACATCAACATCGTGATGACGGCATCAGCACACTGGAACTCCGACTAGTCTTTTGACTCCACCTCCATCGACATCATCGCAACTCGTGTGTTTTGACACCGCCTAACCTTTGCATAGGTATAACTTGCTCCAACCTTGTAACCCCTTTCTTCCTTTGTGTACCTATCCCATTGAGAGTGGCTTTCCGCGTGTTGCGAAGCATTGCACAAGTGTCACGACCGTGAGAGGGTTTGTGTGTGTGTGTACAGTTGAGCAAAGCTCCGAAGCAAGCTCGGTGAAAAAGATACACAAAAGAGGAAAAATCCATTGTGTGACATACATAGATAGAAAAATAAGCTTTTAAGCATAGAATCGCACAAAAAATACCAAGAAGAGTGTGTGTTCCACCGATACAAAGGAGTTCAAAGCTTGTAAGCAAAAAAAGAGAAAAGAGAAGAGTGGCATCTTGTGCAAATCTTGTTGCTTCTTTCTTATGCAACCAAGCTATGGTCTCTCTTGCATTGGCGTGACACCGAGCTAATAGTCTTTGTTTGGACCATTTTGTTTCTTGCTCACTTCCTTGGTCACTCTAACCCCATAATATCTTTTTGTGTGTGTTTCCGTGTTTCCTTGACGTAGATCATCATTCTTGACATTTGCCTTTGGATTTTACCCACATTTGACAATAGAATTTTCTCTTGATCATTTTGTTTGGCATTTCCACATTTCTTACCCATCCACTATATAGCCTTTTGCGTGTGTTCTTAATTGTGCGCCACGGTTGTCCTTCAGTGTTTCATCGATTCAATAGTTTCTACCGGAAGTGTTCCAATTATAGTTTTCTAACCACCTCACTTTCCACAATATACTTTTAGCTTTGTGACCATGTCTAGGGATGAGTTCAACGCACGACGCGCCGCTATGGACAAAAAGCTCGCCGACGCCTACCGACAACTTGAAGACCACCGCCTCGCCATCGACAAACGGGATGGAGAACCTCAAGACCCTTGGTTACAAAAGTTCAACACAAAGTGCGACGCTCTCGACAACAAGTTTCAACAACTCCA
This sequence comes from Dactylis glomerata, assembly GCA_007115705.1. Classification (NCBI taxonomy): domain Eukaryota; kingdom Viridiplantae; phylum Streptophyta; class Magnoliopsida; order Poales; family Poaceae; genus Dactylis; species Dactylis glomerata. The sequence goes on from QXEO01000758.1 coordinate 1,173,536, forward strand.
GTCGTTCTTCGACACCTTCACGCGCCAACATCAACGCTCAAGGTCACGTTCATCAAGATCATCTTCCCGCTCCAAGCATGTGGGTCACCATGAGCGCCATCAATAACCTCACCCTCAAGAGTATGGTGCAAACCATCAACAACATCTTGATAGCCTATGTGAGAGGAAGAAACCAATCCCATGCAAGGATGAGAGCCACATACACATTGAGAGCAAGAGTGATACACCACATGAGTTGAGTGAGGATATTTTGCTTTCTAACAACTTAACCTCTACTCCTCTTGTGTTGTCTTCTTCTTTGCTAGGTTGCACGGATAATGATGACGTCCTTTCCATGGAGATGAGGGACTCCACTATATGTGAGATGAGTGACTCCACTATATGTGAGATGAGTGAATCCACTATATGTGGGAGTGAATACTTCCACTTTGAGGGCATGAGTGATACACCGAGTGAGACAAGAATGGTAGTTGATAGGTCAAGTGAGGCCATTTTGATTTCTAACAACTTACCCTCTATCTCAAGTGTGTTCTCTCATGTTGCAATAGATTCCACGGATGAAGCGATGCCAACCTTGGAGAAGATGTACATGGTGAATACACATGATGATACCACACCATGCCTAGAAGATGATGAGCATGTCGGCCACATGGAGCTACCTACTTCAACAACACCTACCTCAAAGGAGTGCGACCACAAAGGTAACAACATAGGTGTTGGTGATACCATGATTCCCCTAGGGGACATGAACATGTTAAGCTATGAGTGCTTCACTTTATCTCCTATTGCATGCAATATGTTGAACAATTGCTCTTTCCCATGTATTGCTTGCAATGATGATAATGATACTTTTGTTGTGACAACCTTGCCGAACAATTGCTCTTTCCCTAGGTTTGTCGACAACAAGGATAGAATTTTGAACATGTTTTGTGCCCAATGCTTGCAATATTCTTCTATTAATGCAACCAAAATGTTGAACACTTGCTCTTTCAAATGCTTGATTTGCAATAATGTTAATGTGTTTGACAATGAGAAGGCCCCCATAGCTATCTCAAATAATGAAAATTTTGCATTTGCGCATGATAAGCATGTTTTCACATATACATTGCATAATCACCATGAATATTATGATATCTTGCTTGATGCTAATGGTGATGTGCAAATAAAGAGATGCATCATGATGTATGATGTATTCATCTACCATGCACACATGTTGTTTTTGCTATCTTTTGTGTGTGTAGATACGCGGACAAAACCGTCAACTTCGATTGAGCACGAGTTGGTGAAAAGAGCTCTTGAGAGCATAATACTTGTGAGTTCAAACTCGAACTCCACTCGCTTACCCTTCACATGCTTTGCATCAAACATGTTGAAAATTTTCTCTTCTCTATGGTTTCTTTGCAAGCATGTTGATGACTTTTGTGCCACTTGTGACAATCATGCTCACATGATATTAAACATTGATGCTTTATGTGTTGCAACATATATGTGGAACGATTTCTCCTTCTTTTGTTTTGTGTGCAACCATATTGCTATATTGGCCATGACTTGTCACATGTGATACCGCTTTTGAGTTCATTGGTGTTGCATCTAACAAGTTGACTAATTGCTCTTTCTTTTGGTTGGGATGCATAACCACTTGTGATAATGATGTTTTCTTCTATTTATGGATGAATACGACTTGTGTTGCAACAAACAGGATGAAAACTTGTTCTTTTCTATGGTTTGTTTGCACACATATTGATGATGATTTTGACATCTTGCCGTATGTATTTTTGCCAAACTCTCCTCTTATTGCTTCAAGGATGTTGACTACTTTCTCTTTCAAAAGCCTTGAGCGCAATAATATGCATGTATTTCAACATGAGATGGACACCGTGGTCTTCTCAAATTTTGATGGAGTTTTTGTGTTCCCACATTTGGAAGATGTTCAAACAATTTGCTTACACATAGACCTTGCATATGCATTCCCTTTATTATACTTGTGTTCTGCTAATTGTGTTGTGAACAAGAATGGACATGTCCTTGATGAGTGATGACATGCTCCCCTATCACGCACACACATACTTTGCTTGGTCTTTGTTGTGTGTAGGTACACATGGATATTATTGGTGGGTGCTTTCCCGTGAGTGGTTTCAATCAAACACTTCTACAACGAGAGCACATCAACAACTTAGTAAGGTGACCTCCTTCTACTCACGAACTCATGCCATAAACTCTAAGAATTGGCTACTCTTTGAGTGTTGTTTTGCTTTACTTGTGACCTTTGTAGGCCTCATGGAAGGTGAAGGAACATTGAAGAGTTTCCAAACCGATCTTCACAAGTACGACCACATGGCGCACTCCAAGTACAATCGCCTACATCTACCTCCCCTACATGATGATGTTGAGTCAATGTCGAGGATGATATTCTTTGAAGCGGGGGAGATGATACGGGGTGGCCTTCGGACACCATCGCATCATGTGTGTCAACAACATCCACTCTCAAGTACAACATCATCGAGGCGTGGAAGAGAAGGAAGAAGAAGAACCACTGGAAAGAAGCTTGGAAGTGCCACAAGAAGAGGCGGCAGCTGAAGCTGGACCGGCTAAAGATGGTCCCACACCGGCTAAAGCCGGCCCCACCGGCTAAAGCCGGACTGAGCACCGGCTATAGCTGGCCTGCTCGAGTCAGCTACATCTTGGCCTTGAAGCCACCTATGTCTTATATCTCTTTAGTGACCAAACTACCCCTAGCTCGTGGCTGCCTATATATATGGGTCACTCTCCCCCTCCCTAAGATAGACATGAATTGAGATAAGAATTGGCATGATGCCTCACCCCTTGTGGGAACCCTACTAGATCTTCCATCTAGAAATCACCCTCTTTGTTTGGGATCTCTTCTATTTGGAGAATTCTACCTTGATTTGGATCTCTTGCATACTTGTGTGTGTAATTCTATCCAATTGATTGGTCTCTTCCCCAATTGGAATTTTATTCCAAGCATATCAATCTCTCACAAGGAATTCTACTCTTGGAGTCTCTTCCTTGTGATTCTATTGAGTTGGTGAATCGGGCCAACGAGGACAAGCGGTGTGTATCTTGTTGTCGTCGTGGTGAAACAACATATGCCATAGGATGGCTTAAATGGGGGCCGACTAGATGCTGGAGGATTCGGGAGAGGGGAACGAGCTAAAAAGCACGACAGAAAGAGACACTGATCTACCCAGGTTCGGGGCTCTCCTAAGGAGATAACACCCCTACTCCTGCTCTACTGATTGTATATATGGATCGATGTAGTACACCACAATGGTGCTTCCAAGCTCTCTGCTAGAGAAGGAAGATGAACTGGTAAGTGTAAGAGTACAGAGTGACCAACCAACAACTATCAGCCAACGTTCCACCTTTTACCAGGGCTCCCTATGCCACCTTATATAGTGGTGGCCAGGGTTACAACGGTCATACAAGACCACAAGACAAGGGCTACACTCCAAACAGGAGCTGGTGGCGATGGCAGAGACCCTTGACTTCGCCCCTGATTGCTCTCGATGGGACGCCATATCCCTGTACCTTGTACCTCTTGAACTGTGGCCTTACCTCCGTGCGGTAAGCTCGTACTTGTGCACAGTGAGGGTAGGTAACCTCCACTGTGCACCCTGCCATCTTACTCTGCTACCATGCTTGGATGTTTTCTTCCTTGATTGTAGGGATGTGACACCTTGGTTGACTTAAGCATCCCGGATATGACCGTTGGCCATACCCAGGACTTATATGCCGGACCAACGACCTACGAGGGTCGGGTAATCCGGCCTCCCCTGCTCCTGCACAACACACCAAATAGTTAGGCCGGCATATCTGAGTATATGCCGGCACACATATATCAGTATTCCGGCTATGCCGGCATATCCAGACACCAGCCGGGATACACATTATATGCCGGCCTGGCCGATGCTCTTATATTCCGGCCAGGCCCTTCCTTGATAACCCGGCATAAAGTCAATCATAGACCTTGTGTCTCTCTAGTCTCTTGACCCTACCGGGGGTCATCCCCCTTACACTAGTCCCCGAAGCTGCCGAGGTTCCCCAGTCATAACTGTGGAGCCTTGACAGGTTCAACATACCTTTCTTCATTATGCCCCGGCGATCATATTATATGCCGGCACATCTGCACATATCCCGGCCTCTGTTCCTGTTCCAAAACTTATTCCGGCCGGTCCCGAGGGTATTCCGGACGGAACATATACATCGGGCAATTAATCCGACATATAGACGAGTCTTCCTCGAGAAGCCATGTCTGACGGCTTTGCATCGAAACTCGTAACTGCCCTGCCACCTCGAACGATCACCCACGATGTGACGGTTCACAGTGCAGCAGTTACTTCTCGCCATCATTGCGTCATGGCACGGTTACAGGAACCGCCGCCCCACTCCGTGCCGCCACGTGGCGCCTCGCCGCAGAAACGGTCGGGGGAGTGGAGCACTCCCACGATCCCCACGACCCTGCCTCTTCGCTATAAACAGGGCGGCGGGGGTAAACGTATCTTTTTACCCCCCACCACCATCGTCTTCCTCGCCTTCCTCGCCTGCTACTCTGCCTCCTGCGCTCCACCGCCGGTCCGAAGAGCAGCATCGCCGCCGCAGCCGACCTGCTCCCCGCCGACGCCGACGCCCGACGACGCACGGCATCACCTTTGACGACGCCGCCGCCGCCGCCTCTTCTCTCTGCAGCATTGCAGGGAGATTGGATCTTCCTGCACGCTCGCCGCCGCTCCATCGTCGCCGGCCAAGCTCCGGTGAGACCTCCCTCTGTTCTTCCTCTTTCACGCCTTTTACAACTTCGCACCGATAGCCCCGTTGCACAGATCTGCCTCGGTCTCAGAGCTAGTTTTCCCTTTGATTCGACTAGCATTGCTAGGCAACGCTCGCAGGTGGTTCATCTTTAGGAGTTTTACCCTTATTTGCTTCCTATTTACCTGCCTCGGTAGATCTTCTATTCCTGCTAACATCTGTGAGAGTGGTATGCCGGAGAGACTAACCTCCCTCTTTTCTCCGGCCTTGATAGGAATAACACCACGGGACTCCGGCTCTCACGCCTTATCCCGGCCACTAAGATGGCATCTTCAAGCATGACGGCTACCTCGGCCTCTGAGGAAGATACCTCGGCCCGAGCTCAAGGACGCTCCGGCTGGGAGGGGTCGGAGGTTACTCCGGCCGACATATCCTGGGTCACCTCCACCAGGAGAGTTCCGGAGGGCGTAGCATGCCGGCTACCCGCGGGAGAAACTGTACCGGCACCTGAACCCGGCGAACGCGTCGTCTTCATCGCCCACTTCGAGCGGGGCTTCGGACTGCCGGCATCGGACTTCTTCCGGGACTTCCTCAACACCTACGAGCTACAACCTCATCATATCCCGGCCAATGCCGTGATGATCCTCTCCGCCTTCGCTGCTTTTTGCGAGGGCTATGCCGGCATAGAGGCCCTTACTCAAGGCTGGGCGAAGTACTTCCAACTGCGGAAGCAAGTCGTCCAAGAGCCGCCCCGGAGCAAGGACGACCCGCCGGAGACGGCCCAGGAAAAGAAGGACCGCCCCATGACCCTCTGCGGCGCGGCCACCATCATGTCCCGAAAGGGCTCGGACTTCCCCAAGGTGGAACTCCTGGAATCTTGCAAGAAGTGGCAGAAAAGCTTCTTCTACGTCAAGAACACCACCGACGAGGATCTGCTCAACCTGCCGCCATTTGTGGACGAGCCACCCTTGGCGATGACGAACTGGACCTACAACCCGAAGAACTCGGTGATGCCGGTGAATGCGCTTCACCGGGTTAAGGGCGAGCTCCTGGATGCCGGTCTTACTCCTCAAGACCTGGTGGCCTGCTATATAAGCCGGCGCGTCTCCCCTCTGCAGCGCCGGTCGCACAAGATCTGCCAGATGAGCGGGCCAATGGACCCCACCCGGCACTCCACACACGAGCTGACTCCGGCCGACATTCTGCGCCGGATTAAGGATGTCTGCAAGTCCTCTCAGGCCACTTTTGCCTGGGGGCTAGAACCATACAGCCGGGATAGGCCCGCCCCAACGGTAAACCTTCTTAGCCGATACATAAAGTCCATGTCCGGCACATAGATACTTAAGCCGACACATGCCTGTTTGCCGACACATATCATATCGATCCGACATACCTCTTCCACCGGCATATTTCCTTGTCTGAATACTTGACTTTGTTGTTTATACAGAAATTCAGCTTCCAAACCATGGAGAACTCCCGATCAAGATCGCGGCGGACCGCACCGTTGCGGATGTTGAAGATCCGGATCATTGGGATAAGCTTCCCAGGAGCACCCGTGCTGCAGCTGCCATGGGTAAGGGCTCTTCATCCCGGCATTATACTCAAGACCGGAGTGAGATTGATTCTGACGAGGAGATCCTGCTGTACTATGACCCGACGCCACTTGCGTACGCCTTTCCAGAAACCCCTATTGCT